>CM071941.1:16787500-17155000 GCA_036784905.1 Acrossocheilus fasciatus
TTATAACCAGAAGATATCAAAAGTCCACAGAGGGCTCTTACTTATGACCGATATGTTGCTAGACTATATATATTGCACTGTGACTCACTTTGGGAGGCCTGCAGTGATGATTTGGGTCAAATTTTCACCACCTAAATGATGAGCTCACTGAAGATCATCGAATCAGATCAGCTGGTGTTATTATGGACATTTTTTTTGCTGTGACAGAAGTCATGAGATTCAAACTGATTGCAGACAGCAGAAGACCACTTGAACCAAAGTGGTCCGTTTTGAATCTAAGAGTGTCTTTTTATTTAAAATGGTATTTCACACAGACATTTTGAGTGAAAAGAAGTAACAGCATAGGAAATGTAACACTTTAAGGAAAATATATTCAATATTAACTAAGAGTTTTCCCTCAAAAAGCTCCTAATTTTCTGCTTATTGATGCTAAGTAAGTTAGTTGTTGCAGTAGTTATGTTTAGGTATTGGGTAGGGTTAAGAGATCTAAAACACAAGAGAAAAACAAAACGTCATGCAGAATAAGGCATTAATGTGCTTTATAAGTACTGGAAAAACAGCCAGCAACTACTAAGTGTTACCAAAGAAAGATCAACTTTTCACAGAAGCATACAAATAAAAACACCTATAAATACACTCGCACTGCTTTTCACTGATTCTTCTGGAGGTCAAAGGCTGACTTGTAATTTGTTATTTTTGAACAAACCTGAGGACTTAAATTACTGCTGTGAAACATTCTCTCTTCAAGGAAATTAATTTCTCAGAAATCAAAACAAGAATTATGTGTGAACACAGTGTAATCTAACGGCGTGTGAATCTGATGTAACCCTCTGCAAACATTAAGTTAACAGACTTAGTCACAGTGAGAAATGCTAATCACATGCACTATTCAGTGTGCATATATGCTAATCAGTGTATCACCTTTTTCACTATGTTCCCTGGACTCTAAAAGTCGATCTTTGTATTTATGTAAAAAGAAAACAGTAAATAGTAAAAAACGATTTTGGCTCCGTCAATACAGTTGTAAATGTTAAATACGAGTATTTAAATACTAAGATTAGCTGTGAATATTTACATTGTGTCTTCACTCTGTCTGTCCCACAGGATTCCACCCAACGTGCGGGATATTGTGTACTGCACAGGTGTTTCTCTGATGGATGAGGACGTGTGGGAGTTTATCTGGATGAAGTTTCACTCCTCTACAGCCATCTCTGAGAAGAAGGTTCTTCTAGAGGCTTTGACCTGCAGTGACAACATCTTCCTGCTCAACAGGTCAGTCAGTATTCTTGAACTTTCTCTAACAATGAAGCAAAGAAATTCAAATAAAAAGCTATTGTATGACACATTGATCAATCAGTCTTAGCTGAACGTTTTAGCTTCCTTTTAGCTTGAAATCTCAGTAACGTCCACCAACCTCTTCATTCACTTTTTCATGATTTTGGGGGGTTTATGCCATTTTATTGATAGCAGGAAGTGTCTGGAGGTCTCTGTATGGCACACCTGACTATAACTCACTAGTTAGTTTGCAGTCTACTGTACCTCATGAATCCCATTCAATCCATTTCTCTACATCATGTCACTCACACAAGCAGAGCTGCACTCACTCCTCCGATGGGGAAGTAAAGACAATGGCTGCCGTAGGAGCTTTTCCCACAAGTCTCCATGGTGTCTTAAATCCTCTCCCAACTCAATAGCAGGATGAGAACGGTGATGGATTACACCCCTTCCAGAGTAGACGATGATCTCAGAGCCCACACATATTCTGAAGCAGATTCACTGCGGGTTCGACATCTCCATTTATTCTGTTGCATTTGGTCGTTGTTTTATGGATGCACTGAGAGAAAGAAACATTCCCGTATAAAGAGACCCAGCATGACCCCTCTCTGCAGTGAGTTTTCAGCACTCAACAGGCTGATTCCTGTGGGACGGCTTCAGTGTGAGTCTGTTGAGAGGGATGTGGTTTGCCTCACTAGAGGAAGAAGATAAATAGCACCGCACTTAGTAAGCACACATCTCAGTGCTCTACATCCATGCATTTCCATCTTCATGTTAAGATACTATTCATCATATTACAGTCAGCAAGGAAGTTATTCATTTTTTCTATAGTGGTAATTGCCTTTTTTGAAGGTAAAATCAATGAGTCTTACATGCTCTCACTGATCCATGACTCTGTCACACACAGTGCACCTAGATACAACATCTGCAGTCATGCAGCTGAACCTTGCATACAAAATCCATCATTCTCCTACAATACCATCTTTTGGAAGGTGATTCTGCTTCTGATGTTGGATTGTCCAATAATACTGTATGTTTCTGGACCAAGATTCCCTTCAACCAATCATATTCTGTTTAGATGTTAGAGATAGGCTTAAGATTGACATTGAAGCTTAAAATGTAATGAACCCTTTATTTTTTAGCAGTAGTTATTGGCAGTGTTGTACTTGAGACCAGCACATTTGAGTCTAAATCAAAACAAGACCAAATGCCCCTGAGTTCATGACAAGACCAAGACCATGAAAATATGGTTTTGAACTCAGACTTGATTACCAAGACCAATAAAATATGATATTGGACCATCGAGTCTTGAGTCCAAGACCATAATATCTTGTTCTTCTCATGGACTCGGGAGAATTTTGACTCAGTGTTTACTTAGACTTGACCCTTTTTCTGATCTTAGCCTTCACTCAGCTTGACTACAACACTGGTTTTTGGTTACAGTAGGATTAAATTTGGTTAGGATTGTGTATTTTGTCAAAAATCTTGTTCCAGGACTCAGGGACATGTCCTAATTGGTAAAATCATGGTCACCTTGTGATTTTGGTAGTTTTTTGGGTTTTTTGGTTTTTTTTTTTTTTTTTGGTTGGCAGCCATTAGCTGGTGCAAGCTTATTTAGGTGCTTGATCTGCTGGACAAGCAGCTAGTGAGGCCAAGGTCCAGCTAGTTATAGCTGCTAGACCAGATTGTCAACTGTTCTACAGCTGGAAGGTCCACTGTCCTATAGAATTTAGGTCCAACTCACCTACCTCTCTTTGCAGTAATCTTAAAGAACTTGATTAACTTTGTTCAGAGTGTTTTTGATTAGAATTGCAGCTAAACTCAAGGAAGATAAGTAGACTTCAAGGGTCAGAGTTGAGAACCCCTGAGTTAGATCATCTTGGCAGGTAGTTTGGATCTGGATAGAGTGGACAACCATTTTCCAAAACATAAACTATCTTGAGAAAAGGCCAATAATACTTTTTTTCCCCCCACAACACAAAACTGTTATTCCCATAATTCTGAATATTAGTAAATGATGTGGCGTGCAGTAGTGATGAGGTGGTGTTGAAAAGTGCCAGACATTGTTAGAAAAACACAGGAGTTAGCAGCACTCGCGTGATAATTAGAAACTGGCACTGCATGGCATTAGTGTAATGTGATAGCCACTTCGATGTGTGAAGACCTGTAACTGAATTTTTATCAGCACAAAGAAAAACTGCAGCTGTTGACTCTCCTCTGTGAGTTATTAATGCTGTTAATATCTGGAGTTATTCTTATATTTTATTATTGAATTCCCATTAAAGGTGCCATAGAATGAAAAACTGTATTTGCCTTTGCATAGTTGAATAATAACAGTTCTGTACATGGAAATGACATACCGTGAACCTCAAACACCATTGTTTCCTCCTTCTTATGTAAATCTCATGAATGCAAAAGACCACTGAAAAATAGGCGAATTAGAACATAACACCGCCTGTGACATTACAGTCGGGATCACTAATAGTTACGCCCCCAACATTTGCATATACCCGCCCATGTTCTAGGCCAGCCGCCAGCTGAATCATCAGAAGTTCTGTGAAGAAACAAGCGAGGACAACAGCGAAAATGGCAGATCATGGAAATGAATGTTATGTTTCAGGCTGTGCAGGGGGTGTGATGTGTAGGGATGGGTTTTTTGTCTGTATTCAGAAAGGCACGGAAAGCAAATAATGCGTTCTAATAAAATAACGCAAGCCACTAAAGGGACATGGTCAGCTCCTTGCTATCGGTAGCCTGTTACATTGCAGTACATAAGATTTAACTTACCACATAAACAGAGTAAGGAGAGAAGATTGAGGATGATGGCGAATGATTTACAGATCCTGAGCACCACTGACAAGCATCTGATCTTGTAAAATGTGTGGTAAGTACTGCCGCTCCATAGTGTAAACAGAGTATGAGCAATCACAAATCTCGAAAGTGAAACTAAAAAGCGATCGTAATACCGGCTCCCTGATGCCCGCATTTTATTTAGAGTCTAATTGCCCAACGATATAACTGTGCGAGAAAGTATTGAAATATATATTTTCCCTGTGTTTCCTTCCTGCTGTGTGAGCTACTGAAATGAACCGCACTGTGAAACAGCCAATCAGAGCAGAGCTCAATATTATTATTCATGACCCTTCCAAATAAAGTAATAACAGGCCATTTCATTCTTTGGGGAAATCCTAGGGTTGTAAATGGACATTTAAAACCATTTCTGGATAATGTTTGCTCTTACCTAAGCCACATACCTTCTATGTAGATATCAGAGAACTATTTAAAACATTGTATCAATGCATTCTATGGCACCTTTAAATAAAGCAATGTGCAGGTTGCCCCTTATGAGTCATTGTTGCCTAGAGAGGATTTGGTGTTGCTTTATATGCTTAAAGGGGTCATATGATGCGATTTCAAGTTTTCCTTTCTCTTTGGAGTGTTACAAGCTGTTTGTGCATAGATAAGATCCCTGAAGTTGCAAAGACTAAAGTCTCAAACCCAAAGAGATATTCTTTATAAAAGTTAAGACTCGACCACGCTCACCTAAAATGGCTCATTCAAACACGCCCCCACATGTCTTCGTCACTGTGTGGGAAGATTTGCAAAACACCGCCCAAATGTATACGCAAAGAAAGAAGGCGGAACTATTATTCTAGCTGTAGTGTTGTTGCTGCCGCCGGCGCCATGTCCTGGAGATGCTGCGTTTCATTGTGAAAGCAAAACTAGTTACTTTGGGCTTCCAAAAGAGGACACAACTAGAAATAAGTGGATAAGTTGTGTTTACAACACTGTTCCAGAACAGTTTAACCCAGATATTAGAGTGTGTGCAGCGTATTTTAATGGAGGACTATTTCCTGAACCTGGGAGTAGCCTGTCAGCTAATGCTCAAAGGCTGTTTCTATGAAGTGGGGCAGTTCCAACTTTGCTAGGACAGTCTGGCGCTTCAGACTCAGAACCTGTAAGTACCTTTTCTTATTTAAAGAATTTGCCACTGACGATTCAAACGTGAGTTTTGAGTGATGTAGAGTAGTGCTTGTTGTTTCTAGTTTCTCCAATCACAAATGCAGACATGGTAATGTTTGCATAAAAAGACAGTATAAGTCATTAAAATCAGTAATTATGTCCCCAATGGATGCAACAAATGCCTTGTTTATAATGGGTTTTATTGTTTTTGTGTCGTCACGCTGGGACACGGCATCACAATATGGTAAGGGGCATAACATTTTCGTCTCACGCTTGAGGTATTCGGCCAATCACAATGCACTGGATAGCTGGCCAATCAGAGCACGCCTCGCTTCTCAGAACGATGAGCTTTGTAAAAATCAGCACGTTTTAGAAAGGCGGGTCATAGAGGAGCAAGAATAATGTACAGTATGTGGAAAATAATGTGTTTTTTAACCTTAAACTGCATAAAAACATTGCATTACACCAAATACACAAAATAATGTTCTTTTTAGCAACGTCATATGATCCCTTTAAAATATCTCTCATAACTGAGATTTGTTTTAGAGTCACATAGGATATTTGAAATATTTGCAGCATTCAGGCATCCACCTTTGCCCTAGTGTTGGTTTTAAAACAGTGGAGAAGACCTCTAGCCGCGGTTCATTGATTTCAGACACACTTAAATTTCACACAGCATGCACAAGCAAAGCCCACCGCCCCAGATGCGTGAGCTGCGTGTGTGTGAGAGTGTGTGTTTGTGATATTTAATCTACCACAGAGAAAACTGCCCTGTGTTTGGAGTGAACTACTAAATGCGCTTCAATCACTGAGTCTGAAGGATGGGGTATATGGAGTCTGTGTTTAGTATTGATTTCTATACCATGAAGTAAATTGTATCTCCCTCTTCTATGGAACTTCTTTCGATGATGTATGTTGTGATCCAGTGGGCATAATAAGTGGGAAATAATTCCTCTCCACTACTGGAATGTGTGTGTGTTTTAGCTGATCGCACTTCCGCTC
This sequence comes from Acrossocheilus fasciatus, assembly GCA_036784905.1. Lineage (NCBI taxonomy): Eukaryota > Metazoa > Chordata > Actinopteri > Cypriniformes > Cyprinidae > Acrossocheilus > Acrossocheilus fasciatus. The sequence goes on from CM071941.1 coordinate 16,793,741, forward strand.
TGACTGCTTACCTACAGATGTTCCTGCAGCCTTAGAGACTGAAATCTCAAAAAAAAATCAGGGGAAAAGGGGAAGAAGGGGAAAAAATCACCACTGTAATCACTTCCTGTTCATTCATCACACTGGAAATTTAAATTCAGGTCAAGTGCACATTCTGTATACTTAAGACTGTAATATGCTAGTATGCTAATCTGAACATGCTAATCTTTACGTTTCCTTTATCAGTCATGAAAAAAGCCATGCTATGCTGACAGTGTCACAATTATACCTGCTAGAAATCAATTACAAAAGTCCGAAATCAGAATTTCTACATGTTAACTTTTAAAAAAGGAATTCGAGAATGAGCTCAGCAAAAGAACTCCTCTGAAAGCTTGTTCGCACTTGTCCTTAGAGGAAGCTGGAGATGTCGCGTTTGTGAGCTGTGAAGCTGCTGTCCGCACACAGATGTGAGTTTTGTCACAATGGCAAAAATCTCCAGGGTGTTTGTCAAAAAAAAGGTGCTACAAGTGACTCGGCGACGCATGAAGTCAAAAGCCCTGAAGAGCGGTTGTACTGAAATAAGAGACCAAAGAACAGAGAAGCAATTACCCTACATTTTTGCAAATTGAATCTTGTGCACCATGGCGGCTTCTTTATGTGAAACATCTCATTTTCTATTTCTTCCTCTTTCATCTACTTGACATTTCGCACCAATTTGAAGCGAATGGGTCTATCTGCATTTGATTTGGGCTTTTTAGGTTAATTACTTTTTGAAGACGCTGACTCACAGTCTTGAAAACATATTTGAATAATTGTTTCGCAAGGCCTGTCATCGGCTGTCTTTGCTGAAAACGGCGAAGAATAATGTGTTTTGTATTTCTGATTTACTGAAGCTTAAAACTAGCATAGAAAAAAATGATTAGAAAGGCTTAATTACAACAGACACGATCATGTTCATGATAATAGCCATATTAGTCAAATAGCCATTAATAAGCCAAGTTTTGTATTTATACCAAGTTCTTCCAAGCATAAGAGCGCAACTAATGAATTATATCATTTATTTTCAGTTTATTGAAACTGTTTCAGCTAAGTTCCACTCGCTTTATTTGTTTAATATTCCATTGGATTGAATTGGAGTGCAACTTGTGTTTGTGAAGTGCTAAAAATTTAATTTTTCAGTATAAAATCTTTAAAAAAGTCCATATCATGGCCACACCACCAATTCATTTTAAATAATTCAGAGGCCCTTGTCAATTATTCCTCACTTATGGTTTATCTCCCATTTATTTCTGATGTCCACAGGCTCCTGAATCTGTCCCTCACCTCTGACCTGGTGCCGGATCAGGACGTGATTGATGTCATCATACATGTGGGCCGCAATCCGCTTGGAAGACATTTAGCATGGAGATATTTCCGCGAGAAGTGGGACATATTGAATTCCAGGTGAATGTGGCTTTATTCATCTCTGTTTATCAGGGATTTTAACCTTCCTCTCAGTCCCTGATATGAATTTCACATTTGCAGTCTCATAAGATATTTATTTGTGAATGCTATTTTGTGTCTTGTTTGTGTTTGGAGGACCGAGAGCATTATGGGAAATATCTGTTGGTGTTTGTTTGCTTCTGGGCTCATTAGAGCAGTGCTCCAGTGTTTTTAATAACAGTGTCTCTCATTGGCAGGTATGGAGAGGCCTTATTTATGAACTCAAAATTAATCAGCGGCGTGACAGAGTTTCTCAACACTGAGGCCGAGTTGAATGAGGTGAGGCTGAACTTTTACATCATCCTGAGGCTTGTACACCTCTAATCAAACTAAAACAGTAATGAATTATTGACGAATCTTCATGGAACATTAATACTTACAAACAAGCTTTGGTCAGCAAGTTATTGAGATGGAGAAAATGAGCAAAAGTAAACTGAAGACTGAAGAAATGTGCTCTGGACCATTTCGTTGGGTTATTTCCTCATTGTAGCTTCTTAACCTTATTACAGGAAATGGAACGTATATTCACTTATTCAAATTCATTCAGCTTCAGTCCCAGAGGACACAGGCTGCTGATGCTTCTCACTGCAGCGCAGCACTTTCTCATCCAGCTGACTTCGCCCTCTACAATTTATCATTCATACAGAGATAATACGAACCCCCTCAGTGTTTTCTTAAACAGAGCATTAGCATACTGTCATATACAATCAGCTGCTGCCAGAGCACTTCATCCACAGATGCACGAACAATCAGTGTTATGTTTAACCCTTAAATGCATACCTCGGGGCTTTAGTGACCTGGGACGTCATTCACTACCACTTCTTCATTTTTTAAAATTAGACATCAACTTTTTTAGTATTCATAAATCTATTTATAATAAACAATATAAGCAAGAAAAATAAATAAATAAATAAATAATAATAATAATAAAAAAAAAAAAAAATATATATATATATATATATATATATATATATATGTATATGTATATAAAATAATGTCTGTTTTTGGATTATTTATTAGTAAAAAGTGTATCGGTCGCTAGAGACCTGAGATATGTAATAGTGCATGTAAAAATATATTTTCCTGCGCAACAATATTTAAATATCTGATGACTCAATACATGCAATTCACCTTTATTCCTTGAACGATAACATGATGTTTCACTAATAATTACCGCAGGCATAAATCAAAAAAATACCATCAGCAAAAATTGAACTGGTTTGAATGGCTTTAATGCAGAGCAATTACTGTGTGCAATGAAATATGTCATAATAATTGATCCGAATATGTAATAACGATTGGTGAAACATTCATGCATTTAAGGGTTAACACTGTGTTTGAAATGAGCGTTTTATTTTCTTTCAAAAGTTTCTATGAACCAAACAGCAATTTTGCAAAAGCAAAAGAGCAACTTTACTCCTGAATCCCCAAGCATGTTCAATCATGTAGTCCTCATGACCTCAGGAATTGGGAATCGGTTTTGTAACATGTTATTTAGTAAAAAGAGATTTTTGATGAGATTTCTGTGCCCTTAATTGGTGTCCGAATTTGTTTTTGACAGACACCCAAGTGTCCTTTTCTTCCAGTAAAACAACAACACTGATAATTCTGTTTACTTCAAATGCATACCTCATTATCATAAACATCATTATCTTCTAAATTACGTGTCAGGAATTTGCATGTAAATGCATCGTATATTCTGACGCCGTTTAACTGTCAGAGATGAACGTGCCACTTACACGAATAAACACACAAGATCTGATACATCAAGACACAATACAATGATAATGTTAATGAAAATTGTTTATTCTCTCCTCAGCTGAAAGAGTTCATCCTGACCAGCGGGGGAGAGTCAGCACCTGCGTTCGCTCGAGCCATTGAGATCGTTCAAGCTAATGTAAAATGGCACATCCTGTTCCAGCAACAGTTCTACCGATGGCTGCGGAAAGCTCCTGACGGTTAACGCAACATTAAGCATGGAGCTCTCTATTAGCATGGAAACTCATGGCCAGTGACGTGGGGAGATATAAGTGAAATAAAAAAAAAATGGAAAAAAACTATTCTGGACTACGAGAATCAGCAAAATTGAGCTTTTATTTCCCTGCTGTTTTTGAAACGATCAGGCCCTCACAGACCAGGATGAAATGAACGGCTGAAAAACACTGAAGGAATCAACGTCGGAAATTGCATGATGGCATAAGTCAGTAGCGACAGACGATTTACATTCCATTTCCCCTCGTATTTTGCATGAAAGTCATTTCCTTCTTGCCGTCATTCTGTTTGCTGAAGTTTGACCTTTTCTGAGTCCTGAGAATATCGGATTTGCTTTGAAGACCAGATGACGGTACAAAGAGATTGTTCTTCGGTATATATATAAACACAATTTAGATTAAGCACAAAGACGTGACAATCAGTGTTTTGATTGGAACAGTACGAGGAGGACAAAGAGGAGAAGTATTCATGTAGCCTTTTCTCTCTCCAAAGCCATAAAGAGGAGCAGACTGAATTTTATCTCTTGTACAGATGGCGTTTATTGTTTGATGAATTGACGGTACTCAGTGGTCATCAGAAGAGGGAATCTTTTGGAGGGTTTTCTGCTGGTCCTGGCTGGAGCGGTGATGGTTTAACCCGCAGGTGTCTTGGATCATTTGCATTCTCATAGTGTTACTCTTCACTCTCCAGTTTTGGAGGGTTTGTCCTTGAATATGGTATGTTCGTTTGAGTGGAAAAATAGTCAGTGTGTCGATATTTTCACGTATGATTTATTGATAAGCTGGAAGGAGGTCAATGCAGTGCTGAGATGTTATCTTGTTGTGAATAATGTGAGCTTTTGAAATGGATGGTTGTTATGGAGACCAATTATAAAGGTTTTCATAATTTTATCTTTTTTTTTACATGGACATGAATGGTTAAACATGTGCAGTGTTGAAAATAATGTAGTGGTTGACCAATATGCGGGTTTCTGTATGTTTGACTTGTTTTAAGAATGTTAAAAAAAATAAATAAAAAATATCAGTTAAGCAAGACAACTTTACATTTGAAGCAAAATTGCGTAATATAATGCTTTTCAGAGGATATATCTTGAATTCTATTTATTTTTCTTACTCAGATTGTTTCCTTAGTTTTTTAAGCATTTGTCTGTGCAGTTTTGCTTCTGAGGTAAATTGATCTTGATTTAAGAATGCCTGAAGACCATAATAGGTATGATAAATGTAGTGATGGCAAAACAGATGTATAGAAATTTGCTACCATGTGACAAGGGCACAATATTTACTCAAAATTAATCAAAAAATAAAATCTTATCTATCAGCAATCATAATGAGTATTAGCACATTTTAATTGGCCAATCAAATCAGCTAATATGAAAAATGGCCATTATCAGCCAGTTGGTCGTCCTGGTCGATATATTGGTCCATCACTACTGTATATGACTTTCAGGCTTGGGCAAAATTCAGAATTTTGAATTTTGAAATCTGAAGACATTAGAGGTGTTTCATTAGACCGACAAAAGGTTTGCGACAAAATATGAATCATTACATCATTAATTTTGACAAATCATCCATATTTATTCCCTCAATATACATTTACTCAATTATTATGACTTAAGTAACTTATTTTCCTAATTAAGTTCAATACTTTCAGAACAATTAAAATGGCTAACATCAAAAATTTAATATATTGATTATATATTAAGCTCATTTCAAAAAGCCTCCAATTGGAATTTTTATTAATTCAGTGATTTTTTTATTTTTTTATTTTTTTTCTGCACTGGTATATGTGAAATATATTATTAGCAACACAATTTTTTAATAATATAATATAATATAATATAATATAATATAATATAATATAATATAATATAATATAATATAATATAATATAATATAATATAATAATTTGACACATATAGGGAAGCCATACCTAACCATAAAATATACTAATTTCTAGCATTTTTCATTTTCCACAGTTAATAAATGTGTCTGGAAATACCTCATATATTGTGAGTATGGTAAATTGTACATCACACTTACAATTTTATTTTGGTTACTTTGTACTGGTGATTCTTTTTAGAAACTACATAAAAGCTCTCATAATTTTAATTCTGCATCCTCTTTGCTACCTCAATTCAGATTCAGTTCAAATTCAAGAACTGAACTGCAATTTGTAAGGCATTCTCAATTCAGTTCTGAATGGTGCACAACCCTCATGACTTCAGAGCCCATTAATAGTCTCTTGTATCCAGTTGGCAGTGTGGATCTCTCGAGGAATAAAACTGGGGAACATAGGCCACTTTTCAAATGACTAGCTGGGTATTTAATGAAATCCCCAGGCAAGACCCTTTAGTCGGATACTATAAAGTTGTAAGTTGCCTGTGTAATATCAAAATGATCCAACATACATTTCCCACCTTTTTATTTTTCTCCTTTCATGTTGTGTTTGACGTAAAGCTCTCTTTTGTTTCTAAATTAGAGATAATATCCTCTGTGTTTTGAGCAGAGCTGCTTAGAGATTTTAATGCTTACAATAAATTCTTTTGTACAGTAATGCATCCTGGTCTAACTGTGCCTATTATTGAGAGCTACCTCCATCCAGAGCTACCCTATGCTTATGCTGCTTTAGTACTTATGCTGTTACAGGAAATTTCTGTTTGTGGGGCCAAGCATCAAAGGTATTTGGTTAGTTAGGTAACAGTCAAACTCTAAAGTGACACCAACAGCTCAATTTCCACTCATTTATCTGCTTTTGAACCTCTTATACATATAACTATAGCTCAATTGTCAATTAACTTGAATTGATTTTCACTGCTTCTCCGACAAACTTCACAATATTGAAATTCTAGCTGATATCGATATGCTGATTATTTCCATGTTGTGGCTCATAACTAATAAATGGCTGACATTATATCTATACTACTTTGGGTCCCACTTTATATTAAGTGGCCTTAATTACTATGGATTCATTTGGTACAATGCACTTGTGTTCATACATGTTTTTACATTGTACTTTTATTTTAAAATACCTGCATGTAATTACATCTGTAATTAATTTCTGTAATTACACTTATAGTTACACTATTGATCCAACCCTTACGCCTTAACCCACCCTTAAACCTACCCAGACCACCAAACCTGTCCCTAACCTTACCCATATCCCACCTCAATAGCAGCAGAAGTGTTTTGCAATACAATATGAACAAAGTAAGTACGTTGTACGTATTTTTGATGTACGTAGTAGTTAAGGCCAGCTAATATTAAGTGGAACCCTACTTTGTACAAAAAGAAAATGAAAACAAACTAAAACTTAAAATTATTTTTAGTCCTTATATAATAATAAAGGAGGTATCTGAATAATTAGACGGGTATTATAAAAGAAAGTTTGGGAGTGTGGTCTGAATTTACTGTGCATTTCAAAGTAAAACTAATAAATGTATTTTTTTTTAAGAAATGAACAACTTGTGCAGTATATACTGTATATCAGGGCTGGGTGTTGTTGTCTGCCTCACAATATATCACATTACAATAACAAATGATGATACAATGTACAGTATAATGATATGTCACAGGGCCTACGTCCATGCCTCTTTTCAAGATATTTTTCACATATCTTGAAATTACAAAAATATTTGTTCCCTGAGGAGCCATGTGGATTTGAAGGAAACAAGTTTGTCTGTGTATTTTTATTTTTTATTTGTTTTTGGCCTGAAAATAATACTTGAGGAGGCTGAAGAAAAAAGAAAGGAAAGGAAAGGAAAGGAAAATATCTTTATTAAAATTTTACGCACAGATCTATGTACCTACTAACCTGAGATGTTCTGAAGTAGTCCAGTTAGTTCAACTTTAATTGACTTACCCATGTTAAAATGTTTAATGCTCCCTTATTGTGATTATATGAATCTCACTTTCAGTACATGTGAGTATGGACTGTGAAAATATCTAATATGTCACAGTCACATGCACTTTTGTAAATAGCTGTTGGTATGAAGCCTAAAAGTGAAAATATTATATGAGCGTCTTACACAGGATTCTCCCTGTAGACTCACCACATATAATCTACACCTGAAGGAGATTCATCTTAGGTTTTGTTGTTGTTGTTGTTGTTAACAAAACATAATTTATTATTAAGACTCCAGTGTTTTCTTCCACAGCTGGATTCCCAGTCCATGGGCATCACCTCATCCATCAAAAGCTTCATCAAGTGCATCATCAAGAGACTCTTACATTTACATTTATTAATTCAGCATATATTTTTATCCAAAGTGACTTACAAATGAGGAACATCACAAGTCTCACTTCCATTTGACCTCCTGCTCTGAGTGCCTGCTTATTTTAGTCTCAGGAGCATCACGAGGGTCTGAGTCATGTGTAGAAGTCTTACATGCTCTTTCCTTCTTTCTTAAGCAGTTTTTGCAGAGAAAAACTAACAATCCAACTGTTAACAGTTGATGGTGGCCAAAAATGCAATGGAAAAGACAACTGTTTGGTTACCAGCATTCTTCAAAATATCTTCTTTTGTATTTAGCAGAAGAAAGAAACGTGTGCAGGTTTGTAACGTCTTGAGAGTGAGTAAATAACAGAATTTTCATTTTTGAGTGATCTGTCCCTTTAAAATAATAAATACAACTTCATTAATTTAATAGCGAAGTAAATGACTATTAATCTGTTGTAATTCAAATGTAAAAGTATGGTGCTCCTTTTTCAGTTTGAGCCACTGACCTTCAAAATATCTTCACACGGCCCTGTTTGTAGATATATTTGTATGTCTGTTTATGGTTAAGTTCGAGTGTTGCCTCATTCTTCTATGTTTCACCTCTCAGAGACATAATAAATCCTGTGATCTGTAAAACTTCAAAAAGCCTCAGAATAAAAATAAATAATTATAATCTACCAGAGAACGGCAAACTTTCCAATTGTGCTGACATTTCAGAACAAAGCACTACAAGAGAGCATAAATCCTTTTTGTGCCACGAATGCAAATTAATATTTTGCCATTTCCACAATACCTACAATCAGAGCACTTTCACATTTAAATCAATGGCGGGAGTTGGAATGGATTATGTCTTATCATAGGGCTTTGTTTCCTGTAGTGTCAGAAAAGAAGGGAGTAAGATGCGAGCGTGTGGAAAATAAACAACTTAGTGCCACTCCAGTTTACTTACAGCAAGACAAATCACAGAAAATCACAAATCACAGGCTTCATGTGTATCATCTACTTTGTCAAAGTATTTCTGCAAAGTCAACACCCTCAACCATGTTGGAAAATTCTGGAAAAAACTGGCATATCATTGAGCTTCCTAAAGAACAGCTAATTCTCATTTTTACTTCCCTTCCAGCATTTTCTTTGTTATAAGCAGCATGTTTTTTTATATGTGAGAAAATAATTATATTTTATATTTAAATAGCAATTTTTATTTGTGTTATGTTGCATTTGAAGTCAGGTCACTTTATATTAGATGGCCTTAACTACTATGTACTTACATCAATAAATAAGTACAATGCACTTATTGTATTCATATTGTATTTCAAAACACATTTGCTGCTATTGAGGTGGGATACGAGTAAGGTTAGGGACAGGTTAAATGGTAAGGGTAAGTTCAAGGGTGGGTTTAGGTGTAAGGGATGGGTCAACAGTGTAATTATAAATGTATTTACAGAAATTAATTACAGATGTAATTACATAAAGGTATTATTAACAATAAGTACAATGTAAGAACATGTATCTACACAATAAGTGCATTGTACCAAATGATTAATTTAAATGTAAGTACATAGTAGTTAAGGCCACCTAATATAAAGTGGGACCTGAAGTCATCTTGGATTTAGGGTGCCATCACATTAGTGAAATTTCGCTGGCAAAAAGGTTGTTTGTCCATTGGCAAAAGTACAGCGATGAATGAATCCTTACTCACACACACAGAAGCCTCTCTCAAATCAAATAGCTTTCTGACTCTCAGCATGAGGAATCCATGTAGAAAGCATGAACCCAATGCAAAATACGCTTTGGGAATTTTTTTCCCTCAAAAGAGATTCCAAATTGCATGGACTCCTATTAAAAGGACTAGATATTGTCCCTGAAATTTACCTAGAAATGGTAGAGTGACCAGACCTTTATATTGACACCTAGTGGTGTGGATGCAGCCTCATGCAAAATCAATAGTTTTTGGTTAGCAATATCAATGTAGATATGCACCATTTGTTCTGCTGATTGGTTTGTAATTGTTAACGTTCTTACAAAAATATTTAATTTATAACAGAAAACTGTCCTGAAACTCTCTCACTGTCACGGTTTGGTGTGGGAGAGATGACGACAAAAGGAGGATAGTGCTCAACAGTCTTTAATAATCCAAACACAAGGGAAGGCATCACAAACATACATCGACGAGATCGGACAGTGAAAGACAGAACTGAATGAACTTATAAAGGGAACGTAATTAAGGCTAATGAGGGGGACACACCTGAACATAACACAATCAGACAAGGGTGGAAATTAGGTCACACAGAGCACATGGGGAATGAAAACATGACAGAACAGTCCAGGGGTGTGACATTACCCCCCCCCCTCCCGGAAGGTGCGTCCTCGCACCGTGGAACAACAGAGGGGAGGGAAACGGGTGGGAACAAAAAGGCGGAGGCTCAGGAGGAGGACGGACCACCGGAAGGGGGCCGGCTGACAGAGACCAGGGAGGTGACGAAGGAGGGAGGAGCCAGGAGGGACCCGGAGCAGGAGGAACCTGGCAGGACCCAGGCCACAGCCATGATGATGGCCCACGGTGGAGCCGACGGAGGGAGGAGCCATGGAGGAGGGATGGCCGCCGACTCCAGGGGGCCGACCGACGGCGGCGGAGCAGGTGGTGGAGGAGCCCGAGGTGGAGACGGAGAGCCGACGAGCCAGGGGGATGCCGAGGATCCGGGGGGCCAAGGTGGAGCCGAGTGCTCTGGTGACTGAGGCGGAGGCGGAGGCAGAGCTCCGGAGATCCGCGGCGAAGCCGGAGCGACTGAGGACCAAGGTGGAGCTGGCGGGAGGAAGGAGCCCAACTGAGCTGGTGGGACGGAGTGACGAGGTGCAGCCGGAGGAGCGGAGTCCTGAGGCGATGGCGGGTCGACGCCCGACCAAGGCGGAGCCGGAGGGACGAGGGAGCCCGGTGGAGCTGGAGGATAGACGGGTGACGGTGGAGGCGAGGGAGCTAGGAGCCGAGGTGGAGCCACTGGGTCAACGGACCGAGGCTGAGTCCAGGCCGAGGAGGTTGGAGGCGGAGGTGAGGGATACTCCAGCCCCGGCAACGCTGGAGGATGGCAGTCCCGTGGGGCTCGCACCACATTGATGGCGGGCTGAGGGCAAGCAAAGGGGCTGCCAGACGACAGCGGTGGAGGAGGCAGGAGCGGGTGGGAGGGCGGGCATTTGTGAGGGGCCGGCACTGGTCGGTGCTCTTGCAGCGTGGGCTCTGGTTTGCGCTCTTGCAGCGCGGATTCTGAGGGGCGCTCTTGCAGCGCCGAGACAGGGAGGTGCCTTCTTGGCACAGGCACTGGGCGGCGCTCTTGTAGCGCGGGCTCTGGTTTGCGCTCTTGCAGCGCGGAGACAGGGAGGTGCCTTCTTGGCACAGGCACTGGGCGGCGCTCTTGCAGCGCGGGTTCTGATGGGCGCTTTTGCAGCGCGGGCTCTAGGGGGCACTCGGGAGGCTCTGAGCTGGACGGGACCAGCGGAGGCAAAGGTGGGCTGGACGGGACCAGCGGAGGCAAAGGTGGGCTGGACGGGACCAGCGGCGGCAAAGGATCCGTTTCCCAGGTAATGAGATCCCCTTCAAAGTCCAGCAGCCCCAGATGAATAATCAACTCATCCTCAGCCGTGATACAGGGGGCGGAGCTCCACTCCGCGCTCACGCCGTCCACGGCTGGCTCCCTCGTGATGGGCACTGTCGCCGGCTCTCGCACCTGATCTGACGCGTTGGGCTCAACTTCCGGGGCGATCTTCCGCTCAGTCGTTCGGCTTCGCGCTGGCTCGCAGATCGCGGCAGGGAATGGCTCTCCGTCATCGGTGGGCTCGGGCTGATGCTCCGTACCGCTGGGAGTTGGTGGGCTGGGCTCTGGGTCTGGAGTGGATCTGGCGAGATCATCCTCGGGTGAGACGGTGAGGGGTGATCCGTTTCTCACCAGAATCCACTCCACGAAGGCGGCGAAATCCTCTCGAGGACCATCCGCGGACGACAGCGCTCTGCACGCGGTGTTCAAACTTGCGTCGTAGAATGAGCAGAGCGTGCCGTCCGGGTAGCTGGTGGCATTTGCTAACATCAGGAACAGTCTGGTGTGGTCCTCGAGAGATCTTTCCCCCTGCTCCAGCAGGAGGAGGAGGAATTCGGGTCGCACAAGGGGGTCCATAGAACAAAAACAGAAAATAAAAACTGGTGAAAAATGGAAAATAAAACGAGGGGAAACACGCCGCTTACTTTCTTAGGGTCCGATCTTCTGTCACGGTTTGGTGTGGGAGAGATGACGACAAAGGAGGATAGTGCTCAACAGTCTTTAATAATCCAAACACAAGGGAAGGCATCACAAACATACATCGACGAGATCAGACAGTGAAAGACAGAACTGAATGAACTTATAAAGGGAACGTAATTAAGGCTAATGAGGGGGACACACCTGAACATAATAACACAATCAGACAAGGGTGGAAATTAGGTCACACAGAGCACATGGGGAATGAAAACACGACAGAACAGTCCAGGGGTGTGACACTCACACTGACCTCAACCTCTTTAAAAAAAAAAAAAAAAAAAAAAAAATATATATATATATATATATATATATATATATATATATATATATATGTGTGTGTGTGTGTGTGTGTGTGTGTGTGTGTAGATATGATATATATATATATATACACATTTAGTCTCATCCATATAGCATGATATAACATTCTGCTTGTGTTTCATGAATAAGGTCCAGAAATATAGAGTAATTGCTGACATACAGAAATATCTATATAACATAGGCTTGTACTAAATCAATATCTTTCAAATAGAAATAAATCTTTGATGTGTCACAAGCACACGTATAAGTTAACTCCCTAGTGGTGACTCCACCAAAATGCAAATGTTTTTACTTGTTCAAAGAAATATACAGTGCACTGGGGAAGCTTGTACAAGACTTACAGACTCTACAGAGGACAAGACAGAGGCAAAGACTGGCAAAGGAAGCAGTTACATTTGCTGCGGGGCAGGATGTGAGGGCATATGTTTGATCTTTAAAGGCCAAACCCCTTGTGGCACAGGAATCAATAGCAATCTGCCAACGGTAACAGCAGCACCAGCGACCACCGTTTTCTGTGTACAGTATATCTAATAGTGTCCCAAACCAGCATGTTCGGTTCATTTTGATGTTTTTTTTTTTTTTTTTTTTTTTGAGACAAAACTGCATCATCACACCATACCACACATTCGCCCCTTTACCCTTCATTTTTGTTTGCTGTCAGATTATGTGTTCCCAGTGTTTGTGTTCTGGTTTATGGAGTTCTTCTGTACTGTTAAGCCCTGTACTTGTCACTAGAGTATTTACTGCTGATTTGTTGTGGATTTGGAGTGTTTACAGTCAGTCAAGGTCATTGTACGTTTAATTCATTATTGAATGTTTTAAGCAAGCTTAGCATTCATATCAAATGCTATTCCACTGCGTTTACTTGACAACTTCTGTCACTGAAGCCAGTGCAGGGTTAGTAAAATGATGATATGAACAAGAAGTGACCTGTGTTCCCAGATCGAGTGAGCTGCCTTTGGTAAACTGTCTACATAGGACTGTTCACATTTACCATTGTTTGGTGAATTTTTTATTTGGTCAGGAATTCATTGATTCAGGATTCATTGTGTTGACCAACAGAAAGTTGCTTGGTTTGAAAGTGACTTCCATGTGAGCTGTGCTTTATACAAATCTGAGCTATTGAAAATAGTCAATAGACCTTTTTTGCTGCCAATATTCACTAATGTGAGAGCACCTTACATTTTTAGACATTTTGATAACAATGACCCTGTTACAAAGGACACCTTAATAATAACAATAATAATAATAATAATAATAATAATAATAAATGTTGTAAAGAAAAAGAAGCAGAAAATAAACTATAATTTTATGTTTAAATTATTATTATTTATTGAAAAAATATTAATACTTGAAATGTATTTATATAGGACTTTTCTCAATAAATACTGGCCCAAAGCAACATTTAAAAAAAAAAATGTTTTCTGGATTAGATTCTCTAGTTTCATTTCAGTCTAGTGCCGGGATTTGAACATTCATTGTGGGTTCAGGGTATGAGTGTTCATCCCATCACCATGCGCTCTTGTCCTGTGTGTTTTGTGCCCTTGTGTTGTCGTGTTCACACGCCTTGTGTTTCCATTATCTGTGTGCTTTCATGTCATCTTGTTTTGTGTGAACATGCAGCTTGGCCAAGTTCTCATTGGATGCATGTCCTTGTGTCATGTTTTGTGTAGGAACATGGCTTTGTTTGTTTTTTAAGTGCCATGTGCTTCCTGCCTATTAAGCCGTGTGTCCACCAAAGCATATTTAGCCAGGTGAAAACACCAGACACTCTCCTGAAAACACCTAACTGTGAGCGTTGAGAGCGATTCTGTGGCACAGTGTTTTCTTTAGTTAAGATGCTTTGGTTGCTATGATATGGAATATCCATGGAAGTAATGTGGTAGACACAACGTGAGGAAATGTGTTAACACTTTAGTATAGGGACCAGTTTTCACTATTAACTAGTTGCTTATTGGCATGCCTATTATTAACATATTGGCTGTTTATAAGTACATACTGTATAAAGCACATATTCTGCATGACCATATTCTACATCCCTAATCCTACCCAATACCTAAACCAACTACCTTACAAACTATTAAAGCTGCAGTCCATAAGTTTTGCCTCTTTGTCGCCATCTCTGTTTGAAAACCTGGAATTGCAGCTGTGTGCGGAATTATTTTCCTATAATAATTATTTTCTGTGGGTTGTGCGTCGGCACGGCTCCAGCGCGGATGGATCTAATGTTTTGAGGAGTATGTGTGGCTGTCAGTCACTGCACCGGTGTGGATGTTTACTGTATTTCGCAATCACAGATTCTATCCTATGTCTTGGAATATATGACCCAAATAAGAATTTTCACCGTATATTGCCATCTGAACAAGTAAGTAACAAGTCAGCCATGTTTGTTCTTACCAAATGAGGAAAAAAGCATTACCATAAATCGAGCTACCAATGATGATTTAATCTAAAGATCGGTTAGCTCATATCATATCAAACCGTACCAATTATTATTATTGTTAAACTTTATTCTTACTTTATACTTTAACATCAGCATTGCGTGCTTATGAGTAGCAAAAAGCAAACTATGCTTCCTTCGAACTGGTTTTCTTTAAAATACAAAATCTTGTGATTGGAATGACGTGACCCTTTGGCGGCAATGCACGCATAGTCCTTCACTCTGCTCACTTTGTCAGAAATTGTATATATCCTGTCAGTAAATTTTGAACCACTCTTTATTTAGCTCACTATGAGTACCCCAGCAGTCAAACACAGCCAGAAAAGAGAAAGTGAATTATTGCCAATAATAAAAAAAAAAAAAAATGAATAGATTCCACCATCTCCAGAGAGGATCTTGACGCTGCTATAGCTAACGGTATCAAGCTAGCGCTTAAAGAGCAACAAAGTACTCTCGATTCGGTAGTGGCTTCGACTGTAAGAGAAGCGATTAGACTCTGTACTGACCCCAGCACTCCATGATCTACATTTGGATATACCCTTCCTCACCTATCCGGTGGTAATTAAACTACAGCACAAAGGTGAGCAGATGATGTTCGACTCCACGATGTATGTCACTACGCTTTTGGCTCAGTCCGCCTTTTGGGGACATGTCTTGTGTTGAAGTGGACTGGTCACGCATCAACATTTGTTTCTGTTGTTTTTGCAGACCTACACTCTCGGTAATGTGAGGTCTGCTTTGGTTTTTATACACAGTTGTTTGTCGTTCCTTGTTCTTGTTTTGTTTTCTACAAAACTATGGACTATGCATCTAGGTGGACTGGTATCTAGGATACATACTGTTTACATGTTACTGGCAGTTTGGCATTGATTTTGTCTCTCTTCACTTAGACAGAATCTTGGCATTGCGAGAATACAATGCATGTTCAGAATATCTTATCATTGAATGTGAATGGCCTAAATTCTCCTATTAACCGTACCCGGATATTAGAATATTTGCACCGTAAATTGATTTCCTGTGCCCTGATACGAGAGTCTCATTTAAAACAATGCGATGTGGCAGGTTTTACAAGTATTACAAACTGGCAGCCTTCTCTTGTGCTCATAATAAACTAAGAGGGTGCTTATCGATATGAAGTTACATTTAACTAGTGAACATACATGAATGATGATGAAGGTAGATTTGTTTTTATACGCTGTAAAATACATAATGACAGGTTAGCACTGGTCTCCATTTACTGCCCAAATGAGGCAGACAGTGCATCTTTCACAAATATTTCCAATATATTACTTGAGCAGAATGATTGTCCTTTAGTGATGGGTGGTGATGTTAATGCTGTTTTAAATCACTGATGTAATCAATCTTTGGAGAATCCAGAATACTACATCTAAGGACTTCACTTTTTTTCTAAAAAGGGTGGAACGTCTGATGGCATAACCTTTCAAATTTTGTAACAATACACCCTTATGGCACAACTTTAATTCTTATGTGGAAATCAGCCATTTGTCCAGCCCTCTTGGTCTACATTGGGCAGAAACACATGCGGTGACTTATATGATAACCAGGGACTCTGCTCACTTCAAGAACTAAGAACTACGTTTTTTTTTACCAGCATCATCATGTTTAGTCTTTTTTCAGTTACATTCTGCTCTCAAGGCCTATGGAGTTCCCCGGGCATCCCCTATTTCCTCTCATCCTGTGTGGGTTTGGATCGCACCACCCTCTGGTCGGCCATCTGTTTCTTTAATATAAACTTAATGATCACACTGTAAACTCTCTTTCTATTAAATCTATCTGGAATCATGAATTAACAGATTTTGATTTATCGGTCGACTGGGAGAGGGTGTGGTCTAATCCAATCTTAACTTCTAAAAACTTGGCTCATTGTCTTATCCAATTCAAAGTCATCCATTGAGCATACATAACTCCTTACAAGAGGTTTAAAATGAAACTGCAATCGACCTATAACTGTCATATCTGTAACATTGTATCAGCAGGTACTTTTCTCCACATGTTTTGGGAAAGTCCAATTATTGTCAATCTATGGACTCATGTGAATTCTGTTTTGTCCTTTTTACTACAAATTGAAATTGAAATTGTTGATGGTGTGTCTGTTGCTCCCCCTCCCTGTTGTTTGTTTGAATGGACGTTGTTTTGTTGTGTTGATTTAAAGAAAATAAAAAGTTGATCATAAAAAAAAACAAAAAAAAAAAACGAAAAAACAAATATTGTGTAATCCCAGGCTATCTGTAATCAGAAGCATATTTAAAACTGGAATATAATTTAATTTCATTAATTTAACGCGGCCTTAATCTTGACCCCACCCCTCTTGTTACCTAATTATTGATTCATCTTCTTCACTTGTCCTCACTCGTTACCCTCCTTGTTTGCTCTCCTATTTATTTCCCCAGTGTTTTCTGTGCTGTGCTAGTTTGTCGTTGAATTTACCCCTTGTGTCCAGTCCTGCTAAGCCTTGTTCTGTTTCGCTAATTGTGTTGCCTTATCTTTTATCTTAGCTTCTTATCTTTTTTTTTTAATTTTTTTTTTATTCTCACCAAAATGCCATATAAGGCATGAAGTCTTGATGTCTACTCTTTGGAGCAACCTTCACATCATCTCATCATCCATGCTCCATCACCAAAGACATTCCACAGGGACATAGTTCTCATTTCTCTCCCTCTGGAGCGATGCAGGTGATCAATGGCTGTCAGCTACACTGGTCCCTATGGGACGTCCTCGGAAAGCAACAGATACTCTGTCAGAGTTGTCAGACAGACCTCAGATTGGTCTCATTCATCTGTAATGTGATTATGTGACTGTGGAGCTGAGATGGCATTGATCAGGGGTCAGAGAGCTATAGGACGGAGATATACATTATCTAACCCTCTTTGAAGCCTCACCTTAATCCATATGGCTGAGTGTAATCTCCTCTGCTGATGCTCTGTTTTAGTCCAAGTTGGAGAAGTAGAACATGGGAGATGATCTATAGTAACAAAGACCAAAAGAAATGGAGAGAAAGAACTGAAAGAGGGTACGGCCTGAGACAGATAGGACAAAGGTGCAGCTATCAGTGGGTGAAGAGAAACTGGCTCAAGAGTGGAATTAGTTGTAAGAAAACAGACAGCAGATGGCAGGGAAGAAGCCCTTTAACCAGAACAGCAGCCAAGTTAAATTCTCTGTCCCAGCTCTCTATATTATACTCTCTTGCAGTCATGTTAGGTCAGCAAGTACTTTTTTACAGTGGTTGCAAGGACTATGTGTTATTAGAAGGCGCTGTGAGATAATTGCCTTGTTATAAAACCTGACCTGCCTATGTAGGCAGCTTTCTTAGGACCAAAATAAGTCTTGCATCAACATAATCTGGTCTCCTTAGCTTGTTTGTTGACTGATTTTTAGAGAGATTTGGGCACGTTTCCTTTTTTAATTTTTTTTTTGTAAAATGTCAAATTGTATCTAATGGTGGGTGGTGGGTCTCAGATTACCATATGTGTACGGAGGGAGGGAGGGAGGGGGAGGGGGAGGGGAGGGGGAGGGGGAGGGGGGCATGAAAAAAAGGTTGGGAATCACTAACATGCTAAAGCACATCTAAAGTATCTAAAACACATAAACACCTAAAGCAGGTGTTCTTAACTCTAGCCCTCGAGGTCCACTTTGCTGCAAAATTTAACCCCAACTTTGATCAAACTTACCTGTCTGCTACTTTATAGTAATCTCAAAGACCTTGATTAGCTTATTCAGGTGTTTTTGATTAGGGTTGAAGCTAAACTCTGCAGGAAAGTAGACCTTGCCCAGAGTTGAGAAACCCTGAGTTGAAGTGTACTTTTTCCCAAAGGTAGGCTGGAATCTACAATTTATCTATTTTAGCCAAGGTTCTAAAATGTCTTGTAAACAACTGAAACAGTTTCTTTCCACAAAATATATTTCATCTGATTTTTAGTCCAGTTTTTAATAGCACCATTACTGCAGCCTTAAAAGTAATTTTATTAATGTAATTAAAGGTGTACCACAGGGATCAGTCCCTGGGCCACTTTTTAATTTTATATATTAATAAATACCACGGAATGCAAAACTTGTCTTAAATGGAGAGAAATCCAAACTTATGTTTTTAATTACAAATTCAAAATCTTGAATACATTTTAAATTCAATACTACCCACCAAGGTTCTATGATTAAGTCTGTATGTCAGTATCATTTTTATTTGATGGTGGGGTGGTCTACATGTGGCTACTATGTAGAGTCACTGTCATTTAAGTTAAGAATCATTTAGGATGTTGATTTAGATGGCAGCTACCCATTTAGACAGTAGGCAACAAGAGATCTCACTAGGTGTGAAAACAGTGCTAATGAGAAGGAAGCAAGAACAGCAGGTGATGTTCTAACTGTTAAATGTTAAATAGTGTATCTTGCCCCCACTGAACCAACTATTAAAACCCCAGGCCTTCTGATAAAGGTAATTAGATATTGATTACATTGCTAATCCAATATCCGCTCGCATCTTCAAAAGGAGTGCTGCTCTCACAGGAAATTCACACAGGAGCACTGGGTTGTTTACCAAGAAGAGAAATAAGTGTGATCACATCAAGTATTTTGTGTCTCACCTTACTATATCAAACCCTTTACTTATCTTTTCACAGTTACTGACTGGAGTTAAAAAAGTTAAATATCTAGTAAAACATCTCTCTGTGAGAAATTGCGCTTTGATTATCAAATCAAAGCGTTCAGATACTGTTCAGTGAGGCGTAATTAAATCCTCCTCAGCAAATATTTTAAAATCATAATAGGAAATGAAAACACAGAATGGAGCATTGATAAGAGTAATGGAGCTTTTGAAAGACAAACTCACAGTAAGGTCACTATGTTGTTATGGAGATTAGATTTGTCTCCATTTCAGACACGTTTTAAGTAAAGGACAGAACTTCTGGGCGGTTATTATTTCGGCAAGCAGTTATTAAAATGGGGTCATTCAAGTTTTGAATATGTAATAATGATTTATAGATACATATTCATGTCTCTAGTCATTTGTTTGAATCTGTGTGAAATACTATCTCAACTTATCTTTCTTTAATAATATGGTGTATTGTATGACTTCCGAACACATTTTTTTTTGTCCTTAGAGTAGCATGAACTTTCATCAGAACATCTCCTTTTGTGTTCCACAAGAAGAAACTAAGTGATTTGGGTTTGGAGGGTGAGGGGTGAGTAGATGATTATAGAATTTTTGCTAACACTTTATTTTAGGGTCTCTTAACTAGTTGCTTAGCATGCATATTACTAGAATATTAGCCATATATTAGTACAAATTCTACATGACCTTATTCTACATCCCTAATCCTACCCAATATCTAAAGTTAACAACTACCTTACTAACTATTAATAAGCAGAAAATTAGGAATTTATTGCGGGAAAAGTCATAGTTAATAGTGAATATGTGTTCCCTATTCTAAAGTGTTACCACATTTTTTATTACTGAGTGAATTGATATGAATAAATAATTTGAATGAATGAATTTTAATTGTATTAAAATTTAAAATGTACATTTCTACAATTTTAGAAATGTCATTTAATCTAAATTAATTTTACTTAAATGCATTTTACCTTTACCTCAGTACACTCACTCTGAAGCAACATTTTCCAGAACAAAATTAAACAACAGAAATGTGGGTGGAAAAGAATATTCATGCCCTGTGAACAGAATTTCTGCTGAGATTTATTCAGATGAGATGTCCGCTGTGAGTTTTAGCACACAATATCAGAGCTCGGGGTACACAATGACAGACTGAACGTTGCTTTTCCCCTAAGATGTTCAGTCAACCCACTGTTTCTTTATTTTTCCCTTTGATTCATTAAACTGAAACATCAAAGCCATTTCCTCTTCCAAACTTGTCAAATGCTTTGAATTCATTAAGATTTGATGTAAAAGGACTCTTTTCCCCAAATACATTGCAGTCCTCCTTTGTAATCAACATAACGGTTGAGTGATACACAATAGATTTACTTTGATTGATCATTAGCAAAGCTATTGTTTGATATTGTGAAAACGCAAGAGATTATGTATGTGTGGCCGTGTTAGCGAGAAGAAAAAAAACTGCAAATTTATGCAAACGTTTCCATCTTTTTGAAAAGGTAAGATGAAACTGGCTTTCTGTGAACTCTCTGTTCTTATGCTACAGAAGCACCACTTTTTCACAAAACAGTGAACAACAGAATAATATTAAAAAAAAAAAAAAAAACAATATTCAATTTCTAATTTCATTTCTCATATTTTTGAATGTGAGCTGATACATGATTAATAATGGTGGCCATTCTGACCAAAACACTGAGCATCAATAATTCATCTTGAGATGATAAAATGATAGTGGAATGAATGGTTTTCTCAATTTCACCCTCTTTCTCTCTACCCCATCAGCATTTGGCGTGTATTGTTGTTTTGATCTGTTGTCAGTGTCTTGCAGCACTTTTCCAAAATGGAAGATTGGAGGGACAATATTTGTGTACTTGGCAGTGATGCCA
This sequence comes from Acrossocheilus fasciatus, assembly GCA_036784905.1. NCBI lineage: Eukaryota > Metazoa > Chordata > Actinopteri > Cypriniformes > Cyprinidae > Acrossocheilus > Acrossocheilus fasciatus. Next base: position 16,814,960 of record CM071941.1, read on the forward strand.
CATTAGAGCCCAGAGCGAACCAAATGCCTGGGAAAACATCTTTACTTTGCTGATAAAGAATGACTAATGTGTTTCCATTTTGTTGACTTTGCCTTCATATCCAGAAAAGAAAGAAATAAAAAATAATAAATGGCCTCGAGTCACATGTTCCATTTGAGATAGTAAAGATAGTGGGAATATAACACAATCAGAAATGATACCTTCAATGATACAATTATATAGTCTATGTAAAAGGCAACGTTCCAAATTTTATCTTTCTTCTTAGAAGTATCGCAAAGCGTTTACATCGGTAACTCGTCGCGTCGCGCAGCTCGCATCCGTTTTCCACTCTCTGCCAAGGAACCACTCCAGGACTGCGAGAAGGTGTAGTGCTGACACCTGCTGAAGTATTCTGGTAATAGTGAGGGATGGAACTATGTATTTTTGTGATTTCTCCAGTTCTGCCTCCCTGTTTCAATTTTATCTTTGAGCCGCCGCCAAACTTTAGTAATCCTTAAAAGAAATACATCATTTCACAACCCTTTGAAAGCGTAAGGGTGAGGTTTATATGGCGTAAAAATTGCCTTGAAGGGATGTTCTGGAATTTTTGTCATGGTCCTTGATGTTGCCTTATGGATCAGAACAAATTCTCCAGTCACAGTAATGCTGCTGGGCTGCTCTTCTGGCTTCAGTGTTCATTTTAGTGCCTTTCTTTAGCACCTGTATATAGCTATAGGTCTACAAGTACAGTATTGTATTTATACAAGCTTCTAAATAAGGTCTATTGTCCAAATTTCCATTTTATTATACATACTGGCATAATAATTGTAAGCGATCTTCTGTCTGTCTATCTGTATATACAGACTTGTTTCACACTATTTTGTGGAAAACCACACTGGACAACTGATAAATTAAAACTTTGTTGTTGTGGGGCACAAGATTATTTTCAGCTGTGAGCAGCTAATGAAGCTATTTTTGACTGCAACATTAAAAAAAAAATGTTTAAAAAAAAATGCTTTATTTACAGATTATGGTTATGCTAGTCTTAGGTGTGTATTATGACTGTTTTGAGAGCCACTGGGTGTGTTAAGGCAAGAATGATGTTCGCTGCTATTTGTCAGTCCAGTAAAGGAGGTCATTCAGAATCACGGACAGCAGCCACACGATCGAAACGTGAGCATGTGGCCTGGAGGCAAAGATGAATGAAGGAGGACAGACAGGACTTATCAGTACTTCAGCAGCATGATGGAAAGGTAGAAAGAGTACAAAGGTGCTCATGTTTTCAAGCAATTCTTGTCGCCGTCCAGCTTTGCAGACACTGTGAAGGACTGATTCAATCAGCCAATGACTTGTAGATTTTCCTTTCAGACAGAACTACTATACACTCTATATTGCTTGAAACAAAAACTTCAGTTCAGATTTGTCTGGGTTTTTTTTTTTTTAGACCATAAGTATGGATTTTCATTTTAGAGCTGCCATGAATGATTTCAAGTTGTATAGATTTTTTTTAAGTACAATAATGTTCTTATGTTGTTCTCTGAAGTGCTCTACAAAACTGACTGATAAGGTGGACTCCTCATCCTGAGAAAGAATAGACATTTGCAGAATTATTTTGACATCCACAGTGCACAATAGAACCATTTTATTTGGTTGACTGTGTCAACCTTTTTTCTGTCACTCGTTATACTTTTTGTAGTGACTTTTGTAGTAACCGTCAGAGCAGAGTCTGCATAACACTGAACACTTCATCTTACTGTGTCGACACCTGTGGCTCCAGCTACTTTTATGTACGCTTGAAACATTTCACACCTGCTACGTCTGACTTGTTCGAAAAATCAGACACCAAATCATGGGAATTTTTACGACAGGTTTATTTAAGGCACTGCCAGTCTTTCTAATTGGAAAAGGATAGTGAGGTAGAAAAGGCACTGATAACTGGTATATTTTAAGCTCTTCATTTTTACATTTTATGCCTGCAACGTATCCAAAACAAATAAACAGACACAAATTAACTTGAGAAGATGAAGGTCAACATATCTAAAAAATGTAAACGGTGAACACTACTTTGTAATAATTATGTATCTGCACATAAGAGTAGAAAAAAAATATGGATCGATTACAAGGATCTTTGTAAACATATATTTAATAAAAATGTAAAGTGGTGCAACCACCAGGTAATAAAAAATACTTAATATATAAATAATTAAATGTTATCAAAATAAGTAAATAAATGAAATATGGACATCATCATTAATTCCAAATAATTTCAGGTTATACCATTTGACATCTGACAACCTTTATCATAAAAAGGTCAAATTTGACTAAAATGCTATATGCTGGTTATACCACAGTGATTTGAATTTGGACAAACATTTTTCAAATATTAATATTGGCTTCTTTAAAAAAGTAAGAAGAAATAATTATACATAATCATGTCAAATATTTAAAAATAAAATACATCTTTTAATGGTCACACCACCTTGACAGGTTTTATTTTAATATTCCCAAAAAATATCAAAATTAATTTTAATTCCGAATTTGAACACTTTCATCACAGAAGTTCAGCATTTAGGTCATTGTCTGTATAAACTGCATCAATATACAGTACTTTTAAATAACTTCAAGTGATAGTTCATCCAAAAATAAAAAATAAAAAAATATTTCATCATTTGCTTTCTTGATGGATGAAATCCACTGAGGTTTGTTCTTGCACGTCAAGCACACGGTTGAGCTTCAACCATACTAATGAACATTATTTGTGTTGATCAATGGTTAAATGGGAATAAAAACTTAAATTAACCTGTTTATCATATAAAGCAACCGTGCCTCTTTAGAAGACAAAAATCATAAGAAACTATAAAAAAATAAAAAAATAAATAAATTATTCCAAAGATAAAAGGCGCATGGGACAACATAAGGGTGAGTAAATGATGACAGAATTTTCATTTTTGGATGAACTATCCCTTTAATTCCAAAAAAAACTTGAAACAAAACAATAGCAAACAAACACAATAAAGCCACATCATTGACCCATGTTATTTAACTTTGTATAAATATATACACACATAAACCAGCATACATGTATATGCATATCCTTCAAGATACAGTGGTGTGAAAAAGTGTTGGTCCCCTTCCTGATTTTTACATTTTTTGCATATTTGTCACACTTTAATGTTTCAGATCATCAAACAAATTTAAATATTAATCAAGATAACACAAGTAAACACAACATGCAGTTTTTAAATGAAGTTTTTTTATTATGAAGGGAAAACAAAATCCAAACCCACATGGCCCTGTGTGAAAAAGTGCTTGCCCCCTCCTATTAAATCATGAAAGAACTGTGATTAACCACATTATTTTAGAAAGCTGAGTTAAATTTCACTAGCCAAACCCAGGCCTGATTACTGCCAGACCTGTTGAATCAAGAAATCACTTAAACAGAACCTGTCTGACAAAGTTAAGTATGTTTAAAGAGCAACACATCATTCCGCGATCTTAAGAAATTCATAAACAGATGAGAGACAAAATAGTTTACACGTATCAGTCTGGAAAGGGTTATAAAGCCATTTCTAAGGCTTTGGGACTCCAGAAAACCATGGTCAGAGCCATTATCCACAAATGGAGAAAATTGGGAACAGTGGTGAACCTTCCCAAGAGTGGCCGGCCTACCAAAATTACTCCAAGAGCACAAAGACAACTCATCCAGGAGGTCATAAAAGAACCCAGAACAACATCTAAAGAACTGCAGGCCTCACTTGCCTCAATTAAGGTCAGTGTTCATGATTCAACAATAAGAAAAAGACTGGGCAAAAACAGCATCCATGGGAGACTTCCAAGGCAAAAGCCATTGCTGACCGAAAAGAACACAAAGGCTTGTCTCACATTTGCCAAAAAATATCTTGATTATCCCCAAGAATTTTGGGCAAATATTCTGTGGACTGATGCAACAAAAGTTGAACTTTTTGGAAGGTGTGTGTCCCGTTACATCTGGCATAAAACCAACACAGTATTTCATAAAAAGAACATCATACCAACAGTCAAACATGCTGGTGGTAGGGTGATGGTCTGAGGCTGCTTTGCAGCTTCAGAACCTGGATGACTTTCCATAATTGATGGAACCATGAATTCTGCACTCTATCAGGAAATCCTGAAGGAGAAGCTCAAGTGCACTTGGGTTATGCAGCAGGACAATGATTCCAAACACAGCAGCAAGTCCACATCTGAATGTCTCAAGAAAAACAAAATTAAGGTTTTGGAGTGGCCAAATCAAAGTCTGGACTTAAATCCAATTGAAATGCTGTGGCGTGACCTTAAACAGTCCATTCATGCTCGAAAACCCTCCAATGTGGCTGAATTAAAACAATTCTGCAAAGAAGAGTGGGCCAAAATTCCTCCACAGCGATGTGAAAGACTCATTGCCAGTTATCGCAAGCGCTTGATTGCAGTTGTTGCTGCAAAGGGTGGCACAACCAGTTATTAGGTTTAGGGGGCAAGCACTTTTTCACACATGGCCATGTGGGTTTGGATTTTGTTTTCCCTTCATAATAAAAAAAACTTAATTTAAAAACTGCATGTCGTGTTTACCTGTGTTATCTTGATTAATATTTAAATTTGTTTGATGATCTGAAACATTAAAGTGTGACAAACATGCAAAAAAAATTAAAAAATCAGGAAGGGGGCCAACACTTTTCACACCACTGTATATAATTATCATGTGTCAATATTATCTCCATCTTCAATACACTACTGACCCAAGACAACAGAGATAGGCACCTTTAAGTATTCCTTAATAAACATCGACCCATAATCAGACAAGCCTGCATGTGTTTGTCCATGATAACAGACAAATGACAATGGCCTGTTCTGGATCCTCTGAACTGCAGTTACCTTTATTTAACTGATTGATGAAGGTAGATATGGCCTCATTTGATATCGTACAAAATATAAATCAATAAAATGGTGTGATTGTGCAAGGAAAGCAAAGAGCAGCTTATCGCTGAAATTTAAGCTTTGAAAAGCATTTCTGTTCCATCTGAGAACAGCAGCAGTCTTTGGGGAGGGAATGCAGTGTGTAGACAAAATCCCTTCATAGACATTTTCTTTCTTTTGTAGTTAATAAAAGTACATGAACAGCTCCTAAATTTGACTGAATCAGGGAAAGACGGGAATTTTCAAAAACTACTTGTCAAGATTATGTTTTTAAAATAATTTATATTTCATATTATGAATAAAATTTGGATAAAAAGAGGATCAAATCACGTTAAAAATGATTTAGCAGTCTAATCAAGCCAATCCACATGTATGCTCTAGTGTAAGATTAAACTTAACTGGTTCCTGTTAAATCAAAAGTGCAAATTTCATTCCATCAGTTACTATATTGAGTGATGCAATTTCTTCAATTAATTTTCTACAAGTTGTCCTTTTCCTCCACCTTAAATTGTCTTTTGTGCAGTGACTGGGCTGGCCAAGAGGGCGGCGCTGTTCTCTGCAAATTCATCTTGGTCTGTCAGTGCTTGGTTTTTCATAAACAGCAGGGAAGCAGAAGTTCAATTTTGCTCCAATTTCTCGGAGTCCGTGAATGTTTTATTTTTAATTTCATGTAAGTCTCCTCACGCCTCTGTCCTGGAAATGTCTGATAGGGTTTCCATGCTAATAGAGGCTAACCGTCAAGAACTTTCTGCAGCCACCGGTAAAACTGTTGCTGGAACAGGACGTGCCATTTTACATTAGCTTGAACGATCTCAACGGCTCGAGCGAATGCAGGTGCTGACTCTCCCCCGCTGGTCAGGATGAACTCTTTCAGCTGAGGAAAAGATAAATGACAGAAATGATTAACATTATCATTAACACTGTCATTGTTTTGTGACTGATATATCAGATGTAGAGAGTTTGTGTGTTTATGCGTGTAAGTGGCACCTTCATCAGTGACACAGCGTCAGAATATACAATGCATTTACATGAAAATGCCTGACATGTAATTTAGCAGATAACAATGATGTTTATGATAATGAGGTGTGGGAATCATTGGAAGTAAACAGAATTATCTGTGTTTTTGTTTTTCTGAGAGCAAATGACACTGCCTGTCAAAAAACAAAACAGCTAGACTCTAATATCAATTAAGGGCATACAAATCTAATCTAAAATCTCAATTTACCAAATAACATGTTACAAAGACGATTCCTAATTCCTGAGGTCACGAAAACTAATGAACATGCTTGGGGATTCAGGATTAAAGCTGCTCTTTTGCTCCTGAACTATTACAAAATTGCTGTTTATTCACAGAACATTTTAAAAGAAAATAAATCGCTCATTTCAAACCGACAGCGTTAAACATAGCGCTGATTGTTCATGAATCTGTGGATGAAGTGCTCTGGCAGCAGCTGATTGTATATGACAGTATGCTAATGCTCTGTTTAAGAAAACACTGAGGGGGTTCGTATTATCTCTGTATGAATGATAAATTGTGGAGGGCAAAGTCAGCTGGATGAGAAAGTGCTGCGCTGCAGTGAGAAGCATCAGCAGCCTGTGTCCTCTGGGACTGAAGCTGAATGAATTTGAATAAGTGAATATACGTTCCATTTCCTGTAATAAGGTTAAGAAGCTACAATGAGGAAATAACCCAACGAAATGGTCCAGAGCACATTTTTGCAGTCTTCAGAGTTTACTTTTGCTAATTTTCTCCATCTCAATAACTTGCTGACCAAAGCTTGTTTGTAAGTATTAATGTTCCATGAAGATTCGTCAATAATTCATTACTGTTTTAGTTTGATTAGAGGTGTACAAGCCTCAGGATGATGTAAAAGTTCAGCCTCACCTCATTCAACTCGGCCTCAGTGTTGAGAAACTCTGTCACGCCGCTGATTAATTTTGAGTTCATAAATAAGGCCTCTCCATACCTGCCAATGAGAGACACTGTTATTAAAAACACTGGAGCACTGCTCTAATGAGCCCAGAAGCAAACAAACACCAACAGATATTTCCCACAATGCTCTCGGTCCTCCAAACACAAACAACCCAGCAGGCACACAACAGGCACACAACGTCATAAAACACTGATATTTGGTTAAATTTCGGTTGCGACGTTGGGTGACCAAAACGTCTAATGTCAATGTTAAATTGATGTCCAATACCGACGTCAGCTGACGTTGAGATTTTGTTGTTTTTAGGTTGTGCAACCAAAATCCAATGTTAAGTCAACGTCAAATTGACGTCAAATATTGACGTCAACCCAATTTTCATTTTCAACCAAAATGCAACATCTGTCCAACGTCAATTTCCAACATCAACCTGATGTTACATAGACATCTGGTGCCTGCTGGGAAGACACAAAATAGCATTCACAAATAAATATCTTATGAGAGTGCGAATGTGAAATTCATATCAGGGACTGAGAGGAAGGTTAAAATCCCTGATAAACAGAGATGAATAAAGCCACATTCACCTGGAATTCAATATGTCCCACTTCTCGCGGAAATATCTCCACGCTAAATGTCTTCCAAGCGGATTGCGGCCCACATGTATGATGACATCAATCACGTCCTGATCCGGCACCAGGTCAGAGGTGAGGGACAGATTCAGGAGCCTGTGGACATCAGAAATAAATAGGTTTTGTTAGTTTGTCATCATATTTGTTATATATTTTCTAGTTATGCTTTTCGAATAAAATTGTCATCCTATGCTAGTTTTAAGCTTCAGTAAATCAGAAATACAAAACACATTATTCTTCGCCGTTTTCAGCAAAGACAGCCGATGACAGGCCTTGCGAAACAATTATTCAAATATGTTTTCAAGACTGAGTCAGCATCTTCAAAAAGTAATTAACCTAAAAAGCCCAAATCAAATGCAGATAGACCCATTCGCTTCAAATTGGTGCGAAATGTCAAGTAGATGAAAGAGGAAGAAATAGAAAATTAGATGTTTCATATAAAGACGCCGCCATGGTGCACAAGATTCAATTTGCAAAAACATGTGGGGTAATTGCCTCTCTGTTCTTTGGTCTCTTATTTTAGTTCAACCGCTCTTCTGGGCTTTTGACTTCATGCGTCGCCGAGTCACTTGTAGCACCTTTTTCTTTTTTTTTGACGAACACCCCGGAGATTTTTGCCATTGTGACAAAACTCACATCTGTGTGCGGACAGCAGCTTCACAGCTCGCAAACGTGACATCTCCAACTTCCTCTAAGGACAAGTGTGAACAAGCTTTCAGAGGAGTTCTTTTGCTGAGCTCATTCTCAAATCCTTTTTTTTTTAAAGTTCACACATACAAAATTCTGATTTCGGACTTGTGTAATTGATTTCTAGCAGGTATAATTGTGACAGTGTGAAAACGTCAGACGTTGTCAGCATAGCTTACCATTTTGTTTTGTTTGTGACTGATAATGCCACCATACATTTTAGCATGTTCAGTTTAGCATACTAGCATACTATTGTCTTCAGTATATAGAATGCACAGTATGTACATTTTCTATATGTGAAAGATAACTACTACATTGACCGCAATATGGTATAAAGTCAGAGCAGCATGGAATACTGTGTCCTACAATGCAAAGCACTTGATCTGAAATTAAATTTCCAGTGTGATGAATGAACAGGAAATGATTACAGTGGTGATTTTTTTTCCCCTTTTACTGAGATTTCAGTCTTTAAGGCTGCAGGAACATCTGTAGGTTAGCAGTCAGAGCAGAAGTGCGATCAGCTAAAACACACACACACACACACACACACACACACACACACACACACACACACACACACACACACACACACACACACACACACACAGATGTTGGTTTTACTATACTTGTGAGGACTTTCATAGACTTCTAGTTTTCATACTGACCTAACAATATTTTCTATTGCCCTACACCAACCCTACCCCTAAACCTACCCCTTACAGAAACCTTTTTGCATTTTTACATTTTGAGATAAACTTTAATAATTTATTTCCCTTGTGAGGACCGGCCAAATGTCCTCACAAGTCAAAAATGTCAAGTTTTACTATCCTTGTGGGGACATCTGGTCAAAACACGCCCCCCCCCCCCCCCCCCCCCACACACACACACACACACACATATACATACATTCCAGTAGTGGAGAGGAATTATTTTCGGCCCATTGGATCACAACATACATCAACGAAAGAAGTAAAAACATGGAGGAGGGACATGCAATTCATTTCATGCCATAGAAATCAATACTAAACACAGACTCCATATACCCCATCCTTCACTCCAAACACAGGGCAGTTTTCTCTGAGGTAGATTAAATATCACAAACACTCACTCACTCACTCACACACACACACGCACACACTCACACACACACACACACACACACACACACACACACACACACACACACACACACACACACACACACACACACAGCTCATCTGGGACGGGGGGCTTTGCTTGTGCATGCTGTGTGAAATTCAAGTGTGGCTGAAATCAATGAACTGCTTCTATATGTCTTCTCCACTCTTTTACGTCAGACACTAGAGCAAAGGTAGACACCTGAATGTTGCAGTCATGAAATATTTCAAATTTTCCCAGTCTTTGAGTTCCTGGGGGGCTCTGAATGAATCGACATCAGCATCACTTACAAATACAGGCAGATACCTGACGGATTGTGTAGTTTTATACTTAAATGGCTTTTCAAAGGAGAATCATTATTAACTGTGTAATTTAGACTGGATTAGATTTAATCAGGGTTTAAAGAATCACTCCTTTGAGACCTTATTTGAGGAAAGTACTCAGACATTTGCTCCTTTGAATCATGATGGTGCTGTTGAACAGTGCCTGATCTTTCTGAAGTCACACTGTTCATGTAGACAGGAATAAAGGCATGGATATGCCAATACAAATCCAATTGCGCATATTAGGGCCGGCAAGGAGCGGGTTCCTGTTCATTTATACACACATCGAGACATAATTATGGGGTGTTATGAACAACATGCCACAGATATGAGGTTGAAAGAGGAAGGTATTTGAAACTTCCCGAATAGACATCATTTATTTCAGAAGCCAAATACATAATTAGATCTTCATTATCTGACACAAAAACAAATCTCATAATGAATGAGATATATTTGAAGTATATAAAGCAACACCAAATCCCCCTAGACAGCAGTGATTCATAAGGTGCTACATGCACATTGAACAGAGATGACTAAAAAAATCATTTCATGGGAATTCATTCAACAGTGTTAAAAACCCTCAGAGGACAGTCAACAGCTGCAGTTTTTTTTTTTTTTTCTTTGAGCTGATATAAATTCAGTTACAGTTTCTTAACACATCGATGTGGCTATCACATCACGCTAATGCTATGCATTGTAGCACTAGGTGCCAGTTTCTAATTAGCATGTGAGTATTGTTAGCGCCTGTGTTTTTCTAACAGTGATGTCTGGCACTTTCAACACCACCACATCACTACTGCATGCCACATCATTTACTAATATTCAGATAATTTTGTATTGTGGGGAGAAAGCTTTATTGGCCTTTTCTTTGCATATGTCTCAAAAAAGTAAAGGTAGTCAATAGCTAGGTTTCCATCACCCTGTTTTTATGCAAATTTTGAAGGATCGCATCAATGCGATGGAATGAGTGATGGAAATGCCAAATTTCAAAAACAAATTCGCTTAAGTCGCAAAAAAGTTTTTACGCTTGCTTGAGGTGGTTTTTGACTTGTGTGAAAAAGAGTTAATGCGAATAATGGGAGATAGAAACAGATTTACAGAATAAATTCCTGCATGCGCATCAAAAAAGTCATGTGACGTTGCGTGATGGGACGGCATAAAGGACTGATCTCGTTGCACAGCATCTGACATGTTGTTATGGTCATTTTGAAATGCCTGAGCAAAGTCTATCATCAAAGTATATCTGTATAATTGCCTCCCAGAACTCTCTTACAAAACTGTGTTCCCAAACAGCAGGTATTCATCTCTGAAAGCAATGACCTCATTTATTTTGTTTCGTCTGCTCACTCAGAGGCGCAAGTAATTTATTATATAAGAAAATGATTGACTTTTCCTTCTTTTCTTGATATTTAGTGCCTGTTCATCAGGAAGTGACGATTTTGTTCCTCTTTAACTTGTTGGATGGAAACATTGCTTATTCACAAATGTTTATGCGATATTACAATTTTGCACATAAGTTAAAATTCACAACTTTGGATGGAAACCCACAGCTAATGATTCCAAGATGTGTTTTATAACTACCAGCCAAGATGTTCTAGCAGCTCAATGGCTGTTATTCCAACTTATTAACCACCAAAAAAGCTTGATCCAGCTAATGGCAATAATTGATCTGCTTCAGTCACTAAGAAACCAAATAACTCTGCAATCTGATTGGTTGAAAGGAATGTTAAGAATGTCCAGAAACACATACAGTGCTATTTAACAAGCCACCATCAGAAGCAGGATGACCTTCCAATATTTTGTTCTGTAGGGAATTATGGAGGTGAAGATGATTTTGTATTCATGGTTCAGCTGCATGACTTTGAGATGTTGTGTCTGTGAAAGTGACGTGAATTCATGCTCTGCATTTATCCCATCCAAAGTGCACACACACAGCAGTGAACACACACACACACCCCCAGAGCAGTGGGCAGCCCAGGGAGCATTTGGGGGTCCGTTGCCTTGCTCAAGGGCACCTCAGTCATGGTATTGAGAGTGAAGAGAGCACACATTCACTCCCCCCACCGAAAATCCCTGCCGGACCTGAGACTCAAACCCGCAAACCTTTGGGTTACGAGTCCAACTCTCTAACCATTAGGCCACGATTGCATACATACTAGGGGCATTTAAGACAGCCGAGTCATGGATCACTGAGAGTGAGAAAAAAAGCTAATTGATTTTACCTTCAAGGAAGGCAATTACCACTATAGAAAAAAATAAAAAATGTTCCTTGTTGACTATAATGTGATGAATAGTATCTAAACAAGGTAGAGCACTGTGATGCCTGCTTACTAAGTGTGGTGCTATTTATCTTCTTCCTCTAGTGAGGCAAACCACATCCCTCTCAACAGACGTCCCACAGGAATCAGCCTGTTGAGTGCTGAACACTCACTGCAGAGAGGGGTCATACTGGGTCTCTTTATACGGGAATGTTTCTTTCTCTCAGTGCATCCATAAAACAACAACCAAATGCAACAGAATAAATGGAGATGTCGAACCCCAGTGAATCTGCTTCAGAATATGTGTGGGCTCTGAGATCCTCGTCTACTCTGGACGGGGTGTAATCCGTCACCGTTCTCATCCTGCTATTGAGTTGGGAGAGGATTTAAGACACCATGGAGGCTTGTGGGAAAAGCTCCTACAGCAGCCATTGTCTTTACTACCCCATCAGAGGAGTGAGTGCAGCTCTGCTTGTGTGAGTGACATGATGTAGAGAAATGGATTGAATGGGATTCATGAGGTACAGTAGACTGCAAACTAACTAGTGAGTTATAGTCAGGTGTGCCATACAGAGACCTCCAGACACTTCCTGCTATCAATAACATGACAAAAAGCCCTCAAAATCATGAAAAAGTGAATGAAGAGGTTGGTGGACGGTACTGAGATTCAAAGCTAAAAAGAAGCCAAAACTTTCAGCTAAGACTGATTGATCAATGTGTCATACAGTAGCTTTTTATTTGAATTTCTTTGCTTCATTGTTAATGATGTTTAAGAATATCGACTGACCTGTTGAGCAGGAAGATGTTGTCACTGCAGGTCAAAGCCTCCAGAAGAACCTTCTTCTCAGAGATGGCTGTAGAGGAGTGAAACTTCATCCAGATAAACTCCCACACGTCCTCATCCATCAGAGAAACACCTGTGCAGTACACAATGTCCCGCACGTTAGGTGGAATCCTGTGGGATAGAAGACCAAAATGTGAAGACACTGAAAATAAACATAATAAATAATAGCATTTAAATCATAATTAACAATTATAAATGTATTGATGGAGCCAAAAACATTTTTTTTTACTTTCACATGCATTAATACAGGTAAAATAGTTAATAATGTCAATACACTGTTTAGCATACATGCAGATTGAATGCTACAGGTGATTAGCATTCCTCTCTGTGACCAAGTCTGTTCATTAAACATTTACACACCATTAGGCCTAGATCACATTGTTTTCACACCTTTTTAATTCTACAGAATTACATTTTCTTGAAGAGAGCATTTTTCACAGCAGGAATTTATTACGTCCTCGGGGTTATTCAAAGATAGCAAATCAAGTCAACGTTTCACCTCCAGAAGAATCAGTGAAAAACATTGTGAGTGTATTTATAGATGTTTTTATTTGTATGCTTCTGTGAGAAGTTGATCTTTCTTTTGCTGTTTCTTCTATTCATTCAAAATGTTGAAAATGCAAAAAATATCATTTGAAATAATAAAACATGCTTAAATTCAAAACGGACCAGTTTTGGTTCAAGTGATTTTCTGCTGTCTGCAATCACTTCTGTTACAGTGAAAAAATGTCCATAATAACACCAGCTGATCTGATTCGATGATCTTCAGTGAGCTCATCATTTAGGTGGTGAAAATTTGACCCAAATCATCACTGCAGGCCTCCCAAAGTGAGTCACAGTGCAATATATATAGTCTAGCAACATAGCGGTCATAAGTAAGAGTCCTCTGTGGACTTTTGATATCTTCTGGTTATAAATCTCAGAAAAGAATAACCGTCTACAGTAGAGCTACACAGAGACAAACGCATCTCAGGCTGTGAGGCGATGCATGTAATATTCGTACAGGAAGAAGAAATAACATTAAACCTCTGGAGGAGCCACGGCGATACAGTGACTGAACTTTTGATTTGCTCAAACAAAGCGCAATAAAGACCTGCTGATTCTGGATGAGCCGTCGGAGCCTCTGGGAGTTTTCAATGTAGCAATAAACCAAACGGCACCTCCAGTAAGATATGAAATCATGTCACAACCAATTGGAGCGTATAGACTGAAATTTCCACACCTGTGAAAGTGATGTCTTGTTTATGACTGCCACTGACAGGAACGATAAGTGAATTCCAAAACATAGTTAAAGAATAATATTTGTGACATTCCGTTAGCTGCCATTATATCGAGAAAATTTATGAATTTTATATATTTTCACAATAAAAATGGATTACAGCACAAACCTTTTGACTTCTTAGTTTTGACTTCTATAACTTTTCCTATTGTAACCTGAATATAAAGGTTCAATTTTCTCAAATATGTGCCACTGTGGAGGACATGTTTATAATAAAAGGCTGATATGAGATTTTGCAGGGAACGCACAATATGTCTGCCAGACGCTTTTGTTCTTGAAACAACATATAACGTTTTTTTGAGTATTTTACATTGTATTTATTTCCAATAGTGATAAAAAAAATCTGTATTATTAATTCACTTAATTCTCTATACTAAAAATTCAGCTGGACTGGTTTACTTTAACCGGTCTTTAATTTCAGTTCCCTGTTGATACTCCACACGTACTGCGTCTTGTTAAAGACGCTATGGGAAAAGCCTTTTTTCCTTCTGACTGAAGCCTTATTCAATCATGCAGTGAAACTGCATGGCCGTTGGTTCGTGCAGTGTGTTAAAAACGAACCAATGGCTCGGCAGCAGAGCTGCACGAACCAATGGCGACGGAGCCCGCCAAAGCCCGCCAGAATGGGCGAAGCCATCTGGCTATATAAGCAGCCGTTTCGCCATAGGAACTCAGATGTCTTCTCCTTCAGCGACGACGTCGACTTCGTCTCTCACTGATCCAGGAAGCCTGCTCGCTGTTGAAATGCCTCGCAGCTGGAACCAGCGACCTCTGCTTGGCTGAATCCACCGCCTTCTCAGCACCATCAGCACTACAGCAGTTCCGGTCCCACTCCCCTGCAGCCATCCGGCGAAGCTCATGCATTTTCTAAAAGAAGCAAACGGCGTTGTTGCAAATGCTGTTCCATTACTGCGGTTCGTGCAGGTCCCCCCTGCACGCCGATGACGGCCACAGCGAGTGCGTTTCCTGTTTGCGGAAATCCCATGCTTTTTTTTTTTCTTTTCAGAAAGTGACTCTGCACCCCTCGCTCCCTCCTGTTTTCTTCCTCGCAGGGACCTGTGAGGAAAAAACAGCAGGGCAGAGGATCTCAGCGCAAGGCTGAGAGTGAGCTCACGTCAGCTCAGACCCTGCGTGCCTCGCTCTCGCCACACAGAGAGGTTTCTCCCTTCCTCTTTTCTCAGCCTGACAAGCGTCCCTCCGCCAGCGCTAGCGACCTGGTCTCGTTTAGGGTGAGTGACGGAGAGCTGAATGATGACAGCATGTCATTAGCAGTTTCAGACGCAGAGGAGCTGTCGGGCTCGGTAGTTGACCCTGTCCTCCTGCCTTCATCCGCTCACAGCGCCGCCAAGGCCGGGTTGGATGCCTAACTTCTCCGCGTCCTCTCAAAAGTGGTAGAAGAGCTGGGTTTAGAGAAGTCTCCACCGGAAGAGCTATCTCGCAGCCGTCTAGATGAGTGGTTCCTGCCGGGGCGTCGTCAGCGATCCTTGCCATTCTTCCCTGAAGTTCACGACGAGCTCATGAGATAATGGTGCTCCCCCTACACCGCTTGCCTCCGTACTTCCGCTTCAACCGCCCACACCATGGTCGATGGAGCAGAAGAAAAGGGGTACAAGAAGATGCCTCCTCTAGACGAATCAGTGGCCGCGCATCTCTGCCCATCCACTGCTATCGGCTGGAAGGCAAAGGCCGCCCACCCACCCGTCTAAGACGTGCAGGACCACTGCAGCACTCGCTGGACACTCCTATGCTTCGGCTGGACAGGCGGCTTCGGCGCTCCACTCTATGGTGATCCTCCAGGTCTTTCAGGCCAAACTCCTCTCTTCCATGGACGAGTCTAAGCCTGATCCTGTGACTCTCAGGGAGCTGAGAAGTGCTACAGCCCCGGCACTGCACGCCACCAAGACCACCGCCCAGGCAATCGGGAGGTCCATGGCTAGCCTAGTGGTGCTCGAGCGCCACCTGTGGCTCACGCTGACGGAGATCAAGGACGCAGACAAGGTTCCCTTCCTTGATTTCCCCCAGCCTCTTTGGACCAGCAGTCGAAGGGTTTGCTGAACGCGTCACTGAGGCGCAGAAGTCGTCCCAGGCCATGCGACACTTCCTGCCCAAGCGCTCCAGCTCCGTAGCTGCTTCCAGTCGCCCTAAGCTTTGTTTGTTGCGAATCTAGGGCCCATACAAGCGCCCAAGCAACCGCCCGCTGTTATAGTGGGAAAAATAAAACACAAACATTCTCAAAAAGAGAGCAAACTTCCTCTTCCATATCTCATGAGTGCCCCGGCCACTCGAGTTTATCCAACCCCTCGCCACGTGGGCTGAGGCCTGGCAGGCCATCCCCGGAGTGTCAGAGTGGGTTATGGGGATAATAAAACGAGGTTATTCACTCTAATTCGCTCGAAGACTCCCATGCTTCAGCGGCGTGGTCTCCACCTCAGTGCAAAGCGAGAACGCCCACGTTCTACGCTCAGAGGTGATGATTCTGCTGGAAAAAGGAGCAATAGAAAGAGTTCCTCTAGCTCAGAGCGAGTCAGGCTTCTACAGCCGTTACTTCCTCGTCCCCAAAAAGCCCTCATGAAGAGGTCGTTTAGGCTGATGACATTGAAACAGATCCTCTCGCAGATTCGGCCAGGGGACTGGTTCTTTTCTCTGGACCTGAAAGACGCATACTTTCACGTCCAGATAGGCCCCCATCACAGACGATTCTTGAGATTCGCCTTCGAGGGAGTGGCTTATCAGTACATGGTCCTTCCCTTTGGACTGTCTCTGGCCCCCCGCACCTTTACGAAGTGCATGGACGCTGCTCTTTCCCCTCTGAAACAGATGGTAATCCACATTCTCAACTACTTCGACGACTGGCTCATTCTGGCCCAGTCAGAGATGGAGCTTTTATCGCACAGAACCCTCCTCCTCAGCTACATAGAGCGCCTGGGACTCAGGGTCAACTTTGCCAAGAGCACGCTGTCTCCCAGCCAACGAATATCGTTCCTGTGAACAGTTCTCGACTCGACTCAAATGAGAGCCATAGTTGCGCCAGAAAGTGCTTTGGCCATGCAAGAACTCGCAACCTCCTTCCAGATCGGTGCCACTCGCCCTCTCAAGATGTTTCAAAGGATGCTGGGCCTTATGGCCACAGCGTCGCCAGCGCTACAGTTTGGTCTGCTTCGCATTTTAAGGCTGTGGTTTCCTGTTTATAATCAATAAAGCACATGAGATGGATTTGTCAGCGTTTTGTACAGTGATCTGAAGCCTGTCTTTGCAGCTCATAAATGCTGCTGGGTCATTCCTGTGACATTATCATCACCTAAACCATAAAAAGACATAAAGGTCAAACACATTCCTCTTTTATGATGTGCTCATCCCTGAATATCAAACTGAACAGATTCCGTTTATTGTCCCAGTAGGACTGGAGGTCATTTTTGAAGAAAAGGACAGTGAAGGACACATCTGGCAGATCCAGACTTCTGCATAAGAGGAAAACAGCACCATACAGTTATAACATATCCATAAAATGCAAAATGTAGATAATACTGCCAAAATTATACACAGTAATAAGTATCAAAAGGATGGTATAACTAATGACAAAAACAATGTAGAACAAAGGCAGGTTAATCTCCAGCAAATGAATTTTAGAACTAATTTCTTGCCATCTGTTGACTTTGACAGTTGTACAAGAGAAACTAAAGCATTTTTAATCAGTAGTTCTTGATAAACGTATCTGCTAAATGCCATGTAAAAAATATCTCAAATATGAGTGCTTTCTTGAGCTCTAACTCTCTGGCAGTGAATTAGACTAACCTGTCCACATGATGATACATCTAGCAGGAGGGATTGTGTTCAGTACAGAGACTTCCTTTCTGTTCAGACACGGACAGAAGCCTCTCACTGGACTCCACGGGGTAATAATTACAGAGCCACTGCCAGAGCAACTGAGCAGTTTCAGGTCAAATGTAGTGTTGTCAAAAGACCCGGTACTTCGGTACCAAGTCAGTACTAAAACAATGAAGACGTCACGGTACCAGGTGTCTTTAAGTATCGGTGGTACCGAGTACCCGGTCAACCCGATTCTTGCTGCGCTATCAGAAAGTTGCGCAGATGCGCTCTCTTCATAAAAGCACTGAGACAGTGTGCCCTCAAAAGGAGGAAACACAACAAAATTGGCTGGATAACTCTAGCAGCTGTTGAAAGCCCTTTAAAATTAAATATGTACACAGTTCGGATTAAATGAAAGTACAGTCAAATTGTATCTCCTGTATAGACTTTACAATAAGATACCATTCATTAACATGACTTCATGTTATTATCTAACATCAACTAACAGTGAGTGAACAATATATTTTTACATTAATTAATGTTTTTGAATGTTATTTAATTAAAACACTCGATCATTCATGTTTGTTCATTGTTCATTAAATAATTTTAACAGATTCATTTTTTTGATTTTATGTATTAGTAAATTTTGAAATTAACCCCAAGAAGAATAACTGTTATATAACTATTGTTTATTGATAGGTCATGTTATCGAACAAATGGAATCTTATTGTAAAGTGTTTTTAATACCAGTTTCCTTCTATTTGACATACACTTGCCTTAAAATATATGTAATCTTGTCTAAATTTATCATAAAAGTCTAAGTTTGTTATTTACTGAAATGTTATATTTTAGCTGTTGTCAATAATCTAATGTTGCATTTGGTCAGACACAGCCCATTGCTTTACTTAAGTATATTATATTTTCCTTTTACAGCTGCAGGCTGAGGAAGATCATGAAGCACACCAGCATACCCTAAAACAGACAACAGTTTACAGTTGTTTTTCAGTGGCAGCAGAAATATGACAAACTTTTGGGTGAAACTTGTTTAACTTTTTTCATACTTTTATTACTTGTGGAAAAACTTGAAACAATTTTAAATAAGCATAAAGAATGGCTTTGGCTTTTGTACAGTTTATTTTTGTTTAACTTTATAAAAAAAAAAAAAAAAAATATATATATATATATATATATATATATATATATATATAACTCTTTTTTTTTTTTAATTAGCATGTTTTTGTGTTTTGCTTTGGTACCGAAATTGGTACCGAGAACCGTGGATTTTCACTGGTATTGGTACCGAATACTGAAATTTTGGTACCGTGACAACACTAGTCAAAAGAGTGGAAAATCTTTGACTGAGCATGTCAAACACTGGCTGAATCCAACTGAGTGTGTATTTCACATATTGAAAGCAGGAACATTAGGCCAAAAAGCTTTTAAATTGAGCAACCCGCTGTTATTAGAGTCATGTTAGAGGCATCAGAAGTCTTTAAATGCACATTATATGAAGCCAAGGTCAATATGTAACACATTTGATGTGCAATAAAGCATTTGTGTGTGTATTTAAGGTCTCTCTGTCAGTTTTAGGGCTCAATTTTGAAAAACCCAGCTAGCAAATTTCCAATGCAACTGAAGCATAGGTAAGGCTGGGAAAGACAGCTTTCCCCTGGCCACAGGTCAGAAATTAACGAGAGTTTGGGGCAAAAATTTGGGACAAAACTTTTAGGTCCACCCTCCCCCTTATTTGACAGAGGTTGCCAGTGTGCACTATATATGTGGTCTTTCATGTGTTTGTAGGCATGCGGCCAACTGTTTGGCTCAAACACAAAAAAATAATTTCCTAGAAGCTGGGCAAACACAATATCTTGGGCAGAGTAAGAACACACACCCACGATCCTGTTAATTCTCCATTATGGTCATTAGTCCCTGCTGGTGGCATGGTGTGTTTGACAGTGTGATACTACATACATGAATGGGAACATTGCTGTGGGAAGCAGGGAAAACAAATTAGATGAACAAATGCGTGTTGCCATGGACACTTGGAATAAAGCTCCCACTATATGAATCTTGGCAAGGTTGAACATAAAGGACAATAACAATATTTTGCAATATATTTGTATGCGTAGCAATAAAACGCCATAAATTATAATAAATCTGTTGTGAATGTGCATCTCATAAATTTTTTGTACACCAGGTCACACCTGTGTGTAGGTGTGGGTGTCATTCTGTAAATTCTGTACATTTTCTCACCTGTTCTTGTTACTGGAAATCCAGTCTGAAATGAGAGTAACAGCCTGCCGGTGACAGTGTTTGTTTCCAAAACTGCAGGCCAGCATCATTACCTCTCTCTGTAGCTCTCTAAGGAAAAAAAAAATGGGAAGGATAGCAGCAGGAAAGTACATCAGCAGGAAGTTAAAGATGGAGGAAGGGAAAAATTAAAAATTAAATACTGTCTACTGAGGTCATTCCCATCTCTGAGGTGGAAAATATCTGACTCACACTTTGCAATTTGGTGTTCTTATTTAGACTACATATAAGTTTATAACTGTAATATATAATTCAAGAAAATATGAAATTCAAGACTCACTCGGTCTGATAAGCTGCCTGCATGTAGGAGCCCTCAGGGGAAGTGGCTGGCCAGCCCAACTTGTGATACTTCGGTTCCACCTGTCTTAGAACATAGTCCTAACAAAACAAAACAAAACAAAACAAAACAAAACAAAACAAAACAAAACAAAACAAAACAAAACAAAACAAAACAAAACAAAACAAAACAAAACAAAACAAAACAACAACAAAACAACAACAAAAAAACAAAACAAAACAACAACAACAACAACAACAACAAAAAAAGGCAAAACAAAACAAAAGTGCATAACAAAAGGCAGAAAAACATTTAGTATGGTTGACATGTTGAGACCAGGATTTGTTTTGTATTATATTGTATAGTATACAGTATAATTGTGTATGTGTGTGTGTGTGTGTGTGTGTGTGTGTGTGTTTTGACTCGCCATACGGTTGAGGAAAATGTCACAGCAGGTAATGTCATGGCTAATTTAGCATGACTGCTCTCCTTCATGCCCTCTTACTGAGACGAGTGAATGATCACAATTAGACCCTGCTATGCTGCAATTCAATTCTTAACACACACTTACACGGATAAGAGCACATAAAGGCTTGTAGAGGACATTGTTTTCCATACTGTGGTGGACCTTTAGCTAATCAGGTGCGTTTGTCAAACTGTTACTACAAAATTCTTATTCTGCCAACAAATTAATCTGAGTTTGATAATTAGTTATGCTGTGTTTGTGTGTGAACAGGCAAAAATACACTGGCCAACACACACGCACACACACACACACACACACACACACACACACACACACACACACACACACACACACACAAAGGGGTTTGGATTGACAGGTTGAAACTCATGACTGAAGGCTCCAGACTAATCTGCTCCAGCTGTTTTCTGTCTTGCATTACATCCTAAACATCTGTTCTGTCTCACAGTAAACACCGTGATGGAGAGAAATAGAGAAAAGATGCTATTAAATTCATCACACTCTCACTGCCGACAATAAAGGGGTCGTCCATTACAGAGGAGGGGTAGAAATGACTCATGCGCACCAAGGGATTGTGGGTAGGCGTTTGAGTGATATTCTGAATAACAGAGTGATAAATGAATATGAAAGCAGGTGGACAGGTAAGACAGGGAAACAGAGAAAGTGTCTGACACTGTCACATTAGGCTGTGTTTTTAGAATGGAATACTAGAACACTGCATACTGCACACTATCTTTAAAACATAAAAATGCTCATAGTGCTTTCTTTTCCAATAACGTCCGATAACATAGTGTATACTGTAAAAACAGTATGAGTAGAATGCAATTCTGAACACTGCCAATGAAACACAAGCAATGGTGGAGATTTGACACTGTTTTAGTGTGTATGAGTTTATAAAATGCAGCAGCAAACAGGCATTGTGTCTGGAAATATTTTGGACTGCTGTTTTGGATGATGACCAGAGGAAGTTTTGAGTTCGATCTGTCTGGTGGTGAATTGAGTCATCTGAGACGTGCTGCTAGATATCAGCCGTGTCTTTCTTATTGCATTAGTCAAGGTTAAAATACAACAGACAGCAAACTGATTTGAGATCAGACTCACGCTGAACAAGCTGTGGTCTTCAGTGCGGTCCAGGAGTTTGTCCAGCTGGTAAAGAGCTCGACTAGCAGCGTGCCACGGCAGAAACTCAGTCTCCTGAGACAAATATGAGATCATCTGCAGGGGGACATTTTGGGGCAAATACCCCGCTCTAGAGAAAAGAAAGAAAGCATGAAGATCAGACACTAGCAGCTCATTTTTACGCATATTTCCCCTTTGGAGGACACATCGTTAACATTTGATTACAAACAGTTCATTTTGTTCATCATTATTCGTTTAGAATAACTGCCAGGCATTGTGCCTTGCGTGGGGAGTCATAATGTGCTGTAAGAAACAAAAAAACAGCTTCTCCTGTACGGCTACAGCCGTGTTCAATTTACATAAATACATAAAACATAAGATCTCTTCTAAAACACAGACATGAGCATTACCAGCACATATTCACTGTCATTTGGAGCGGCACATCAAATCCCATATGTACTTCAGCAGGACCTTGGGCTCTAGTCAAATGAGACTGTGTTTCTAGGCCACACATCGGTACCTCCTCCATTTATTTTCATTCCATGTTTCCTTCTGACTTTCCCTTCAGTCTTTTAGAAACTCCCACTTGTATCTCATGAGAGTGGGGGAAAAAAAGAGAAGCGACCGACATCCTTCGAGCAAAAACGCAAGAGAGACGAGAGTTTCCAAGAGTCTAGAATCCAGCGAATGCTTTGGTTTTTGCTAAAGCACACACCTTTGACCACCCAGAATGCCTTGGCACCGTTCTTGAAACCCAATCATCACAGGATTGAGTTTTGCATACCCAAGCAACACTCAAAAAATCTAGTTGAGATCATATTTATGTTCCACCTGCGCTGTTAAAGGCCTTTCTCTGACTCACAATGCAGGAAATTAATCTTAATTTCTTGCAATTTCATGCAGGGCACATAAGCGCTCCCTATCAGAGGTCAGGCGAAAAAGGAAGTGATCAGACTTGAAAACGGACTCATTAAATTCCCGAGGACAGATTCACCCAACACTCATTTAATTGGGACATTAATCACAGTTACTCACAGACACCCACTGTTACCCAAGGAGGTTTTTAACATTTTCAGGGAAACTGATTTGCATTCACATTAGCAGGAGACATTTGAGGCTGTGAAGAATTAAAAACAAACTATTTCAACATTTCCATGGTGAAGCAGCAAAGGAATTTAGGATATCAAGGAAAGATAAATGAATACCGTTTATCTCAAGGTGTTCAAAGAGGCTTGTGTCTAATTGAGATCAGGAACCATGTTCTTCTTCATTTGAACAGCCTGTTATTGTACTGCAGAAGGAAGGAAAGTTTTCAAATTGGATATCGCCGTAACATCTTTGCTCAGTGATATTAAAAAATCCAAAATATTTATAAAACAAAAGCAAAACTCATAAAAATTACTATGTCAGGAATAACTGACATTCAGTGCAGACCTGAAGCAGAGTAGCTGCACCTCGTGCAAGTGTTAATTTTCAATAATTTAACAGTTTGAAGTCAATAATTATGCTATTACCATGATTTACATATGAATATGTGTTTATGTCAAAACATTTTCAGGATTTTGTGTCTAAACCTTGAGTTGAACGACTTGCATACGCCATTGTTTGTATCCAAGCTGTCGTTAACCAGAATAAAGCATTAAACTGTGGTCTAATGAGAAATAATTGTATAACAATAAACAATTAATCAGCCTCTAATGATGCCAAGGCACTTGAAACACTCATCGACTGTCATTCTTTCACACTGATTACATGGAAATATTCAATATATACTTTCCTGATTGATGTGTGCACAAGACATAAAAGATGCAGTCTTAACATTGAGGCAAGAGCTTTTCTGTGTTCACATTAATTATAGTGTTTTTCTCATTGAGCTTCAACACTTTAAGACACAGTAGCATATAAATGACTGAAAATCATGTATATAAACACACACACACACACACTATATATGTATGTGTATACTGCATAATTGCTTTACTAGCACTAATCTTTACTAATAGAAACTATTAAAGTTTGTATCAAATATTAAAGCGTGCTTTTTCAGAGGAAAAATAAAGCATATGACATAATGGTTGTCATTTATATTTAGAGACACTTCCATTATCACCACATTGCAACAGCAGCAGCTGGAATAAGGCTATTTTATCCTTTCCATAAAAACGACCCTTTTCTTTTTTCTTTTTGCATTATTCAGGGGAAATATTCATTAAAAATAAAAGAACACAACATGACCATAAAACTATGATGAGGCGCTGACATTTTCCCTGCTGTTAGTGAGCACAGTAATGAATGAGTTGATCACTCTCATGCTTTTGGGACGCGAAAACACACACATACACACAAGGTCAGCGAGTTGAAAATAAGAGTATGTGGCTCTTGAACACAGAGGGAATTGTTTTAACATGATTTACACGTTGAATTTTTTAATCTAAATGAAAAAGCTGTTTCATTTTTAAACAAGGCAAATGTCACTGACATTGAAATAACTCATGAGTAACATATCAGTCTCCTAAATAAATCATTCTTCTAAATTGGCCTGTAATTGTAGCTCATTTAGTCAGAGCTTTAGCAGAGCATTTCAAACAGGCCTATTAAGAAACTCCATCACTGAGACTCTGAGTCAAATGAGATCTCACAATGTGCATAAAAAATATGTGTCAAAGGAAAAGAATAAAATATTCTAGAAAAAGTCTAAAATATTCTAGCACCGTTCTTTAATACTTTCTTGCTGTTGTGTGAGAAATGACAGAATTGTCGACAGGTGTTGTGCTGTATTACAAATGCCACAAACAAACCTTCTGTCTCTATGGCAACAATCTGCTGATGATGCTAATATCAGGTTAGAAACAGATCAGCGTTTCTATGAAAGTTCAAACTGTTGTGTGTCAGGACAAGTAGCTAACAGTAACTGTTAATTGCTTTAATTTAGTTTAGTAGAATTAAGCTACACTCAACATAAACTGCTAATTTAACACTATAGTGTGTCGAATGAATGAATGAATGAATGAATGAAAAGAGGCACACAATGGACAAGAAATGTTTGTAAAATTGTAACTGTAAACAGCTGATCACTTTATGAATTGACACCCTGTCAGCTAATCTTCAATATGTTAAATATAAAGCATTTAAATGTATTTTCCGTATTTATTTATAAGATAAATTATCACAAATGTTATTCACAAACAAGTCATAAATCTGATCAGTTCCGAATCATATTCATTTTTGTATTTATTTATTTACTGTACTGATAAATCTGGGGGCTAGTAGAAGTTCTGAACAGCTGGTAACTTAAAATGTTAGAAGACAACATGAAAAAGTACATTTCAAACCCTGTTTAACGTATTTCCTGTTTGTCTTCCTTGTGCTTTTGTTTTGTAGTCTTTTAGTTTGTAGTTTGTCTTGTTTAGTTCCTGTTCTTGTTTCCCCTTGTTAATTATTGATTGATTCCACCTGTGTCTTGTTAGTCTTATTATGCCAGTCTATATAAGACTTTGTGTCTCCATTTGTTACTTGTCTTTCTTTAGTGGTTTGTTGTGTTTGTGCTGTTCTGTTTTCTACATTTTCTAGTTCCCAGTCTTTCGGCTATCTGTATTTTCAGTAGCCTATATACACTCAATTTAATTAGTTTTCAATATAAGTTGAATATGACTCTTTTTTTTTTTAATTAACCCAAAATCTTTGTAGAGTTGGGAATAGAGAATATTCTAATAACTCTTGTGCTTTAAAGATGCAAAAGCTATCCAATTAGCCCAATTATTATATTCATCAATTAATAATGCACTTGAAATATGATCTTTATTCTTAAACTAGGCTTCACTAACACCAGCTTTCTTCTCCTCAATTGATCCGGTAATTCATAATCATAATAAAGGCTGACTGAGCTTTGTGAGGCAGTATTGATCTGTGAGTGACTCCCATGAGCATCGGGGCATTTAATGATGTAACATCACTGAAGGCAGCAGCGCCCATTAGTTTCCTCAGTCATATCAAGACTCTTCATCATCCCTGTAATTTACAGAGAAACGAGACATGTTACCTATTGTGATTAATGATGATGCTGTGTTTTTAATATGCAGGTTGGCATTTTCGTTTCTCTAGTACATAAGAGCCAGTAACCATCTCCACAGATCTGAGCCCTGAGGTTGAACAAGACATCCTGTTAACATCCGCTCTTATTTATTAGGATTAGCTGTAAATAACAGCAGAGAAAAACAATATGTACAAACCCGACTGAAATCAAAACTCAAGGATTTGAGCTCCTTTGAGCTCCTTCAACTCAAGGACTCAACACAAAAGGATTTGCCTTCAGTCCTGTTAAGTTTCAATTATCCAGCAGTAAATGAGGCCGAGGCAAATAAAAAGGACTAAATGAATATGACGTACCGTACCACAACGCAGGGGAACAGGTTTCCATTCTCAGCCCAACGTGACGGCAATAAACACAAGTTTCCCTGCAGGTTTGTCGCCAGTTGACTGAATCATCATGCTTAGGAAACATCTGTGGCCAAAAACACAATTCTCCACATGCCTGTTAAAGCCCTGTCTAGCTCGACGTGAGCCGCACAGCGCCTGCAGATGAGCCTGTCGTTTCAGTTTGATGAACAGCGGTGCTAATGCTAGCAGAGTATCTGGCGGCTTCCTCAGATTGGTGGAAGAATAAAAATGAATGAATTTCACAATATGTACAAAGCAGCACCTGAATACACAACATTCGATGTTTAAGAAAGTTAATCAGTGATACTAAAAGCACTGTTTTGGCTGCCAACTGATTCTAGCTGCCAGGGATCGAAATTTCTTTCAGAACGAGTAAGAGTTTTTGTATTAAACAGAGAGGACCTTAGGGAGAGCAGTTGTTCCTGAAGGGACTAATGGCAGCTTGGCAGCCTGTGGCACTATACACTCTCTCTACCTTTATCACCCTCCTCTCACATTAATGGACGTTCATGAGTTTCCAGCTACTGATGAAGCTCTGAAGAATCAACACAATGAGGCAGCAGTGGAAAGGCGGGAACACAGAGGTTTTCCCTCGCTATTGTCGTGCGTGCAGTTAGTTTCGTTTATGCGTTGGCCTATGTGGATGCGTGGGAGGAATGAGCCACGACAAGATGATCTTCTCCTTAGAGTTTACTTAACTTCTTGAACAACGTAGTTACACAGTTCACTCACCAACAGTACAATCTGCATAAATACACAGTCTGTATGTCACTGTTCTCGCTGATCGGTGCTCTTGCTCCGGCACAGAACGGCAGCTTTCCCGACCGTGCGATGAGCATGCGAGCGACCTCTTTCTAAAAACTCTCTGAACAGACGTAACTCAGCACATATTCTCTGACTGACGTAACTAAACAGCCAATAGGAATAGGAACAGCATAAACATAGTGAATAGGCTTAAAGGGACCATGCTCTCTTTACTACACTATCCCCCCCTTTAGCAGTACTGAGTCCCTTCAGTACTAAGAAAGCAATAATAATCAAACAAAGAACTAAGAAATTGTACATAATGAACAGCGTAAGCAATAATGAAACACTAACTGTTGTATCTTGCCGGCTTCCGAATTTCTCTTCCTTTATGTGTTCTCTTGATTGTCTCTTGTTCTCCTATGTCTGACATCAGTCCAACTCCATGTTTTTTTTCTGCGTCGACGAGCTGCTGGCTGGCGCTTTCTCTCCTTGTCCTGGTTCTTCTGGGGTTCTGAGTCAGAAGAAATGGATTCAGTTTCACTGCTACTCTGAGATGCAGGTGGTTTGGGCTCATGTAGAGGTTCTTGCATAATAGGGTTGTCAGGGGTATCCTTGCTCTTTTGCAGGATCTCACTCCTTTGACGTCTGACCCTCGTTGGAATCACTTCACAGTCATAGGGCTTGAGACGATCGTGATGCATGATTCTCTTTTGTCGTAACCCCTGGACCTCATAAAGTACTGGGCCACAGCAGGCAGATATCACTAAGGGGCCTTTCCAAGGTGCCTGGAGTTTTGGACTCTGTCCTTTTTTCTTAGTACTGTCCCGCATATATACCAGATCACCAACAACATACTTCCTCTCCTGAGCCCTGAGATCATAGACCTTCTTTTGCCGTTGTTGTGCTGTTTGGAGGTGCTCCCGGGCAACATCATGTGCGTCTCTCAATCCTTTTTCCAAGTTATACAGGAAATCTGGCACTTCCAAACTGTCTGACCTTTGCTCTGCCATGCCGGACCATAGATCCTGAGGTTGGTAAACTTCCCTTCCAAGCATGAGCCTATTTGGTGTGAATCCAGTAACTGCATGCTGGGAACTACGGTACGCTGATGTAAGGAGAGGAAGATGCTCATCCCAGTTTTTCTGACTCTGGTTCACATAGCATCGAATCATCTGTAGGAGCGTTCGATTGAACCTCTCGACTTGCCCATTGGAGGCAGGATGGTAAGGGGTTGTCCTCGTTTTTGTAATCTGTAAAAGACTACAAACATTTCTGAATAAAGAACTTTCAAAATTTCGACCCTGGTCTGTGTGCAGTTCAAGTGGTGCACCAAACCTGGAGATGAACTCATAGACAAGTGTCTTAGCCGTAGTTTCTGCCCCTTGGTCTGGCACAGGAAAGGCTTCTACCCATCGAGTGAATTGGTCAACGATGATTAGAACGTACCTGTTTCCTGAACTGGACAAAGGAAATGGGCCCAGTATATCAATGTGGATTCGATCCATTGGCGCCCCTGCTTGGTAATTTTGAAGCTTGGCTCTCTTGGTCGGCCCAGCAGCTTTGCAGGCATTGCAGTGTCTGCACCTCTGTATGTACAAATGTACATCACCTCCCATGCCATACCAGTGGAAACTTTGACGAAGTCGCTCCAAGGTCTTTCCTTCACCCAAATGGCCAGATTGCGGTGGATTATGGCAGGCTTGTAGCACTTCTGTTTGCATTGATGCAGGTACTAGCAGCAATAGGGAGGGACTAAGTCCTCCAGGCCTTTCCCAACGATAAAAGAGAACACCTTGATGGAGTTCAACTTGTGGCCAACACAGCCAGTATTTTCTTACTGCTGGACTTTTCAGCGCAACATCCTCTTTTGTTGGAAGGGCTCCCACCTCTTTCCATTTGTGCAGGATGGAGAGATCAGGATCAGCTCTCTGGTCTTGCACTAGCTTTTCTTTTGAGAATGCTTCTAACCAGTTCACACGTGGGGTTTCAAACAACTCTGCAGCTGCCCTGTTCTCATCGCCCGCACCAGGGTTGTCAATAACGTGTTCCTCTGTTGCACACTCAATGCTCCTTACTGTAAGTGGAACCACATCATCCACGTCTTCTTCAAACCTCTCCCAGTGGTCATGCAGCTTTTGGCAATGTTTACATCCTCCACATGGCAGATTTGAAACACTCTTCCCTGCCTGATAGCAGTTGCACATATTGGAGAGCTCGCCACCACATCTTGACATCGCATCAGCGTTTGAATGATGTTTTCCAGCTCTGTGCTCAATGTCAAAATCATACTGACACAGCTCCTCCAGCCAGCGAGCAAGCTGTCCCTCAGGATGTTTGAACCGGAACAACCAAGTGAGGCTGTTGTGATCTGTGCGTAAAAGAAACTTCTTTCCAAGCAGGTAATGTCGAAACTGGCGGGTGTAGCAAACAACAGCTAGCAACTCTCGTCTTGTTACACAGTATCTCCTCTGAGCTGGAGTGAGGTGGGTACTTGCATAAGTGATAACTCTCTCCTCTCCCCACTGAAGTTGTGACAAAACTGCCCCGATACTGTGATTTGATGCATCGGTGTCCAGGATGTATTTTCCCTCCACCAAAGGATATCCGAGTACAGGTGCCGAAGTTAACTTTTCCTTGAGCTGTTTAAAAGCATTCTGGTGGTCCTCAGTCCACAGGAATGCTGCTTCTTTCCTTAGGAGTTCGTTAAGAGGGCTGGCCAGCTCAGAAAATGCTGGAACAAACTTCCTGTAGTAGTTACACAGTCCAAGAAAGGCCTTCAGCTCATGTACACTCATGGGGGGGTTCCAAGCTTCCACATCATTAATCAAAGATGGGTTGGGCCGTATACCTTTGCCACTGACCACATGGCCCAGGAAAAGAACTTCTTCTTTAAGCAGGTGACACTTGGATGGCTTTAGCTTTAATCCATAGCTGAAAAGGCGCTGGAATACAGCTTCAAGTCGATCAAGGCTCTCATCGACCCCTTTACCTAGTATGATAATGTCATCCAAGTAAATCAGAAGAATTTCCCACTGAAGTCCTCTAAGAACAAGCTCCATTGCCCTTTGGAAAGTGCTTGGAGCATTGCACAATCCGAAGGGCATGCGAGTATATTCATAAAGGCCATAGCGAGTGATGAAGGCCGTCTTTGCTCTGTCCATTTCATCTACTGCAATTTGCCAGTAGCCAGACTGGAGGTCTAGGGTAGAAAAGACACAAGCTCCACCAAGGACATCAAGGCATTCCTCAATTTTGGGGAGAGGATAGGCATCCTTTGCTGTCAAGCTGTTGAGGCGCCGATAGTCTACACACCAGCGAACACCTCCATCCTTTTTACGGACTAACACCACGGGTGACGCCCACTCTGAGGCGGATGGTGTAACGACTCCTGCTTCCAGCATAGCGTTGAGATGCCTCTCCTCTTCCTCTTGAAATCCAAGGGGAGTTCGTCTGACTGGCTGGCGTACTGGCCCTGCAGCTCCAGTGTTTATCCTGTGTGTAACAGCTGTTAAGAGACCAAGGTCCAAATCTGAAACTGCGAAGAGAAGTCTGTATGAGATCAGAAGCTCAATAAGTCGCTGTTGCTGCACCTCACTTAATGCTTCACTTGAAGCGGCATAAAGGGCTTGGAGATGCTCAGGTATGTCTGTGGCAGTTGTCAATCTTCTCAGATCGGAATGATATGTGTCATCACTTTGTTCTTGAGTACTATCACAGTTTCTTTCCTGCTGTCCATAGTCTAATAAGCCCTCATCTGGATATGTTTCGACCAAGAGACCAAGACAGGCCCCTTTTGGTAAGGTAGTTTTATTGCTAGAAAGATTGCAAAGCCTTACAATCACTCGACGCTCCATGGTCGTGACAACACTCCCTGAAGCCACAGTTTCGGTAATCAGGTAGGGCTCCAGGACAGCGCAGACACCAGGCTTTGGATTGTCAACTTCACCCCAGACTAGACATTCGCTTTCTGGTGGTAACATTGTGTCTGTCTCTAGGACCACTCGAGCAACGTGATAATCAGTTCCATCACCCCCAACGATCTTAGCAGGAACTAGTTCTTCTGCAATGAACACTCTGCCACTAGTATGGATGGTTACGTTTGCAGCCTGCAAAAAATCTAGTCCCAAGAGCACAGGGTCACGTATCGGAGCCACAAAGACTTCCCATTCTGTGCACCAGGTGCCAATTTGGAATTTAACTTTCAGTCCACCTTTGGCATTCATGTCCTTCCCGGATTCTGCATTATGGAGACATGTCTGTGTTGTAGCTGTCTGCTTACTGAGGGGAAACTGCTGATACAAAGTCTCTGAGATAACTGTTGCTTCAGCTCCTGTGTCTACAACGGCTTGTGTTTGAATGCAGTTCACAGTCACATCAATAAGCAAGCTTGGGCCTCTGCGTTTTGTACGCCCCACCTGTGGTGTGGGGGACTGGCTCCTCCAGCATTCTGGCCCTTTTGAAGTGGTATCTTTACTAGTTTGACTAGGGTTGAGTGGTGGATTTGACAGCCTGACACACTCTCTGCGAAAATGCCCTTCTTCACCACAGTGATAGCACAAACCTGCTCCGGCGCGGTTGGGGCTTGGCGAGTAGGTTTTTGTTCGTGCTGTGCTATCTTGTGTTGGGGACCGCCCTCGCCTCCGTTCCTGATTTACTTCCTCCAGCTTTCTCGGCTCTCTGGCTGTGAGGATGTCCAGCTTTGATTGCAGCTGTTCCATCTTTTGCATCAGGAGGTTAAACTGGTCAGCAGACACATAGCTCTTGCTAATTTTCTCTACTTGCTCTGTTAGAAATGCAGTCTTCTGTGAGAGAGCAGCTACTTGGTCTATAGTAGCGTAGCTTGGACTTTGGACTCTGCGTGAAACTGCTGGAGAATCAATAGACAGTTCCTCGTCATCCGCCCAGGAAATACGTCTGGCTCTGCTCTTTACATCAATATCACGGCCCACGGTGGCTCGATAATTGTGCTCGTGGGCCTCTACCAGTCTTTGTGCCTCCACTAATGAATGGGGATCTTTGTTCATTACTTCATAAGCAACTTTCTGGTTACGAAGTCCCTTGAGGAAGAAGTCTGTAGCGAGTTGATCCTGCAGATCAAGCTCCACACCAGGGTAGGCCAAGGTGACTAAGCGTTGCACCTCCTCTGCAAACTCAGCGGCTGACTCTTTGAGCTGGCGGAGTTCACCCAGTTTCCTTCTGATTGTGGTTGGGGGGTCACGCTGACCAAACCGTTGAGTTAACTGCTCCTTAAGAAGGGTGTAATCCTCACGGATATGTTCAGGAAGTGAACAGACATATTTAATAGCTGGCCCCCTCAGACAGTCATACAAACAGTCCACTCTATAGTCTCCACTCCAACCATACTTCCTGGCCTGCCGTTCAAATGGTACCAGAAATGACTCCCAATCTCCACTACCGTCAAAAACAGCAAGCTTTGCCTTGGGGCCCTCTGCAGCAATTGGCTGGCCTTGATATCGAGGCATACTAGATCTTTGTTCTGCAATATAAGTATGTGGAAATGGCTGGGAGCCACGCTCAGTGTTTCGTTGCCTTGTGCCAGTCTCGGTGGAGGGGGTAGCTCTGGAGGGACCTGAAGTACGTGCTCTTTGTTGTATTACTTCTAACTCGGCAGCGAATGGCCCACCCGTAATGTTATGTGACCTCCCTGGATCATCTTGAAGGAAAGGTGAATCTGAATAAGGCATCCTCCTTTCCCTGACAGTAGGTTGGGAGCTCTCACGTGTATCACCCCTAGGTGCAGTAAACATTGATGTTTGTGGGGCTTGAGAACAACTTGTAATATGAGTCAACAGTGGAGCCATCATCATTTGCAGTTGCTCGTTATTTTTATTCTGGTTTTCGAGCATTGTCTTAAGCCAGTCAGGGGGTTCGTTGGAATCAGGGGCTGCTGCCATAGCTCCATGACACAATTCTTCCTGGGACATTTCTGAAGTTATTTATTTCCTTCTTATTATTATGACTTTTTTTTTTTTTTTTTCAATAAACTTTACAGCAATAAACTTTACAAATGTTCTTGTGGAGCATTCGAGTCTCTTTTCTCCGGCAATTCACTTTATAGTTGAGTCTATGCGGTTCTCATCGGGCGCGATGACGTCAACCTTCTTGCGTCCTGAAAGAGCGCTAACAAATTAGCTTACTGCTTATCCTCTTCTTTCATATATGTAGTTGAAATTTCCAGATTTGATCCCACTTCTGACACCAGTTGTCGTGCGTGCAGTTAGTTTCGTTTATGCGTTGGCCTATGTGGATGCGTGGGAGGAATGAGCCACGACAAGATGATCTTCTCCTTAGAGTTTACTTAACTTCTTGAACAACGTAGTTACACAGTTCACTCACCAACAGTACAATCTGCATAAATACACAGTCTGTATGTCACTGTTCTCGCTGATCGGTGCTCTTGCTCCGGCACAGAACGGCAGCTTTCCCGACCGTGCGATGAGCATGCGAGCGACCTCTTTCTAAAAACTCTCTGAACAGACGTAACTCAGCACATATTCTCTGACTGACGTAACTAAACAGCCAATAGGAATAGGAACAGCATAAACATAGTGAATAGGCTTAAAGGGACCATGCTCTCTTTACTACACTATCTTATTATCTGCTATCGCAGTAACGGCTCAATAGTCTCAGCACAGGTCTCATCTTGATGAGCTAAAGGGGTTTTCTTCAGTAATGCCTTCAGGCCAAAGGAGAAAAGATAATTACAGTAAAAGAACTGCATCTGTCAGTAATGAACGTCTTACTGAAGTTGTTTGTGATGGACAGCCTTTTCAAGATCCTTTTAGGCTGACCAAAAGAAAATCTGAGTTACCTTTTGAGATTTATGTTTTTTCAAAGGTTCATTTATATCACTGCTTATTGGCTAATTATCTCAGATTGATTCCACTTCAGAAAAGCATCATATGGATATTTCAAATACAGACTACATGACATGATTTGATCATAGTAATTCTTCTGGCATGAGTAGATCAAACAGAAACTGAACACTATATCTGGTGATGGTATTTTAATTTGCTTGGAGAGCAGTATGGAAGCATGAAGCTTCAGAGGATGTGAAACAAACACTTTATGTAGAAAACTAATGAGACAGTTTTGGAATCTCATCCAAAATAATGTCTCGGCTGACATGTGATCAGATCTGAGATGAATGTTAATACCAAGTCTGAATAAGTGTTCAACTCTTGCAACACTTAAGACTTCCATACAGATCTGTCAGTCATGATGAAATCTTCTGAAATCCCAAGAAGATGAAGATCCATTTTCACTGCTCTCTCCTGCAACTTTAGGTATAAGCGCCCTGTCTGTTCTTTGACATTTATGAAACGATCTTCTGTTATTATAAAGCTCTTTTGAGGGAAATTAGGTTTTAGAAATTCAAGATGCATCCACTCAGTGTCATTCATAAATGCAACTTATTATTAAAAAGTATTTTTTTTAAATGAAAATAAATAATTTAAATGTAGGTTCACTTTTGTAAAAGTGGAAAAAATGAAACCTTTTAAAACCATAATGGTTGTTATAATGGAATAACAAAATAATTTGGCACGTTTAGTCAGTAAAATTTAAATATATGTAGATTTAATTGCTTAATTTTGACCATAGTGAAGTTCATAGAGATACATTCTTTCATTTTGTAATCTGTTTGATGTGTTTTTTTGCTGAAAATCCAGACTCGGTCTCAACAGGATTTTATACTGCAAGAGTTTTTCCTCACTGGTAGGTGAACGAGCCCCTGAAATAACGTGACAGTTACCGTGACAATAAAAAGCAGCACACAAATAAAGCTGAATTAGACTGAATAGTCCAGCGGGTCTCTGTGGGGGTGTGAAGGACATTAAATGGATCTGTAGAGCATGTTTCAGGCTCTGAATGACTCTGTGTGTAACAAACTTAACCCACCTCGCCAGGTTGAAGACGTCATCAATCAGACCGGCCCTGTTGCCCACAGAGATGATCTGCCGGTGGAGAGCAAGCAGAGTCATTTATAATGCAGCAGGAACCATGCAGGAGAGACAGGAGTGAAGAGGAGAATGAGGAAAAGGAAGGATCATGACAGAAAATTGAAAGAAAACTCAAAGGAAATACTCAAAAAGGAAAGATGATGGACTGACAGAGGTGGAAGAAAGTCTACCGTTGGGTTGGTCTTCAGCTGTTGAATGAGAAGTCTCCAGTTATGAAGGTCGTAGTTCACTCTGAAGTAGCCCGTTTGATTGATGTTGCCCAGCAACCATGTCTCGCCGTCCACGTGACCCACTCTGTGCGTCTCTATAAATACACGAGTAAAAACAGAGCCTGAAACAAACGTTTAATGACACTTCTGACAGCTCACTGTAGCTCGACTCACATGCATATAAGCAGAAACACACAGCGCCAAATGACATCTAGAGATTTATAGACAGATGTTAATTAGTTTAGTTTAGTTTAGTTTATTTTCTTATATAGCACATTTCTACTGTCTTTTGAACAGCCCAAAGTGCTGTACAATGCATTCCAGCAAAACCAAACACATAACAATGACAAACACAACATCTTAAAAAGAAACATACATTACGTCTCACCTAAGTCGGATTCAAACACCATAACATAAAAATGCTTCTTCAGACCCGTTTTAAAAGCGGACACTGAGGGGGCAACCCGAATGTCTAGAGGTAGATTATTCCATAACCGAGGACCGGCAATCGAAAAGGCCCGATCCCCTTTTCGCTTAAGTCGGGACCGCGGTACCTGGAGCAATTGTTTATCAGCAGATCGCAAATTTTTCACAGGTTTATGCAAATTAACCAGATCTGACAAATACAAAGGTGCGAGACCATTTTAAATTTTGAAAATTATTACTAAGGCCTTAAAATCAATCCGGTATCTAACAGGTAACCAATGCAAGGATGCTAAAATTGGAGTTATTCTATCCCTCTTTCTCCTACCAGTCAATAGTCTGGCAGCAGCATTTTGGACAAGCTGTAATCGATTTATCAAAGACTGAGAAATTCCTAAATACACAACATTACAATAATCTAATCTTGATGATATAAAAGCATGGATGATTGTCTCCAGATTTCTAAATGAGAGCATAGGTTTAATCTTAAATATTAACCTTAAATAGTAAAAACTAGTTTTCACCACAGTATTAACTTGTTTGATAAAATTCAGCTCTGAGTCAAAAAATACACCCAGGTTTTTTGCAAATGGATGAATATTCCTAGAAAGAGGCCCCAAATAACTAGAAATAAGTGACGAAGAGCTAAGAGGACCGAAAACAACCACATCTGTTTTACTCTCATTTAAATGGAGAAAATTCTTAGCCATCCAGGATTTTACATCCTCGAGACACTTTATCTAATTTCGTTAGATAACAGAAAGTAAAGAAACAAAATGTATTTCTAATGAAATATTACATCAAATTAAACAAGCTGCTCACTGTGGTTCATATAGACTGATATATTCAGCCTGACAGTGCACTCACAAAGCTTTTTATTCATATCAATGTTTAAAAATTTCAGCGCATTTATCATCTTTGGAATGAACTCATAAAAGCAGTCCTCCATGAAAATATACATGAAGAGACAATGCATTCAGTATTTTGTAATGCACAACATCTGTAATCTAATGTGTTTGCCAAGTTCTCATCTTGTAATATTCCAGCCAGACCTTGTGCTTTTTCATGGATAACAAATGGACTGGTTAAGTGCTTTCGAGCGCTCATGGACTCAATGCGTTTGAAGTGTATTGTGATCCAGGGAGCATCCAAGCGTCAGCGGCCAGATTGCAAGAGTCAGGCGGTGAGTTAATGCATATAAATGGGGTCTCTATGTTACAGTCTCTGTTTCTCTGTCTGAGCTGCTGTGGATCTGCATTGTAGCCCTGATGAGGGCTGTTTTTAAAGGCAGGTGAGCTGAAAATGGAGGCTGTTAAATGGCCTCACAATCAGAGGAACTCTTGAGCTCTGAGTCACACGGATCACTCGCAGACCAAATTCAATTCCGGCTCTTGGAATTTGACTCGCTGTGGCTCCCTCCGAAGAAAATCCACCTCGTTCTCCCAATGGAGGGGAAAGGAATGGAACAGAATTGAATTTAATGATGGTGGACGTGGAGCTGCTGCATGAATGTGTGACTCAGAGATGAATAGTATTTTGAATGTGTTGTAAAAGGACATTTACATAAAAGCACTCTTGAGAGCTGATTTAGTCGAATTTAATGAGGAAATCCAATTAAATTTGTACTTTTATCTATGTTTTTATGTGTCGCTGGCTAATATGACAGCAGTTGTCGACTTCATAGGTCAAGGACAAGGCACTTAATTACCGTACCTGTTTCAGATCTAAAAGAAAAAAAAAATGATTTAAAAAAGTCAATGTATATAATGATTTATATTCCTATTCTCTGACTAGTATGCTTATAATTTCTTCTTATTAACAGTCATTCTGCTATTTTTGAGAGTCAAAAATGTCAGGTTGATAGCAACAACAGAAGGAAGGAAAAGCCTATTACTTTTTAATTATAATAACATTTATAAAATGTTTCATTTGTCAGGTAAATCAAACCATAAAATGCAACAAATGTGCAAACAATATCATGAAGATTCCCATGATTATTTTTCAGGATCAATAAGTCTCCATAAAATATTGTATCAGGTAATTTGGCCTTTTTATAACAAGGTTTATGACTGACATATTATAATGTGGTGCGACTCCCAAAACACAATTAAATTTATGAATTGATAATTCATGACATTTCTAAAAAACACTTGTTACCTTGAAAAATTTATTTGAAAACATTTTGAAAATGATTAAGATGTATACGCTCATGTGTTTTCAAGGTGTAAGGAAAATGTGTCTTTTTTTTTTTTTTTTTTTTAAATCCGGTGGTTACACCACATGACACATTTAGATTCAAATTGTGATGTTCAAATGTTGGTGAGAACACTCATTGTTGCATAATTCATACCTGTTTTATTGGAGACCCAGATGATGGTCTCTGTTGATATGTGACTGGAGTTTCCCACTGCGAGTGTCAGCGGTATTTGCCACTGGAAGCTGAAATGAGACAAAGAGAGAAATAACAGCTTCTTTTTGATCTCAGGGTTTAAATGTCACTGTCACAGATCGTACTGTATGACGCGCATAATCTCACACATATGGACTCCCACGACTTAATGGGATTGTGGGATATATTTGTGCGATCCCTGTCTCGGCACCTGCAGGCAAAGTGACAAAATCAGAAATATCAGATGATTGTGAAGCTGAAAGAAAGCCCAGCAGTGTCAAAGCTCAAAGAAATCAGCTTTCATTTTTTCCAGAGTGCTTTGCTATCTCTCTATCACACACACACAGCTGTGTATCACTCGTCACCCGATCGCTGTCATGTTCTGTGTCGCCACCTCATTTTGACGTCGATTCATCTGTGAGTGTGTGCTTTCATGTGTTAGTGTGTGCATGAACATCCCTAGGTATGAGTGCACATCCAGAAAAAGCCTGTCTGACAGCTGCCACAATGGATGGCCGCCCCTTTTTCAGCTGTCAAAATGGCTGACACACAGGTGGACGTGGTCTGCTGTCTGCCAGCGTAAATTACCCCAGACGACAAGAGCACAGCAGAGCCGACCAACACCAATAAACTCTAACATTAACAGATCTAATGCAAGACCGAATCATTTAGACAAGCTCCAAACAACATATTTTAACTTTACTTTAATTATTTTTCTCCTTCCTTAACAAAGCTATTTCACTGACTGAGAAAAGATTTTATAGGTAGGGAACAACTGGGATAAAGGTGCACAGGGGTAAGAATATGTACATATGAACACATAACAAATAAAATAAACACAATATGGTACCACCTTTGTTGAAGTGATTGTAATAAACAAGTATTGATATTATGCAAAACATATTACTTTATTTAAAGTATTTGTATCAGTAATACTGGGGGCCTTTTCATCTTTACCCCCAAAAAACAAACTACTTCATGATTTCTTTTCCCATGGAATGTATCATTAAATAAAAAGCTGCAATCAATCACTATGGCAGCAGTGAAAAGCACATTTCCCTTAAGGTGTGCCATTATAGCCCCATTTTACTTTATCCAGTGCCTGATAAGAAATGATAGAATAACACATAATGGCGTTTTCATTCTTAATCATGAAAATATGTTAATTAATATCTTTTAAATTACATATCACATCATATTAACAAAGCTAAACTGTTTAAAACAACACATCTTTCTTTGTTTTCAGTTTGCCTTTGGTTAGCAAGTCGACAGTTCAGCTTACTCTCGTCTTAACACTAAATGCCTTCGGTTAGCAACCTTGCTTACTTAGCATACTGGTAACTGCTAAAGAAAGCTTTGTTAATCAGCTAAATAAATAAGACATTGTGATAAGCAATGTTTTATCTTGAAGCAAAATGCTTAAAAATACTCTGAACACCTTAGCAAACACATAGCCCTGCTGAAAAAAACCCCCAATAGAACCCTGCCCAAAACACAATAGCAAATGTAATGGTTTTAATGGTTATAATGGGAATTGTATTGGTTTTAATGGAAACTATAATGGTGTCTACTGGTATGTGATGAATTCTATTGGTGGGATGTTAAATCATATTCGAAAAATGCCCAAAACACACTACAAAGGAATTTTGTGATGGCTTTACTGGGAAAAAAAGCTAATGGTTTATAATGGTATTTTAATGGAAACCATTGGAATTTCTGTGATGGTTTCTATTGGGCTTCTATTGTTTCTTTTAGCAGGGAGCAGCACCCTGTCAACCGTCACAGCAGCCTAGCATTGTAGCAGTGAACTTTACACAGGCACGCACCACGTTTTCTTCATAAAATGTCAAACTTTAGTCATCTAATATGAGAAGAGCAGCCTGGATTATTTGGGGACATCAGTGTCTGCTGTGGGGAATGGGTTGGATCATTAGGGATTTAGGAAAACTGACAGGAATGGACAAAATCCTTTCAGGCTGCTGGTGACTCACCTCAAATTATTCATAAGATGATTTGCATTATTTAATGTGTCTAAATTATGTCTGAATAAACCGAAATGAGGATTCTGTGTAAAGTGACTGAAACTAGATAATAAAACAATGGTGGCAACATTTAATTTCAGCAGAAACAGCTGTAAACAGCAGACTGAAAGTTGACAGTATATCACAGAGGAAACTATAGAACAGTCAGGAAGACATTATGCATAAGATGAAGCAATATGATCCTGCTGGGAAACAGTATTTAAACGCGTATGTGTGTAAGGGCACTATAGAGAGAGATTCTGTGCTAGACGAGTGCTGATAACAATACTTATGAATTCCAGTGATAATAGAAGCATCTGTGTGTGTTCAGATGAAACCACACACTGATACATTTACATAAAACTCTGTTCATCAGTGGGATTGAACAAGAGAAGATAGCAAAAGAAAATTAAAGTTCTCCACAGGCTGGTAATTTAGTGGCTCATGTTTATGTTCATTTATGGAAGCGTCTGTTATCATCAACATTATTTACATCCCTCAGGAATTTTGTGTTATGGCCCAGAGCTTTAGCTAAAGAACGAATCTAGATTTCAGTCTCTGCAGCAGACGGGTAGTCATCTTATTATGTTTATGGAAAGAAGCAATGTTTGTAAGCGGAGGGTCAGTTGCTCTTAATGGACAAGAATATATGAATAAAAGCAAAAAAACATAAATACAGTATATATATTTGCAATTCCTAAGCCTTTAACATTTTATCACCACTGTAAAAGAGTAACAGCTGCATTGTGTCAACATTTAAAATTCACTGTGATTAGCAGCATCCTCTCTCTCTTTTCTCATTGGTTGTGAGGTCTCAGTCTCACTGTCTCTCTGTGCGGGTGTGATAATATCTCAGGCTCTCTTTAGGGACGGCTGGCTTTTCCAGTCTATAATGAGTCACTGGGGGCTTTTGTGGCTCAACATGTGTGATAGATCCTCACAACACTTTTATCCAACACCAGCTGCACAGAAGAGAGGAAAAAACACAAGTGTCTTCATTTTGAAACCTTCCATGGATTCACACATGCTGGAGTTTATTTTGAACTTGAGCTGTTGTATTTATTTACAGTATGTTGTGTAGACTTGCTTTAGACTTTCAGTCAATCATATAGCAATGGTTTGAAACCACTGAGACCATGAAGAACTGGACAAAAGAAGATGAAGATGTTCTGCTGGATGGGCTAGAGAAGAAATACTGAACATCTGTTAAACAAAGAGGTTGGTGGTGGATTTCTGAAACAAAATTCTGAAAGAACAGCTTTTTGCTGAACACTTAGTGCCAAATCAAGGCTTTTAAACGTTAAAAGCAGCCTTTAAAATCATCCATCAGCTAAGACGCAAATTGGAAAAGCCCACATTATACATGTCCAAGACTTCATAAAAGATTTTTTCAATGATTGACATCAACATACAGTGACACGGTAATGTATAGAAATTCAGAGACTTGTGAAAATCATTCCTTACTTTAATTATTACTACTGCACTTATGTTGAAGTGTTTATTCTTAATATGAAAGACAGTCTAGATCAAATTTTTTCTACTTTATTCATGTGCGCAGCAGCAGTCAAACTGATGCATGTTCACAGTTAGTTTCATTGCATTTCAGATGAGTATGTGTTTTGCACTGTTAACTGTCTATGCATATTCCAGTGGTGTCACATGAATGCATGACTGCACTGCATAATGTTTCCAACTCTAAACCATTTAACCATACTGCGAGTGTATATATAATACTGTATATCTGTTTTGTGTGCTCTGTATTATTTCAGTGATATCAGATTTCTCTTCAAGGATCATTGGAATATCTGCCTTTATCAATGAGATATTCTTCATTGTAACAATAGTGCTTGAGAAATTTTGTTAGTTAGTTTTGTTTTTCTAGGTTCCTGATGATATTCTTTCATTTCAGTCACTTTTTTCAGTCACAAGTTAATTTGACAAAGTTACACCAGCCTCAAGCAGACCTACACAGCCTACCTGCAAAATAAGACTCTATAAGGCTCAGATCCACCTGTAAAATAATTCACAGGATTAACTGCACGTCCACATTACAGTCAAGCAGCCTTCGATGAGAAAATTAATTTGTGCCTTCAAGCGCTAATACGTTTTTTTTTTTTATATTCTCTATAACATCACCTCAGCATAAAATTTGTGCTGTCAAAATCCAAATAGTCAGGTAATATATGAGTGCAAAGGTGTTAAAGGAACACTCCACTTTTTTTGGAAATAGGCTCATTCTCCAACTCCCCCAGAGTTAATAAGTTGAGTTTTACCGTTTTTGAATCCATTCAGCCGATCTCCGGGTCTGGCGAGAGCACTTTTAGCATAGCTTAGCATAGATCATTGAATCCAATTAGACCAGTAGCATCGCGTTCAAAAACGATCAAAGAGTTTCGATATTTGTCCTATTTAAAACTTGACTCTTCTGTAGTTATATCGTGTACTAAGATCGGCGGAAAATGAAAAGTTGCGATTTTCTAGGCTGATATGATTAGGAACTACTCTCATTCTGGCGTAATAATCAAGGAACTTTGCTGCCGTAACATGGCCGCAGCAGGCGCAGTGATATTACGCAGCGCCTGAAAGTAGTCCCCAGCTAATTGGATTCAATGATCTATGCTAAGCTATGCTAAAAGTGCTCTCGCCAGACCCGGAGATCGGCTGAATGGATTCAAAAACGGTAAAACTCAACTTATTAACTCTGGGGGAGTTGGAGAATGAGCCTATTTCCAAAAAAAGTGGAGTGTTCCTTTAATGAAGGAACGGTTCAGCTTCAGACTTTTTACACTGGTGAAAATAAGCACATGATCTGCAAAACGGTCCTTGATGATTTCAGATGAGGTGAGTTGAAGTACAAATTTTCACACTTATAGACGCTTTCTAATGAAGTTTTGTTGGAGAGGAGAACTGTGACTCTGAACAAAAAACTGCTAATATGCTGACGATGT
Source organism: Acrossocheilus fasciatus (assembly GCA_036784905.1). Classification (NCBI taxonomy): domain Eukaryota; kingdom Metazoa; phylum Chordata; class Actinopteri; order Cypriniformes; family Cyprinidae; genus Acrossocheilus; species Acrossocheilus fasciatus. Next base: position 16,858,106 of record CM071941.1, read on the forward strand.
GATGTAAACGATCATTTACAGTAAATACTATAGTGTTTTTGAAAAATACTAGTAAAGTATTTGTTGTGGTAATTCTGTAGTTGTTGTGGTAATATAACAACTATAGTAATATGAACAAATTACTTTACCTAAGTTTTCTACAACTATAGGGTACTGTATATTATACTACAATACACTACAGTTTACTGTAGTAAAAACTAAAGTATACTACAGTATTTATTACAGTTTATCAGTTCACTATAGTTAATACTACAGTATGCTGTAGCATTCATTAACAAAGTGTTGTAAATACTATAATATATACAGTATAATACACTTTACTATAGCATGGTTCAAAAACAGTATTTACTATAAATTACTATAGTATTTTTTAATGTGGGTTTGTGACCATTTCAAAGATATATTTAGAATTAAATAAAAAATACAAGATCTACACAATACCCTAACTTTGAAAAAAAAGGATAAAAACATTTAATGTAATCTACAGTACTTTTAGAATGCTAACATGCTAGGCTATGTGCACTATCATAACATGTTTTTCATTCTTTTTACAAACTGAAGGCCGAGTAAAAATTAATTACTTTGGTAATAATTAATAGGCCAAAGATGACATCAATACAGCTGAAGTTGTATTTAACCAAAACGCACATTTGAGAGAAGAAGTGAATTAGCATAGCCTATCAAATGTGTGGCTCTTTGCTAGCTGGATTATGAAGCTGCTTTAAAAGAATATCAAAGTGCAGCAAAAAGCCAGCATGTGTTTTGAGTACAATGGTGTGAATTAAATGTCCTTTTCTGTGGAGTTTGGACCTCAGTCGGACTGTGGACCCTCTATGAACTGTAATGAGATGGCAGTGGACATGAAACACACTGAAGGGGTGTGAAATACATTAAACTGACCTTCTCTGTTTTCCTTTTGTTGCTGCCAATGTTTCTGTCAGCACATTTTACTAGGCTGGCTTAAAGCCTCAAGTGAGGTGTTACACTGCATTTACAAAAGTGCCAAATCCCCCTGCATTCTGGCAGGTTGTCTGGTTCTCAGCTGAAAACCCGCCTGAGGGGCAAAGCAGGAAAGAGACGCCCCCCTACTCGCAACACGGCTTTGCTATTGATTCTTGGAGCAGTTCTGCTTCTGAACGCCTCTGCAGAAGACCGTCGCACACAGGAAACACGTTCATGTAGGAGGAGATGTTCAAACGAAGGTGGCTGTGTCTGCTCTGAACAAATGAACTCCGGAAAGAGGTGAACATACAGATTTCTACCTGTATCTTTCATATTTATGACACCAAATGACTTGGTGTGGAAAGTTAGCAAGCGGCGTAAAAGCAATGAGCCTTTGATTATCTGCAGTTGATAAATCAGATGATTTTCACTAGAATTATCTCCTATTTCTAACTAATAGATTTAATTTTTAACCACATTTAGTCAAAAAGCCACAATAAAAATATTACAAATAGATTATACGCTATGAGCTCAGGAGCTCATGTTCTCAAATTGCAGGTTTGGCAATGATATTATCTAAATGGCAATATTGCCTAACAACACACTCAGACTGACAGTACAGCATTAAAATTCAATTCTTGACTCAATTCTTGTGCTGCTAACAGTGTCTGATCCAAAAAAAAGGAGGATTTCTAAAATGGATCAGAGGCAGTATTGAATTATTCATCTCACTTTAACGAAGAATTAAACTAATCTATCTGCCAGTGACACACGCAGTTTTCCGTGACGACGCAGACAGGTGCCAAAAAGCATGTGGCGGTGACGGGTTAGCATGGGTCGCTAATAATAAATGAAATGCTCAGTTAATAGCGGCTTGATAGCCAGAGAAAAGCAGCAAACCATTTTAGGCTGGTTAAAGCTGTTTTTTCTTAGCAGGCGAGGTAAAGGCAGACATCTAAAGATATGCTAAGCAGTAAACTCTTCACATTCCTCGGATAAATGAGGAAATCCTTTGGGTCTTCATGCTGTTGTGGGGCACTAGGCTAGTCTTTAGCTGTCTAGCTGTGCTTATAATCTCCAGATGGTCTATTATTCTGTATATCTTCCAAAATAACTTAATATTTAATCTCATTTTTAATCAAAATAGGTTCTTTTTCTCGTCAGCTGCGGAACTGCTAGGATCTTGTTTCTGTCTGGGTTTGATCTGATCACAGGAAACTATCAGTGAATTCTGGGAGGAGAATCACTGACTGTGGGCTTTTTACATTATTCAGCATTGCAGTGTTTGGCAAACGAACAGGCCTCTGCTCCATATATTATTGTGGATCTTCTGCAACGATGTATGAGCTCATGGAGAATCAGTCAAGAGGTCAGCTGACTGATGGTGTTTCATTTTCATGTAACAACCTGTCATGACTGACATATGGCAGACTACCTTTTGTTGAACAGCTCAGGATTCTGGATCTTGGCGTCGGTGTCATAGACGAAGTGCTCTTGTGAGATGGTGACACTGTTGTCAAGACTGTCGTTCTTGCTGATGGTGACGACAGGGTAACCCATCTGCAGCGTCCAGCGGTCCATGACCTGTGTGATGTTGATGTCCTTTCCCTCCCGCTGCATGGCCTGTGACACAAAATATATACATCAAAATACATCATACATACAGTACATGAAGGTGCAAAGAAAACATAGTGTGTCTGAGTGTCAGGTGAGTGAAAATGAATTCAGATTTGATGTCTTTAATTGCAGACACATGAATCTAAACTGATTCAACTTTTCTTTGTCTTTCAAAACTATAATGGATATAAATAAAAACTCCTCCAGGTCTTTTAATTAAAAAACTGTTAGTGAATAGAAAGGTGATTAAACTTCACCGTTCTCTTAAACCGCATACGCAGAAACATCACAAGGCAATTTCCAGTTATCTAATTTCTCTGTACAAGAGCAATGCTTGTAAAAGAGCAGAGCTAGATTTATAAGTCTGATTTCTTCAGAGGAAGCTGCTCCTCCTATTTTAAAGAAGTAAAACATAAAATTGGATCTCACGGCTCATTAATGAGGAAAGCTCGTTATGTGACTTGAGTTTTGTCCCTGAGGGAAATATACTGCGTACACGGTTCCTCCTTATTCTTTGAAAATGCTATATAAATGGCTCAGCACGGTGGACAACTGGCAGTTTTCTGTATGCATTGTTTTCAAAAGCTCTCTGTATGTATGAGGAACATTTTAATGTTTTATGGAGTTTCATCTTCTTTTCACCTTGAGCTGCTGTATCCATGTAAAAAGAAAGGTACAGTAGGTGACTTCAAAACATTGGAAATGCCTTGCCGCTTATTCAAGAACTGCCAATGCAAAGTCAGTATTTTGAGGTTTCATTTCAGTTCAGATGCAGCTGTCTGTGACTGAAGAAGACAGCGTGGCAGCTCGCTAGCTTTTGGATCACGTTGGATGTCAATGGCTCCGCAGATATTGTCCATCATTTCTACACATCGAATCCTAAAGAGCTGCAGAGGCCACTCTGTAGTTTTGTATGAAATTGGTTGTAAACCGGTGGAGATTTACAATGTTTCTGCAGCAGCACAGAATCAGTGTGTTGTGGAGACCCCGTGGGATTTGAAGGGGAATGTGGTGGCAGAAACAAAAGTGCTCTGTCAGGCTCTCTTGCATTCTGCAAACATCAACTTGACTAGATCAGTCGAGCATCTGCACTTCCCTTCTCCAGTGTAACTGGGAAACTCTAGCTTATAACAGATGATTCTGACCATTATGAGTATTACAATCTGAGACTAACCAAGCTTGCATGAGATGACTCAGCTATTACGGAAAACACCAAATGAGACCAGACGACTTCTCACAGCTGTCAATGACTTGGTTTGTTTACAATGAATACAGAAGAGGCTCTGCAGAGGCTGATGATGGCAGCTGATGGTCCTACATTATGAATCATTTTCTATAGGACAGCTTTCAGGAAGCTACTGTACCTTTGCCCTGGCGGATATAATTAAAGGAAGTGAAGGCCGGTCCGGCGATGGGTCGTGAGCTTGACAAAGGGCTTTGTGGGAGCTAAGCACTGCCAGATTATTGCAGCAAATTGGATTTCATGAATAGCTAATGAACACAGCGCATATCAGTATTCATTAGATGATGGGCTGTCATGGACTGTTAATATAGCTAAATTCTTCAGTGCCCGACAAATACGGCCACTGAGAGGATACGGAGGTCCAGGTCTGGCCCTTTCACATAAATTCACCTTTAAATCCATTCTGTTTTGAAAGAGAAAATGAAGAAGCGGCGCCCATCAGCCGGCATTTGGGAGAGTGATGTGAATGACAAAATGCTTCATACGACGCTGATAGCTGCTAAATGTCCTGCTGTTCCATTACAAAGTATAATAACTTTGAGATTACGCTTGAAAGTAATCTCATTAAAGTCATGACACTTTGTGAGATGAGCGAGAGGGGACTTGCTGAGAGTCCTCTGGTTTTAAAAGCACATCTTTGAGCTGATGACTTGAACTCGGTGCTTAACTTCACTGTGGTTATAACTGTTGGCTACGACCGTTTACTTCACAGGTGCTAGCAGTTCCCCTCAATCCTACTTTTAGTGTCTTAAGCTGTTTGTATTATTTACAACTGCACTGCACAGGCGAGCTATCATATTAGCATAATGTAGCACCACACATCCAGCCTAAATTCATATCGTCATCTGACCAATTTCATCTTAAACTACATGTCATCAGTTAGATGTGGGAAATCCTTACTTGACACCTCCATCCATGAAGGGTGTTCGGTTGATGTTGAGAAAATGGCTTATAAAATAACAACAGAACAATCCTAGCATTTGTTTTGCATATGTATGCAATTATAAAAAATAATTGTTTTATTAAACTGTTTTTATTATCATTTAATGTAGGAACTTTGCATTAGCATTGCAGCATTTGTTGTTCCTGCTCTGTTGAAAAAACAACAACATCATCCTGGTTAGGTATGTTTTGAAGCATGGCAACTGGTTTGAGCTGGTTTAAGATGGTCCTTTGGACATGGGCTGGTGTAAGCTAGTCCTGAGCTGGTCCTGAGCAGGAGCTAGTTGATTTGGTCCAGTTTAGGACCAGCACCTGACCAGCTTAAACCAGCTCATAACCAGTTTATAACCAGTTTAGGACCAGCTTAAACCAGATCATGACCAACTAAGGACCAGTTTAAGCCAGCTCAAACCAACTACCATCGTTTAAAACATACCTATCCAGCATATACTGTTTTTTTTTTCCAATAGGGAGTAACTGAAATGAAGAAATGATGAGATATGAAGTCCGCCACTAACAATATGGTTGCTAAACCCTCTACGGTACTAAAGAGACAGAAAAACTGAATGAGCAGATCACAGGAAAAGTACCTGAGTGTTTCTGTCAGGAGGGGGGCACTCATGCCAAACCTAATAAGAACTGTATTTTTGAGGCCCGAGTGAAGCATCTAAATAGGTCAACTTTCCTTCGGCAGAAGATTTTTAGACTTTTCTTGAGTCATTCTTGGCTACACCTGAGCTGAAGGGCAGATGTTTAATTTAAGAGTCTCATCAAGCTTGTCAGCAATTATGTGACACTTCACTAATCGGGTCTGATAAGATTCAACTAATTTATAAGTTAATTAAAATCACCAGAATCAGCAGCAGCATCACGCCTTCATTTTCAGTATCTGTGAACATTTGCATGTAGCAGGTTGATTTCTGGATCAATATGTGACCTTTCCCTGCAGAAAATGTTTCGATTCTAAGTGAAACCTCAAGTGTAAAAGCGAGATTATCAAACACAACCCAGCCTCCATATCAAACTCTTTCCAATGTGGTATTTCCATAAAACCTTTATGTGTTGATGTGAGTAGGTGGTGTATTGGCATAAATTGATGATGTGCAGTTATATAATGGCCTCTGACCTATATGCAGTGCGTGAATCTCTGAACACCTGCCTGCAGGAGATGCACCGGGTGAATTAAAGTAGGTTGAACACACACAATTTCACTCGCTGCTCAACACTGACTAACCCCAGCAGTGATTTCTGCTCGTGGATGGAGGTCTCACACCCAGAAGATGCGTAAAATCTTACCTCGGAGAATTTGTTCCACAAATCATCTCTCGCTGCGTTTCCGTACATGTGTGTCATCAAGTAATCCTGCAAACAGACAGAGAGCAAGATCAATATTGGAAGAGAAATAAATTGGACTTGGATGGGAACGGTGAACTTGGGAAACCAATAAGCCCAAACAATAAAAATACTAATCCTCTCAATTCAAGCTGAACGTATGCAAATTAGCAGCAGATGTTTGGGTGTGATTGGCTGTCAGTTCAAGGAGGACCATAAGGAGGCCAATTAGAGGCTGATTATGTTGTTCGAGTCGATGCTGCATCAGCATGTCACTGAATGAGTAACATACAAATCAGCAACATGATTTCTTTCAAGACATGGAGAAAACATAAGATTTATCGATGTAGTATATAATAATCATATTCATACACCATACAGTAGTTGTACGTACAAGTCACTCCAAGGTACTTGCCATGTACGGCTTATCTGTTATTACCATAGTACATAACCAAAAAGCCTGGTAAATTTAGTAAATGTACTTTTTAAGTGAACATTTATTCATAAGTAACATGTAATTATAATTGAGTTTTGTGAAGAAAGGAAACACCTTACACTCAGCAAGGTGCATAATAAAAGTCTCGACATCAAACAGAGACAAATCTGCATAGAAAAGTGGATGTAATATCTGTATTGTGTTGTATTATTGAAGCTAAGACATGGGTGTTCATTTCACTGCTAACAGACTTTAATCTGTTAAACGCCAAATGCTACATTATCAGTGTGTCTGTTCTGCCCTGCAGTCTCAGTGATACAGGTGGTGGGCGACATGAATCTGATCCTGGAGAGCACATTTACATGCATCTGATAAGAACATCTGGTGGGAAGCCTTTTGCCTGCTGTATACGAGATTCCTCGATATCTCTTGAGTGACCGTGAGCGATAAACCCGTCAACTGTAATCCGCTTCCTGTTGCTGGAGTCAAGAGAACATGCTGACAAAAAACTGCATGTTCTCTGCTAATACTGGTGGATGTCTTCTGTAGAACACAAATGGAGATATTCTGCAGAATATCCAGGCTGCTCTTTTCAACATGCCAAAAACATAGGCTATATTAATGTATTTAAACTCTTCTTAAGTCATAAGCTATCTTTGTGTGATAAACAGACCAAAAAGGTCAAAAGGTTTTAAACAACTATACCAGTACTCAATACCATTACTGCAGACACACTTCATTGGCTCTTAAAGAGGGGTAGATTTTAAGTGAATAACAAAAAAAAAAAAAAAAAAAAGACAAGATTTGCAATGGCATGACTGTGAAAAGATAATGGCAGGGTTATTTTTTCAGCCTGTGCTTCAAACGTGAACAGGCGTCATGCTGAGAGGTCAGAGCAAATTGCATTGGGATCCTGAAAGCGTGACCCAGTCCAGCTGGCCTTCATCTCTCTACATGCTCTGCTGAACTGTCTGAGATTCTGGGATTTGAGTCTGGAGCAGAACCAGAATCATGTTACCATCCTGATGAATCTGTTTTAAACCAGAGCAATTCCTCTTCCTCTCTCTCTCCTCCATCAATAGAGTTATTGCCCTGAGGCGAAGTGACCATGTGGTCCAATCTCGCCTCTGATAGGGCTGTCACAGTTTGTTGTCTTTATTTTGATACTAATGAGTTCTGCTGACTTCCCAAAGCAAGAAGATTTATATATATATATATATATATATATAAGTATCTGTTCTATAATGAGTGATAAATTGTATATTTATCCGTTGTCTAGTCTCTTTCAGCAGATCTAAATGCTAAGAGAATTTGAATTTGAATGTTGCAGTAAGAAATACCCCTTCTGCTAATTTGCATACATTTGCATAGCAGCAAGGGACCACCCAGAGCCATTTTATGTTGGTGTTGACATTTTCCAGTCTGCTTGGCATAAAATTGTGTATTTTAATGACTGTGTTGTTGCCGACTACTGTTCAGTGACCAAAAGCTCTTACAGAGAGACACACGTGGACAGCAAAATCATATGCCTTAACAGCTGTCTGCATACTGAAAACATCATATGGTGTAAAGCAGCATTCTAACCTAAAGTGAACATCATATGACTGATTTAAATTGTTTTACATAGTGTCTGTGTAGTGTTTCTCCAATTTTCGCATTCAGTGTTAGTCAATTACAATAGAGACTGGTGTATGTTACTAACCTAATTTGATGCTGTAATAGGAAAAATAATATATAGCACATACAAAATTTAATTTGGAGGCCATATTTAATTACAATTACACACCATTTTTCTTTCTTTTTCTTTTTTATCTTTTATGACTCCTTTTCAATGTTTCAATACATCCTTGGGCTATTTTTAGTCAAACTAACTAACTGATGTCAAGAGCGTCTAGATAGACAGCTTGGAACAGATCTAAAGATTCACTACATAACTCAACAGATTCCAGTGGGATGGTTGTGTGTATAATTAATTTACTCTAATTAGCTATGGCTAGTTACTCTTCTGACACTCTCCAGGACAGAATAATATCCTGAACGTTCCTTCATCAGATATTATAACCATATTCAGTTTTGGTTTCTGATTCTGCAAAGCCAAATTCTATACATAGGCAGACAAAACATTGATCGCTTTCGATATGTAAATCCCCCGGAGCTAAAACAGCAGTATTCAGTGAGAGCCTTCACCACAATAGTCAAAGCAGACCATAAATAATTCATTATTCATGCAACTAAATGAGTTCCCTCAAAAGTAATACAAGAAGAAATATGTCTACAGTTTTCTTGCATATGAAAGTAATTTTGAGGCAATAGAGTTAGATTGTTTGGTGAGGTGCTGTGTTTACCTATTCTTCCCATCAATCACACAGAGACAGACAGAGATACTAAAAGTTCCCATGAGAGAGAGAGAGAGAGAGAGAAAACAGTAATAATGAGGCAGAACAGCCGATTCAGGGTGGCTGCTGGGAGAAGAAGATGAAGATGGGAAAATGGATCTTCTCTATGTTCCAGAATGTTGTGGAATTGAATCGAGGAGTATCTGGCTGTTTCATCTGTGTTCAGAACAAATTATTTGCCCACAACATCCGCGGGGAATCTCACAGACTGCCATTCTCCAAGTCAGGAACAAGCTGAGAGCCGACAAACAGGACTATGAACCATCGAATCCAGGGAAGAAGCTTCCTGCAGTTCAAAATCACAACCAGAGGATGAAGATGGACTGTAACACGCTGAAGTTTATTTCTCCAGGGCAGGAACATACTTGTCCTCTGCTATTCATAGGTCAAGCATTTTACATTTCCAGTCGGAATGAATATTTCCTACATCCCATAATACAATCCATCTGAAAGTGGTTTTAAAAGCGATGGGCAGTGTGTGTAAATGAGACACGAGCGCTTCATCACTCCAGTCAGCTGTAAGAGCCCCAGAAGCCATTCAGACTTCATTTATGACTCCCTCTATTCTTTTATAAGAGACATTCATCCACCTGCATCAGCAGCCCATCCACCATTTACCAGTGAAGACGCTCTCATCCTCACAGAGAGAGAGAGAGAGAGAGAGAGAGAGAGAGAGAGAGAGAGAGAGAGAGAGATGGGTAATTCACAACTGTCTGCCGCTTCAATTATGCAGAGACACGAGGAGGAGAAGAGATGCCACACAGAGTAAAAGACAGACACTGAGAGAATGAAATGAGCCTCAGTGAACAGACAAAGACAGACAGCAGACGAGAAAGAAGAGCTGGATCACTGGCAGATGTGTGAGTTTGTGTCTCTCCTCCTAAATACTCAGCCTTTCAGATCTAGAACAGTTTAGGAGTTCATAAGACACTATATGCGCATTAAGGAAGAAAGGAAGAAATGTGATTATTACAAGGAAAAGAGGGAAATAAAACTAAATAATAAATGAAAGAATGAATAAACAAATGCAATTTTATTTAAAATTTTCGGTGAGAAAGAAAAAAACAATCATAAATAAATAATAAAAACCTGCTTAATTTAGGAATTAACACAACATTTAAGAATTTAAAGATGAATGAATGAATAACAGCATGATAAAATATAATAATTTTAAGAATACTGCTGAATAATACAAGAATGTAACTAGATAATCAACAACAATAATAAAATGTAATAGTGACGTTTTTTTTCTGCTTTCTACAGATTAAGCATAATTACTTTATTGTGTTTCATTAAAAAAAAAAAATAAATAAATAATAATAATAATAACCAAGAAAAAAAAAAAATACTTAAACAAGATTCAGACAGAACAGTACGGAGTCCCTAAAGAAATATTGGCAAAAAATAAAGAATGAAGACTTTCGCCTGCGCACGAGAAACTATCGTGTGCGCAAAATAAACTTTTTTGAGCTCAGGCATTGCAGTTTCCGGGTTGTGTCACTTCTGCCATTTTACAAAGAAGAAAACAGGAGCATGCATGTGCATGAATTAGCCTAACTGAGATCTATTTTGGCATTCAATACTAAAACATTGTTTCTGTTCTTGCATTCGGACACAGATAAACCATCACTGAACAGCATAAGAACAGCTTTTTCCCTCAGGCTATATTCCACCTGAACAATACATAGCCTAACATCTCAGGACTGTACATCTGTACATGACTTTTCAAAACTTTTCATCTGTAAAATAGCACATTCATAATTATTTCTATTTTCTCTATATGTTGTACATAACCTCCTAAAACATTTGCACATTCATAATTCTATTTTATCTATATTTTTATTACCATATAGTTATTATTTTTTAATGTATTGTATATTCTGTTTATTATTAGCCTTATATTTCATTCTATTACCTTAAATTATATGCATGACCGCACTCTCTCTGTACTTTCTCCACTGGATGCTCTTGTCACCAAGACAAATTTCTTGTGTTTTTGTAAACACACTTGACAATAAAGCTCTTTCTGATTCTGACATTTAAAACGCATTTTGAGGTCTAGAAGGACTGGTAGCTACAATATAAAAGCTCAAATTTTAGATTTTGATATGGCAATAGCCTGTTGTCCCACATAAAACATTAAAAGCAAGTTAAATATGGAAAGCAATTTTTTTTTTTTTTTTTTTGATAATTATTACTTTACTTCAGTTTGGTTTTCAATAACTGCTGTTAGTTTCGTTTCATTTCCGTTTTTTATTTCTTTGACATTTTTCTTTCTTTCTTTGCCTAAAGGCCTTTATTTTCGTTAAAAATAGATCTCAATTAGGCTAATTCATGCACATGCATGCTCCTGTTTTCTTCTTTGTAAAATGGCAGAAGTGACGCAACCGGAAACTGTAATGCCTGAGCTCAAAAATGTTTCTCGTGCGAATGCGAAAGTCTTCTTTTTTTTTTCTTCTTCTTCTTTTTTTTGCCAATGTCCCCTTAGGGGCTCCATAGAACTGCACGTTATCTTGCTGTTGCATTAAAAAGTAAACTGATGTTGCTAATAATACCACATGCTTACTATAGTATATACTGCACAAAACCAAACACATTAACCAGTTGAAGATAAATGGACACATACTGTATATGTGCATTAGACACATCAGTCTTGAATGCGCAAATGTTACATCTGTAAATGAAACATTAAATGTGTTGCTCTGCAGAAAACATGACCTGATTGTGCTTCCAAACACTAAAAGCAACATAAAACCACAATAACAAAAATAACCCAGAAAACACCTCTGAAACTGTCAGATTTTTTACAGCATCTCAGGCATAAAGAAAGAAAATGAGAAGTTATGGATGTTTTGAAAAGTGATTTATGTGAAGGTGAGGAATTGTACGTGAGTCTTGCACCTCTGAATCTGTGTGAACTCTCACATTAAAGGAGGAGAGATTTTTACCTTTAACTCATTTACATTTATTCATTTAAATATTGAATCTCACTGGATTCAAACCTGTTTGTTCACAGCCCAGATCCTTTAACCAAATTACAAGATGTGGCTTCATGTAGAAGCCATATGGTGTCCACAAAACTATTAATACTCTCTAATAATACATGAAGAGTTCTGCTGTTCACTCCAGAGGAGGTATGTCTGCTAGACCGACACAGAATGAGCTTTAGAGAACTTAAAAACACCTCAGCTGGAGCGATTGACCATGTGACTATAAACAAGCAGCAAAATACCAGCCGTCTACACAACATCAGACACAGCATGTGCTTTAATGCAGCGGATGTGTTTCACCATTACTGTAAACCGCTTTAACACAGAGAATGATTCTGAAACTTCTGATTGTAGAAGTTTCAGATATGAAATTAATTAAACACGTTTAATCACTTGTCTGATTGTGCCACTTTCACCTCAAGTGTGATGGCAGCGTGTGACACGACAACAAGCTGTTGTATCTCTAAAGATAAGAAACACATGTAAACCGACACGGCTGCATAATCTCCCAAAACATACGAGACGCTCAGAGCAACCTGAGGGGACTTGAGAACTTGAACATTCACTGAGATATTCAAGTGTTAAATGGTGAGATTCATTTGTAACACATTCAGCTCACATTCACAGGATTTAACAAGGATTGAGTTTTTGAAGAAAATAAATTGAGAAGTATTTTAGGTATTATGCCACAATCCTCTTAAAGCTGCATTTATGCAGAATGTATAATTCATAAAGAGAGACTTATAAACATATTCATAACACATTAGAAGTAAAACAAACATATGTGAAATCATCTGTGACCACAAAGAGAGAAGATGAAAGAAAATCATTGACTTACATTGAGGCCTCTCTGGAATAGCAGCTGTCCCATGACGTTAGCCAGCATTCGGATCAGAGCAGCTCCCTGCAGACAAAACACAACAACACACGTTCAGTAAAAGCTCCTCATTTACACCTGCTCTACACAGGAATTTATTCGCAAAATATACATAGTATGAAAGTACAGTAATCCACCTACAATAGAAGTCAATGGGGCATGACATTCTGTAGGACTAAAAGGCAAAAATGTGAAGCTTGTGTTTTTAAAGCGCTGTAATTTTCTATTTAAATAGCATTTGGCATACAGTCCACTTCCTCATATTTGTATTTAAATGAAATGTAATTTATCCAGGGTTATTTTAGCATTATGTATATACTATTACAGTATTTTAATCATTAATATTTTGGATTAGTTTTCAGAAGTTTACATTTTAATATTAAAGTTATATTTTTATTTGTTTTTAGATTTTATTTTTCAGTTTAGTTAAATTTTTAATTTCAGTTTTAGTATAATTTCATTTTTTGGTTATGTTTTTAAAATTTAAATTCTTGATATAAAATGTATATTTTATTGTATTTTTATTTAATATTTTATTTGAATACTTTTAGTTAGCAATAACAACTCTGAATTGAATTGAATTAAATTAAAATGACATTTTAACATGCTTGTACATTGCAGAACTTGATTCATATTTTATTAAAAAAAAGGTTTGTTTAAACAAGAACTCCATGTCACTCGTCCTGCTGATTTCTGCAGTTTTATAAATTTGTATCTTTTTGACTTTGACTGACTTTGACATGCTCATTTGACAGCATCTAATTCCTATCTCTCCACATCCCATCCTCTACAGTCTGTGTGATGAGTGTCACTTCCTGTTAGTGCTGAGGACTCATGGGATGTGTTGTGGGAAATCAGAGTCCTTAGAGTGTGAGGAGGAAGTGATGTGGGACGGCTGGGTGTCAGGATCACTGCAGTTTGACTGACAGAGTTCATAACACCACAGAGCCTGTAGGGAAACAGGGGGAGGGGCTTGAGGAACAGGAAGAGCCAATCAGAATCCGGCTTTGCATTGGCTGACAGTTTAAGGGAGAGTTGAAGCAGAAACTCAAATCTTCATTGGATGGAAGATTTATCTGCGTTTGAACTCTGATAGAGGACAATGATTTTTCTTTACTGCTCTTTGTGCCTTTAATGGCTTTCAGATGTTCAGGATGAGAGGATATATTTGGGCGCTGGAGTTATTTAAAGTATGTTCCAGTAAGAAAGAGATAATTAGATGTCGTCTGGTCTGAGATGAAATGTTTATTGTGCAGCTGAAGTCCCCAGAGGACACAAAACCTCACAATCTCTCAGCGTAACACTTTCTGTCCTCGACTTACTAAAAAACAAGCTTTTAATTAAACAGTTTTTCTTGTGTATGTGAAAAGGCTTATAACAACGCGACTCCATTTACAATTCACAAAGATAAACTGAGAAGTCTTTAGCTGGGAGAAAAATAACGAGCAAACAGAGGTGTTTACCGGACTTAATAAAAGATTATGTTTAACGGTGAAGTCCTGACTTTAATAACTGACTGATTTACACTGACGATACTACTGTTCTACAGAGTCATTGTTTCTCTTCTGCTGGCTGTTTGCAGAAAGTAGAACTGAATGTGGAATTGCACTGAACTTTATTCATCTTCAGTTTTGAGTATAAACCAGTTCATTCAGCTCAGCTCGATATTAAAGGTTTATAATCATTTCCATCATGAAGCTGAAGCCTGTAGGAGCTGATGAGAGATTCTCTTGCCTTCTTATACGCGATCCAGTCAAACACTCTGTCGATGTCTGTGGCTTCAAACACTTCCTGAGAGATCGGATGAGAACTGGCCAAACCGTCCAGTAACATCACCTCATGAAGAACATCAGTCAGAAACCTCTGCTTCTCCTGTGGATGACAGACAGACAGAGACTTTATTCTGTTTTACAGTATCAAACATAACCGTTTCACATAAAATCTTCTGTAAAAATCATGTTGAGCTGCTCTATAAATGAAATTAGAAAGTGGTTATGGGAAAATCCAGCTCATATTTCTCACGACTAAAGCCTTTATATCTGCAGCAGCTTCCCACAATCCACTGATATGATGAACATTCACTGCCAACAACACGAGAGCCAACACGACTCACTCGTGAGAGAAACGCCGCTGCTAACACTCAGTGTGTGTGTTTGATTTGTGCGGAGGGTCTCTCTGCTCTGATCAAATGTCTCCCTGTAGGATTCTCTATAAAGACAGGTAGAAGTTTTGGGTCAGATGAAAAAGACCTCATCATTCACCGAGTCTCTGGATCCGCAGAGAGTCACGATCTCAAATACAGTCGTTCTGGAGCACATGAGGAAGATGTTACTCTGATACCAGCTTATTCCCTATTTTTAGGAAGTCTGAACTGATTTTTAACTCTTTTAATATAATATAATGAGAAAATAAACCGCGAGGCAATTAAATAAAAAAAATACCATGGTACTATACTGTTTTTCTTTGAATAACCATTGCATATGTAAATATACAAACACAATGTATTATACAGAATAACATAATGTTCATAAATGTAAAACTATACTAATAAACTCTTGCTCCAGTTATGTTGAGCAACTTCTACATCCTAAAATACACCACAAACAATAAATTTCAGTCAAATGTGCTTCTCTGCTGTTTTCCTGCTACTCATTTGAAAGTGGCGGTTTGCCAGTTACCGTACATGAAAATGGATGAAATATGAATCACATGAATTATATATGAAAGCATTACACTCCAGGTTTATATCCAGAACATCTTCATAATGGGCTCTCTGGTGAAATCTCTGCACTGACTTATCAAATTCAAAATGACACTAAATTAATATTTCATTATTTTATTATTTTCTCATCTATGTATTCATTAGAAGTGTGTGACTAAGAGAAAGCCAACACACTATCAGCTGCTATAAACACAGCTGGCTTTGATACTCTGAATGTTTTATTACACCTTTATTCTCGATCATTATGAATAATTCTTGCCTATTAAAGCTTTTGGCTTTGATTAAGAATCCCGTTGAAGACATTAATCCAAGAGAGCAGGATATTTTAATCAAGGGATTTGAGCTCAAACAAACAATGTATGAAAGTGAATCAAGAAACAAATGTTCATGAAATCATTCATAGTTTTATGTCAATATAATAAGGCATCATCTATTAACCCAGTGAATCCAGGTTGCTGGTAATGTGATCAAAGCTCAATCATAATCTCATATTCTGATGTTCTGCAAAAAGCAGATTAATGAAATGACACGAGTCAAAAACAGACTCACATAGAAAGTCAAAAGTCAACAAATCAAAACAGAGAATATTTATCTGAGTCACAAACTAAGATTAATGCATGGTTGTTCGGTGGCTTTTTGCCATATTTATAAATAACGTTGTCTGTTAGACGGAACTGAAATAAATGATTTCATTCTTAACATCTAAATTAGCAAAAGGCAGCAGCTAATGAAGGATAAAATTTCCTACAACAAAATCACCACAAACCATTCACCTTTAGATATCTGGGTCACCTTAAACAACAAAACTGCAATATGCTTAATGAACTACAGCAATAATCTATCCCTCATATTTAACTTCAGAGAGAAGATCTTGGAGAAAGTAGAGACTTCTAGAGAAATCCGTATCCTAATTTCTCAAGCTATTTATATCATCATTTAAGTGGACTTGTAGAAGAGAACACCATGTGACAGCTGTCCTTATTATTTAGACTAATATGAGCCTCAAAGATTAATGTACATACACTACCGTTCAAAACTTCTGGATCAGTAAGGTTCTTAATGAAGAAGTTTCTTATGCTCTTATTATGTATATTCATGGAATCGATAGCAAATGAGGCCTTCATGTATATTTACAACATTATGATGAATGTGAATACAGCAAAACAGACAGAGAGAGAAAGAGAACAGCTGGTGATTTTATGCGAGTCATGTAATGTGCTCTATAAAATGAGAAGAGCTTCCATCTGGCCCATATGTGCTCTCAACAAGTTGTTTGCGTCCAATGATACTTCATTTAGATCCTGCTTATTAGCGTCTCAACATCATCACCTGCTGTAGGTGCACCTGAAGTTTCACACTGATCAACCGCTTTAAGGCCAGAGACAGCAGTGTTGCCTGGCATCCTGGTCAGCAGCTTTGGAGCAATGCTTTATGGGTAACCAGACCTCTCTAAAAGCATCTCTAGCATGATGGATGTGAGAAAGTGTAGGAAACCCAACAGTCCAGTAGTTATGAGCAGGCGAAGGAACCTATAGACTGTTTTAATGACCTATTACATGTCTGTGTCAAATACATTTCTAACATTTTCTCTGTGCACTTGTGAATTTTCAATTCTGGTTTCAACTCCTTCCTCTTAAAACATGCAATTTTATCCATATTTTGGCAGGAAAATGCTTACAGTCATCCTATCAGTGTACTGAAGTGTTTCCATCAAAACCCAATTGCTACCTGAAATGACGTTCCCTAAATGGTCTCTCTGCTTGGCTGGTGCCCCATAACCAAGGTGGCTTGGAGCAGAGAGGTATGAAATACTGGGACAGATGGATGGGAAAGTCATTATATGAATGTGAATGAATGAGCTGAATGCACACATATATTAAAATAAATATGTATGAAAAAAAAAAATGAAACAATTAGTAAACTTTTGGTGTTTAGCAAAAGATTAGCTTGAGACTACCTTTAGCACTTAGTATATACTGCCCTTAGCTTACACTACTGTATGTCCAGTCTAAACCACACATCATGTATGAATCATGACCAACAACCCACAACAATATTCCAACTAGCTCATGATAAAACTGCACACAGTCAGTGAATCATATTAGCCAGAAGATCCAAACAGATTTCATTAGCACGGCTGCTATTTCAAAGTGTCATAAACAGAGAAAAATGAGTTTGTGTTTTGTTGTGCTGATGACCTGTGTACTTATTTCAGTTACGAGTGAAGCCTCAAGTGCGTCACAATAGCTGCTTTACAGGCCACTAGAGCAGGACTGGAATAGCATTATGCTAATTGCTAACAACATTATGTTCAAACAAAAGCAGCTCTAGAGGGAGAACCGTTTGTCCTTGTATTATTTCATTAGGTTGCTTTTTCTTTAACAAACCTGAAAGTGGATTTTATTAAGAAATGTGAAAGATATGTAGACACTGAGCAGGTAACAAATAAGAAAATGTGTTGTGTGTACTGTAGAATCAAATTGTATGTTATATGCTACAATAATTAAATTGACAGTCATCGATATACACTTAACGTATACTGACATCCAGATCCTAATGTAAAAAAAAAAAAACCTTCATAAGAACTGCAGGATGGTAACTGTGGGATATATGGGAACTGTGGGAGCTTTTTTTAGAGGAAGAAAGTGGAAGTCCTGTTCTCGCTTGGACTCTGTACTCCAGAAATTCCCATGAAAGATTAATAATGTTCAGATATAGTGACTGCACAGAGAAACCATGGAATGTGTTTGACTTCCTCCTGCACAAACACTCTTGGATTTGTTTATCATCCTATAATACAGGAATATCATAAGATGAAGGTTTGGACACACCTGGTCTGGTGAAATAACCTCATAATTATTGGCAGTTAAACAACCATTCAGAGAATCACTGAACCTGTGACTCCTGTGAGACGGATGAGCATTGTGAATTGAAGCCATGCTTTGTATTTCTTCGAACATGAACCCATCTGGATGTAGAAAATGGATGTGGATGACTCATTAGACCATGTGACTTCTACATTGCACTTTATTTATAGAGGTTCAGATTTTGTGCTCTTGTGTATGTGTGTCTGTGTGCTGGCCTTGAATTCAAGTGTGAATTCAACTGCTTTGGCACAAATTCCAGCTCTGTGAAGCTCTGCAGTAAATTAGCAGTTTTAGTTCAGACCATCACAGAGATGTGGCAATACTAATGTAGTTTGTCTTTTCTCACTGAATATGTTTTGAAGATTCTATGACTAGCACTCAGACATGCTGTTCAGAATGCATCAGTTTATCAGTCTCACTATTATTTCACAGCTCTCCTTTGATACTTGATTAAACATCTGGAGACAACTACTTATAGACTAAAGTTTCATTACTACACAAAAAAAAAATACAATGGCATAAGTACTGGTTGCTCTGACAATGAGGCAGGGCTGAAATGAATGAATGTGTTAACAGAGCTCAACGCAAATAGATATGATTCTGTCTGCACATGAAGTCCAACTGACATCTACAAAAACTTAGAATAGTGACTGCAGACTGTGAGACTTAAGCAGGAACAAACAATATTAGCTTTTTTTTTAGAGTGATGATACTGGTCATGCTGACTGAGTGACACTGACCAGGCAGATGTGATTGGAACACTGTGATAATATTATATTCTGAGAGTAGTCTGACCCAACACTGAAAAAAAAAAGAAAAAAAAAATCACTGAACAGAGCAGCTCAACCCACAGAAAGATGGGGAAAAAAACAAAACAAAACAAAATAAATAAAAAAAAGAAAACAGAGTTTATATCTGTTCAGAAACAATTAAAATTGCATCCTGTTCTTTTATTTAACATTGAACAAGAAGTAAATGTCCATAAAATATGGAATTTCTTGGTTTTGTGAAACTGTTTTCAACATTTAACAGGTAATATTGAGCAATCAGAGTGTCTATAGCAGTCAAATGAACTGTGAAATGATTGTTGTTTTCTGCTAAATTGAATTTTGGCACAAAAATAAATGCTCAAGATCTTGAGATCAATGTGTGAACATCATTGAAGGATCGCTCTCATTTTAAGGCATTCACACATCTGAATAGCATGAAAAACATCAAAACTCTCTCTATACAGTGTGTGAGTATGTGTGTATGAGACAAATCTTTTGTGTCACATCACATCAGTTCAAAGTGATGGATGACTCATTGAATGAAGTGAACTGAATACTATAGTGCTCGCTTCTGCGCAACAACTCACCATGTTCCACTTTGGAAAGAGGAAATCAGTCCCGATGTACTCAAAATAATGAGCGAATCCCTCCTTTAGCCAAACGTCCTCCCACCAAACTGGTGTGACTAGATCCCCAAACCACTAGAAGAGAAGAAATGAACAATCAGTCATCCGAAGAGAAAAAAAAACAGAGTGGCCATTACAAAGATAGATTTCATGTTCACTGGCGAAGGATAACAACAAACTTTTGTTGTTTTGTACAAGAAAAGTGTTTATGGGTATACTGAAACCAAACTTTATTTGGACAAAGCATTCAATATAGAGAAAAGAAATGCATTACAATTCACCCTCCTACTCATCCAATATCTGCAAAAGCATATTACATCTAGTGGCAAACAAGTCCAATACAGCATAAAAAATACCTTGTGCTCTTTAGAAGTTGAAGTCCAAATAAACCTTTCTAATAAACAGATGAACTCTGGTTCAACAGAAAAGTTGTTCACAAAAGGCTTCACAGAACATTGAACCCGGCCGAGCTTCTGAACTATGATTAATAGTGGCTTAAACAATCAATTTCCGACAGTTTCACAATTAAAGTAAATTTTCCTGTTTTGCAGCATTCATACCTGGGCACTTCGCCAAGGACACCGCAAATGAACAGAACAGAGAAAAATAAGGATTCGATTATGAAACATCCCATCTGGAAGGTAGAAAGAATCCAAATGACCCCTGCCATTGTGTGCAGATGACAGTGTGCAAAACAGGGCTATTGAATGGAAAAGATGCAGCATTGCAGTTCTAAATGCACTACATATTTTCCAGACTCTGAGGCCGTAAAGCAGATGTGCTACTGAACGCTGGATCTCATTGTTGAAGCACACAAACCTCTGTAGGAGTCAGGCCTCTTTCATCTGAACACGACATCATTACAGCAGCTCAAAGCGCTTGACGGGACGCTCATCTGTGACTCAGACACATGGACTGATAGCGTAGAGAGAGACAGCTGGTGTTCTGCTCTCAGAGGAGCCTTCTGCTAGTCTCACATCAAGTGGCTTCCCATAGATTTACTGACTTTTTCTGCCCTCTTCTGATTTATCAGATGTTCTGACGCTAATGACAGTGAACCAGGAAAGTGAGTCACATCACGTCATTTATTGTGTTTAAATGGACTGGTTTAGTGAAATCTTCAAGAACACAAGACAGATAGTTCAACACTACTGTCAGGGTCCTGCCCTGACAGTCATGCCTGCTCTGTCTTTGTTTAACGTGTCCTTGTTTGTCTTGTGTCTGAGCACATGGCTTTGTCTTTGTTTTTGTTGGCCATGTGCTTCTGTTACCCTGCATCCTTGATTCCAGTTACCCCGCCCCCTTCTTTAGTCCTAGTCTAGTCCTTGTTTACTTGATTGTGTCCACCTGATCCTCATGTGCTCTGCTCCTTTATATTGTGCCCATTTCCCCTCATATCTTTGCTGGTTTGTTGCATTAGTTCCTTATGTGTAAGAGAATATTTTGCTCTTGTCTAGTTCCTGTCTTTATTTTTGCTCGTTTTCTCTAGCCTTTAGTTTGCTTTTTGGGTCATTCTTTTGTTTTATTAGCTCTCTGCAGTTTTAATTTGTCTTTCTGTTCTTTTCTTTCTAGTCATAGTGTGTAGTCAGTGTTTTATTTTACTGCTGCTTGTTCTCTCTTGTGGTATTTGTTCCTGTTCTGTGTCCTGATTCCCCTTGGCTGCTGTTCTCAAGACATGGCTATCTGACTGGACTGATTTCACTTCAGCTCAAAGTATCAAGCCCTGGTTGCTCAAACTGCTGTCTGATCTCCAGTGTTCTCATTATCTGGTGCTGCTCTCTCCTTTGTTCTCCAGCCAAACTTTGTCCAGGTCTGACTTTGGCCATCCACATGTTCTCAGCAGACTGCCCTTTCCTACTGTTTGGACTCTTACATCAGCCTTGTTAATCCTAGTCTTGTCAATAAACTTCACTCCCTTGATCACTCTGCATCTGGGTCTCTCTCTAGTAAACTGCTGTGACAAATCCTTGACACACTAGAATGTCAATGAATAGTACGAGCCGGGAGATCCTCACTCAATTATGTCTTCAACAGCGTCTCTGAGATGAAAGCTAAACTGAGGGATTCTGCAACCACCTCCTTCATTAACTGGTACTCTGGAGGAAGGCGTGCAGGGAAGAGTTCATGCTGTACCTCTATACTGCAGTATATACAGGACGTTTGAAAAAGGAGAACACCACCAATGGCATCATTATAAAACAACCTTAAGTTGTATTATATATTATCGACATGAAGTCTTCAAACAAACTCAAAGTCTTGTACTCATAGTAAATTCCTGAATAATTGAGTATAAATGTCCTTCATTGACATTTAACAAGGAGGTTCAGACAAGGTCTGTCTGGTTTATGACTGCAGGGCAAAGGTCATCGCCTTCTCAACTGGAAAACTGCAGGAAAGAAGTCCTTAATTTGTATTTTAGCACAAGCTCAAATATTATACGGTTCACAGATTCAAACCTCCCACACAAGCACCATGTTATAAAATCCCTTTAAAAAAAGTGTTTAAGTAAAGTTTGTGTATACTTTCCTAGTGTACTTTGTAGTAAGCATAGTAATATCAATGTGCTAGTAGTACAGGTGTAAGTGAACAATTTCAATACTTCTTGAGACTAAATTATTACAGAATTTCATTTTTGGCTTAGCAACATGCTAACATCAAACTCTAATGGAATGAACAATGAGAATCAAATTTGTCATGTACTTTACATTAACTGAGTTAATGCCTATTAAATCAGTCACTTATATGAGGCTCAATTTCAATGAAGATTCTTCCTTAGAAGGCAGCTGCCTTTATAGACAGCATATATCAAGGCAGAGCCATCATCACACTTCCTGTTTGAGCTAATAAAACAAAAGTGACTGTTTATCCTGAATCTCAGTAAACCTGAACTAAATGAACTAGAATTGGAAACGGCTCAAAATCACAATAAGAAAATTTAAAACCCTCTTTTGAGTGACAAAGTTTATTTATTTGTCAGTATTCAGAGTGAGAGTGTGAAATCCCCAATTTCATATGTGTTTACAGACGCTGTCTTTTATAAACGAGCAGAGAATATAACACCAGCCAACAGACGTGAGTCATTTAGTCAAGACTCAGTTCCACTGACAGACTCAGGCATTTATCCTCATCTTTAATGTGTAACTTATAATTAATGTCTAATGTTTTGAGATGTATGTGACGTATAAGAACTGAAGCCTCACTTTCCTATCATATTCAAAACCAGAGGGCAGAATGTCACCTCTCCAATCGGTGGAAAATAAGAAAACTCAACATCAGCTGCATCAGCCTCTAATATGCTCATGTTATTGGCTGAATAACTGCATATGAAGGGCTGTGGCAGCATCATTTAATCTGAGAGGCTGAAATGAGATGAGAATTTAGCCGTGATTGAGAGTCTGTGGCATATAAACCTTATCGCTGGCGGGGGGCAAATCTACTAACAATCCGCTGCTACAGTGTCTGACATTAAAATGAGCCAGTATAGAGAGAGAGGTGGTCCTGAGCCCCAGCGAGCCAAAGGATAAACTTATACAATAAAAAACAGAGCCTGTCGTCCACTAATCAATTCTCTGCAGGCAGTCAGAGCGAGCAACGAGATACAAATGTGATTTATCAGACGCCGGCACTTTGCCACCAGCTCGAGTTATTAGAGCACAGACAGACCTTTTAATATATGACAGAATAAGCGCTGGATGAGGACTGATCTAATGCATTCACAATGAATGTGTCAATCAATATGACAGGAGAGCACAAGCTCCGCCCACTCTGACGCTCTGTAGTTAATCTACACTAGAAAACAATTAGCCGTGTGATATTTAACTCCATATGTCAATGATTCCTATGAGAATGAAGCAGAGAAACGGTTTGAATAGAAAAATGGCGTCTTAATTAAAAACATAAAGATGAGCAGAAGCTCTAGAGAGCTGCGACACAAAAGAGTGAAACAGCCTGCGGTGGAATTCAAAACGCGTGACGGCTAATCTCTGTCTTTTACTCTCTCTCTGTTTCTTTTTCACACACACACACACACACACACGTTTGTTTTTGTGAAAAGTGGGGACATCCCATAGGCGTAATGGTTTTTATACTGTACAAACTGTATGTGCTATTGCCCTACACTCTCCGAAATAAAGGTACAAAATCTGTCACTGGGGCGGTACCTTTTCAAAAGGTACACTTTTGTACCTATTAGGTTCAAATATGTACACTTTAAGTACTAATATGTACCTTTAAGGTACCAAAATGGACCCTTTAGGTACAAACATGTACCTTTTGATAAGGTACCGCCCCAGTGACAGCTTTTGTACCTTTATTTCTGAGAGTGTACACCAACCCTACACCTAACCCTACCCCTTACAGGAAACTTTCTGCTATTTCAGATTTTCAATACACTCCATTCTGTGTGATTTATAAGCGTTTTGAAAAGTGGGGACATGGGGTAATGTCCTGAAAAGTCACCTTCTCCTTGTAATACCTATGTCATACCCTTGTCATTATACAAATTTATGTCCTCATTTGTCGCAAAAACGCACACACACACACACACACACACACACACACACTTACTTACTTGTGTTTGATGTTTATTTGAACTATTTCGATGTTTAACTTACATCCTAAGTTAGCATCAACACACTCTCGCTATCTTACGTTTTGTCTCTATTTTTGTTTTGAATCCGTACATTAGCATATTTTTGTAAAATCTGCTAAGCTTTACAGATGTTGGGTTACATGCATATTTAATTTATTTTTTTATAAAAAATGTATGTTTACGAATTAATCACATCATATAAATTCATTAAAAAAACACCACTTCGTAAAATTAATACATTTTTCTCATAAGATCAGGTTGGTTAACATACTTGCATTTGCAGTGTGTTAGAATACAAGATTCATTGCAACACATTAAATGTGTATTGCGATCTCAAACACTTAAATGAGATAGAACTGTAACCACTCAACTGTCTAAGTTTATTCTATGGTATGTATTTTTAAAGCACAAACACTAGATTTCAGCTTTACAGTATGCTGTGCACATCATATGTAAACGTGAATTCAATGTGGATGTTTGGACAGTATTGGACATATTTCAGTTTTCTGCCTGTAAACAGCATCACTAGTCAATATTATAGTTCCAGCCTCCGCTGCTGCTTCTTTTCAATTATTCCTGATCATAAAACAAGGGTTTATATGCAGAGAACAGTCTGATCTGGGATACCCTCATGAATTTCAACTCTAAAAATATCAAATATGCACATCATTGCTGTTTCTGAAATAATATCCTGATTCCATGCTCCCTGTGAGAGTGTTTTACTGTATAAGGTTCAGAGTGAGTTCAGACAGAGCTGTATTATCTGTGCAGAAATGAGAGATGAGGGGAGTATCTTCCTTTATTTCATTCTCCCTAAAAATATAACAAAAAAGAGAAAACAAACGAGAAAAGAAAAGAAGAAAGAACTGCAGACATGCTGTTTCGTCCCGCTCATTGAGCTTTTATCAAAGCAACGGCATCTAGAACACAATGCAGAGCTGCGATTCAGCAGCACATGAGAAAGACTATTCAAGAGATGAATCCAGAACAATACTGGAGAGCGGAGAACATCTCCAACACGCTCATAAATAATCCACCATAACAAAAGACACTACAATGCAAGGTTCTCAGCAACATAAGAGCTGCAAACAAAAGCTGGTGGAAAATGAGCATATGCAACGAATAATTCCACCATTTCCTTTTCAATTCATGACGATGATGCATTTGTGGGCTTAAAGTCCTTTACTGAACATCATTGCATTGCCAAAAGAAAAAAAGCTGTTTGTTTGATCTGCGTCTAATACTCTGCAACAATGCAAAAATACAAAAAAAATAGGTTATTTAACACAAGAAAGACAAGCGAAACACTCCAGAGAGAGAGAGAGAGCAAAACAGTGAGAAAGTAAGAGGGATAAAGGAATTAAATCTTTACTTTCACACTCCCAATGGATGTGATGTGTGAAGCTCTTTTTATATGAGCTGTGCATCAAATTCTCAAGATGTCCAATTACATCTGCCGCTGTTCTGCCCTTTAATTTAACACCTGACCATCTTCACACTCTCTTTTACTCTCCGACTCCTGAAGATTTTCTCTTTCTGCTTTTTTTCCCTATGTCTTCTGGAATTAGAAGATGAAAACAGATTCAAAAGGTGATTAATTTGATATAACACGCTTAAAGTTTCTCAGAGGACACCAGTAAACAGCACTGACATTCTGAGTTGAGGAAGAAGAACTTTTAATGGGTTTGATTAGCATAATCATTAGGATTCTTAAACATTTGGGCATAATTGAATAATTCTTTCAGTAATTGATTTATCTGCATTTTTTTTTATTTTATTTTTATTATTTTATTTTAAACTGGAATAAAATCTGGGACAGACACAGTCAATAACTATTAAATCACATGTTAATCCCTTTATAGTTAGTACCTTCATAAAAAATACCATTGCTTGCCTTACATGTAGAATTTTAAACTTAAATTCGATGAATTTATTTACTTACTTGAATTACCTAATTTACCTGTAAAGTTTGGCAGAGATTCAGTTGCTTTCAGGAGTCTTTATGTGAATTCAAAATACTCGTTGGAAATTCTAACATTTACGAACAAGGATTGTTACGTTATGATGTTTATTTTATTTTATAATTTGTATTCCGTTGGCTTTCTTTTTGAGTTTCAGATCGCCGCTGATTTGCTGAGGGTTGCCTCCTATCAGTGGTAATTGGGTGACCAGCTGGCGGTTTCCTTTAAAACGCCTCTTCCGTTCATCAGAAGGTGTTCGGTGTGACTTCGGGCCGGTCACACTGCTCCAGGCTTCCTGCTAGCCGCCAGACCAAAATTGTGTTTTGTTAGCGTTTTATTTGATTGCTGGTTTAGTTTGGATTATAGTAGAAATGTAGGAGAGACCTGCCTTTTTGTTTAGATCTCTTTTTTTTATGATGTTTATGTTGAGAGTAGTTAGGTTAGGTTGATTGTATTTATTTTTCTTTTCTTTGTGGTAGGTTATTTATATTTTACTTTATCAGCTGGGATTTGTTTGTTATTTTGGCCTTGGGTCTCTCTGACGAAAAATACCATTTGATTCCTCCTTGTTTTCTCTCTTGGTTTATTTTCTTCAATATTGTATTGTTTAACTGTGATCTTTGGTTGGACCGTGGGTCCCTTAAGGAGGACTACTAATTGGTGGTTTTCCCTTTTTGTAACTTACAATAAATTAACTTTATTTATTGTGATTTTGTTTGGGTTCTTTTTGGTCTGACGGCCTGCCGGAAGTCTTTTGGTTCCTTTTTATTTATTTATTGCGTCTTACCCCTAGCGGACGTAATAAGGATATAAACTTTAAATGTAAGTTATGCGCTCACCGTGCTGCAGAAAACATGTTTCACACAATAAACAACACATACGTGCCAGCGCATCTGACAGTGCACACTGCTACGCTGACGACTTTATACTTCATGTAAAGCATTCTCATGTTTTAGGCAGTTTGGATCGAACGTTTTTCCGCAGCAGCTAATTTTGAGTTCTCCGCTATTTGTCAGGTGTGTTTAGTTCATAGAAATGTGATATTGACTACTACTGTTATATAAATGGAACTGAGGTTGTCAGTGCACAGCGCGCAGACCCGATTAATCTATAATGAAATAATTTTCATGATTCGATCATCATCCATCATCGCATTTAAATTTTTTTTTTACTGATTTTTTTTTACTGTGCTTGAGGAGTGATTATACTGAATGGGTAATTTGCAGGTCTATTTTATTATTATTATTATTGATAATAATAATAATAAAAGGCCTTTATTAAAAATCTTCAAATAACACAAACACAAAAAGTGTAAGCAAGCAGCTTACACTTAAAGGGATAGTTCACCCAAAAATGAAAATACTGTCATCAATTACTCACCTTCATGTTATTTCAAACCTGTAAGACAAATTAAGATTTTTTTGATGGTTTCCAAGAACTCTCTGTCCCTCCATAGGCAGCAAGGATCCTTACACGATCAAGGTCCAAAAACGTAGTAAGGACATCATTAAAATAGTTCATGTGACATCAGTGGTTCAACTGTAATGTTATAAAGCTACGAGAATACTTTTTGTGTGCAAAAAAAAACTACTTTATTCAACGATTTGTCTCCTTCGCGTCACCCTAGAGCCTATTTGGAAAGTACCACATACGTAAACGACGGAGGAGGAGACAAATTGTTGAATAAAGTCATTATTTTTGTTTTCTTTGCACACAAAAAGTATTCTCGTGGCTTTATAACATTACGGTTGAACCACTGATGACACATGGACTATTTTAACAATGTCCTTACTATGTTTCTGAGCCTTGATCGTGTAAGGATCCTTGCTGTCTATGGGAGAGACAAAGAGCTCCCGAAATGCATAAAAAATATCTTAATTTGTGTTCTGAAGATGAACGAAGGTCTTACGGGTTTGGAACGACATGAAGGTGAGTAACTAATGACAGAATTTTCATTTTTGGGTGAGCTAACCCTTTAAATAAATGCATACATATAGTACATACATACTTATAACATTTTGACATACTTTTTTTCTGTTGATTTAAGGATTGAAAAACAAAAATTACACCACAAAAACAACCTTTAACAAATCGACATTTGTGTAAATGAAACTGACTTAAAATTAAAACATCATTATCCAAAAACTAAACCTCTTTAATGCCTGATTCATGTTGTACATCTCAAATGGAGGTGCAGAAAAGATATCAGAAAAGTGACTGACCCATTTATATGATTGGAATAAATTTATTATTTACACATAATGATAATGCTTCCCTGCCTATATGCACAGTATAAACCAGCAAGATGATGTTGTACTGTTGACCGTTAATTGATCTGAAACTACACAGCAGCTCATGTTACTCCAGTAAATGTGTTTTACCTGATGGCAGATCTCGTGCACCACCACCATGGTGAGCTCCATCTGATAGGAGAAGGAGGAGACGTCAGGATCCAACAAGATCTTCTGCTCCACAAACACACTCAGGCCCCAGTTCTCCATGGCTGCATACGGATGCTTCGGCACTGCCAGCAGATCTGCACACAGTGAGGAAGATCCAAGCTCAATGACGGAAACCAGGATTGTGATACAACAAGTGTAAACAAATACAACAAACGCCAGCTCAATCAAACCAAACACTTTCCAAGTATTGTGACACCACTGCATATGAATAATCTTGCTCATTTATAAATGATGTTCTAAAACAGACAAATGTTCCTCTGTACTACATAACTGTGGATATAGAACAAGAGCACTAATCCAGATATCAAGTAATGTGGATTAGCCTGTAATCAAATGCATTTATCATCTAATTGCTATAATCAAATATCATTGAATTTTACACCTAAAACCAGACACAGCAAAGCAACAAGACACACAGCTCCATAATCATGTTTCCCTCCAAACATATTTAAAATAGCTCCTTTACTCAAATCAGTGTATCAGTGACTCAGCAGACGGCGAATCAGCTGTTTAAACGCCTCCACCACCATCAACCCGTCTCAGGAACCATTCATATGCCAATGAGAACAGAAGCAGTTAAACCTCTGGCACTGTTTAATCCACATCTTATAATCAGCCACAGAGGAAGAGGAACTGTTGAAAGCCGTAACATGATTATCTGCTGGGCTGTAGTGTGTGTGTGTGTGTGTGTGTGTGTGTGTGTCTTATTTGCATGTTTCATGAATTGGGCTGGAAGCAGCTGCAGAGTTTTGGAAGGAAGCTGCAATCGTCACTCTTTCAAAATGAGCAGCAGTCAGACGCTTCAGTGATAATGATGAGTCTCCATTAGGATTGTACGTTCACACATGAGTAAGTAATGCTTTTCCTTTACAGAGATGATGGTGGAGTGACGAGCTCATTCAAGAGGACAATGCAAACAGCAACGCAAAGGTGAATGACTGAATGAGCTGCTCTGTTAAATTACTTCAGTAAGTAAATCAGAATCAGACAGCGCAAGTTTAATTGCCCATTGTTAATGTTCTTTATGGACCAGAGGCTTGATGCTCTTTTAATTGGGCTTTTATACAGAATCATACTGCAATTACACGACCAATGCTCTTGAAGTGAGAGACAAAAGCACCAATGTAATTAGAGATGTACTTCAACTCAAACACTTTTCGTCAGAATCCAAACCAAGAACAGTACCAGAATACCCTTGTCTATACACCTCAAGGCCCAGATCCAGACATATCAGTAAGTAAAGATTATGATCCTTCAGGATATACTGTATCAAAGTATAATTGTGCCAGAGTACTGCAACAATACCTTTTGTTTGAGATAGATATACAAACATATATACAAACCGTAACCTGCAAGTTGTAATTTTAACCAGGTATATTAAATTTGTAATGCATATAATAGTGTTTTAATCAATATCACAGGAGCAAGTGTGTTGTTCATAGAATATACAATAATGTTTGGAAAAACAGCACAATAATGGGTGCGATATTGCTTTTATACAATAGTTCAATAAACATAAAGATAATACTGAAAAACCTGTAGACAGTATAATATTTCCAGACGAAGCTGCAGCAGATACACATCTCAGTGCGGTACAAACAGTAGTGACATTCCTGAATGAATCAGCATTTTAAACAAATTAGTTGAGTGAATGATTCAATGACTCAGTCACTTTATTAATTTCTGAATGAATCTGAAGCAAACTGGTTGATTGAACGTTTCAATGATATATTCATAAAGACGTTCACTTTTTTCATTTCTAAACGAACAGTGTTTTTTAATAAATCGGTTGAGTGAATAATTCAATGACTCATCCATTAAGACACTCACTTAATTCATTCCTGAAAGATATAGTGTTTTTAAACAAATAGTTTGAGTAAATCATTCAATAACTCACTCAAGACAGTTACTGCCACCTGCTAGGGTAACAATGTTGCCTGCAGGAAGATATATATTTAACTTGTTGACATATAAAGCTCTACTATGTTTTGGCAGAGTGCTGTACATTGCAGAAATCATGATGATGCAAAGTTGGAGAAATTCCCTCATTGTTCCATGTCTTTCTGTCATTCACTGTCTCGCATCTGTTATTAAAAGAGGCTGAAGGAATCCATAAGGGGAAGATGAAGGGACAAAACAGAGGGGGTGTGTAGACCAGGGCACGGTGAATGGCAGGAGACGCAGTAACAAGAGCTTCTGGAAAAACAGCAAGATCAAAATAAACAAACAGCTTGTGTTTTGAGAGAGCAGAACCTCCACTAGCTCCACTAAAGCAATTATTCATCACGTTTCTCACACCTCAGTCTGTTTCATAGAAACACACACACACAGCCTGAGGTCTAGTTCTGAGCATTCAGGTCTATCTGGAGGTCTGCATTACCTACACTGCTCTTTGAGGCTGTTTTAGGGCAAGCAGTCCTGGGGTGACACAGGAAGTATGGCAGAAGAAGGCAGGAGGAAGTAAACATGATGCTTTTCTCACAGCAGGGTTCAGTTTGTCAGCGCACACCTGCTCTCATTCAGCATAGATGTACTTAACGTTCACTTCATAAACATCAGCTAGACACTTGTCTGTTTATAGAGCAGCAGAACAGAAAAGAATATCTCTACATTTTGCTCTTTTAGGTGTCTCCTTTAATTTTAGCTAACTATCTGTCTGTCTGTTCATCTGTCTGTGTGTCTGTTCATCTGCCTCAGTGATTTTTAGCATGTTGCAACATGGTTAATATGTGTTGTGGTCTTGTGGATGGTTGTTAGGTTATTGGTTGTTTACTGACATGCACTTTTAGTTGTTTGAACTGAAATGTGTGTTAGCAGTGTGTGTACACAACCACCCTATAATGATAAAGATTCACCCAGTGTTTTTTTTTTTTTTTAAATCTCGGTAAATCATTTCCCCTTTCTCATATCAAGTTATTCTCAGACGCCTGTCTGTGTGACGTCACACAGACCCAGGCGCCTCCCACGATTTGATTGACACTAGTGTTTTACCCGCTGTCATTAGGGATGGACTGTGAGTTAAAACGGCCCTGGATTTTCTCCCAAATAGGCCCACCACAACTACAAACAGTCGCTACTATTTCACAGTATTACAGCAATCCTGTCGTATATATGGCAAATAACATCACAAAACCCATGGTGACCCTGCAGACAAAAACAATAGAAACCATCACAGAAATTAAAATGACATCCACTACAAATACCATTACAAACCATCAACTTTTAACCATTAAAACCATTAAATAATGGTTTCCTGTAGTGTGTTTTGGGACATATTAGATTAGGATTTAGTGTTTTGTTTTAATTAATTTTTTTTTTTTTTTAAGCCACCAATAGAAGGCGACCAATTACCAGTAGAGACCAACAGGCACCATTACATTTTCTATTAAAGCCAATACAATTTTCATTATAACCAGTAAAACCATTACAAATTATGTGATGGTTTCTATTTTATTTTATTTTATTTTTTTCAGCAGGGGATTGAAATAAATGTATATTATTATATGAAATAAAATACTTGAAATCTACATAAAAAGCAGAACGCAAAATGTATGATATGACAATAATAAACATAAACCTAGAATCTAAAAACCTGAAACAACAGAATTCTTTAATTTGAGTATTCATATGTCTCTCTCTTTTTGCTTGCCATCACGAGCCCAACTTCGCATCAGTATAAGCAAATTATACTGATATGGCTGTCATCAGTCCGCCACTGTTTCGACACCGGAGCAGGAGTAGACAAGAATGTCTCCGTAGCAATTGAGGTGTTCTGTTGTTAGATGTAATGATGAACATAGCAGTTTTCATTTACTCCTGACATCTGAGCCACTGAAGACGCAGTGGATTACTTTTGTTTTTGAAGGGAATGTGCTCCCTGATCTGCATTTATGTTAGCGCCAATCATTCGTGATTCAGCTTCACCTACAAAAGAAGTGAGTATAAGGTTATTTTATAAATCTTTGCAAATCACCTTTCGTAATAACGTACCAGTTAGCAAGTTCCGTGGCTAAAGTAAACAGTCTCATGAGAACTCATCAACCCATGGGAGAGAGGGGCGGGGTGAGCAGAGCTCATTGGCATTTAAACGAACATGCACTAAAAAGGGTTGCTGAAAACAGAGAAATTTTAACCAAAGTATGTTATAAACTTTTCATTAAGACCCTAAAGAATCATATCAACTGGGCATCCGATGATCCCATTTAAAATGAGATATATTTCAATTTAACACTTAGGGTTTGTTCAGATCAATAAAAAAACAATGCTTTTATTTCTTCTCAGTTGAAGTACAGAAAATAAAACCATATTTGACATAATCTATGTTCACACAACACCTTATTAACAACTATCACCTTGAATCTAGAGCGCACAGGCGAAGACATTTCCAATTATTATGTACTGTAGATATTGGACGTCGCCTGATGTTATAATGACTCTATTAATAACTCCACTATTACACATTATTTGTCTCAGGGGGAAAAGGGCACTGATAGGAAGAAACGCTGAACCACAAACCACTGAAAAGGCTTAATGAAGTTTCTTCATTAGATTACTGCTCTTAATGACCATCAAGGCATCTGTGTTTGAAGTAATTGTCCATGAACATGCGCAGCGCTAGTTCTTTTGATGCTAGTTCTGTGTGTGAGGGGTTTTGAGGGTTAGTCATTAGCAACCTGCTTATTCACCCTCAATGCACTAAAAACACACTGTGAGAAACAGAAGTTCAGTGAGGAATCATAAAATCTATGATTGGTAGTGTTTTTAGATTCACTGCACCATATAGTCATAATATCTTTATTAAATTTTGACAAACTGTGTATCCTTAGAATGTCTAAGACTTAACATTATACTTTTGTTTAGGAATAAATCTTACAGTAACAGTAGTGGCTGACAGAATAGCATAACTCCCATTAAAGCAGCTAAAAAGTTCTTAACAGCCCAGAAAAAAAACAGTAGCAAATGTTCAATCCAGTATTAGCAAGCTCAATGCTTTAGGCTTTACACACTTCAGCTGTTAATGCTAGAAGCTCTGTCTTGTTTCTTCTGTTTAATAGCTCAGATAAGAGTTAAACTGGCCTGACTTCAGTGCTGGACTCTTTAATAGTGAGTCTGTTTAGCATATTGAGCTGATGTGATGTGATGAAGGTCTGACAGAGCAGCTGTTCACTTTCACACACTCTATCATCATATACATCTAGTTTCACCTTCAACAGTCTTACAGGATTACAGTATTGACAGAACATTCATCAAAGGATTAAACCAATTAGGAAATAGATGTACATGAAAAACAGAGTATATCGAGTGAGTGTTTCTCTTGTTATTTGACATTTAAATGTTTCAATTCTGTCTTGTAGTGCAATCCCCAAAGATCCATCCTTTGATTTTCCAGAACTTTCTGTGGCTGCATTTTTCAACATTCAGCTTTCATTTGTGATTCTCAAGTCTGTGCTTGAACAGAAATTCTGTTTAGTATTTCTGACTAAAATTAAACACTTGTCATGTTTTTTGGAACGTTGTCAACAGTGCAGTTTGTCAACCTTTACAAAGCAGAGAGATATACAGATAGTATACTTCTTTTAAATTAAAAATATACGTTCAATCAGCTTTTTAGGCACTAATCAAACTTAAACTTATATGTATACTTGCTAGTATAAGTATTTTTGTACTTAATGTTTTGATCAAGAAATGCATTTAAGTGCCCTAAGTATACATGATGGCTTATTGTTGTTTTTACTCTTTTGCCCTTACTACTTTTTTCACAAATATTGACTTCTTTGAGGTAGTATTATAATTGTAAATTCATTAACACCACGTTTGTCGATCCCAGAGGGTTAAAATGCATGCAACTGAAATCTATACGATCATAATTACCTTTTCAGTAATGTGTGTGTGTGTGTGTGTGTGTGTGTGTGTGTGTGTTCATTTCTGTCCTTTTGCATAGTAAAACAGAAATGTGGACAGATGACTGGAAGATTGGTGTTATGTTTCATCATTACTTTTTTGTTTATCTCTAACTTTTGTTCACCTGTTAATGACTTTTTACTGAACTGTCAATGAATTTATAATACAGACACTGAATAACAAGTGGGTAGCACTGTCACCTCATAGCAAGAAGGTCCCCAGTTCGAATCCCAATTAAATCCGGATGCCTTTCATAATAAACATAGTTTGACATACAGCTAAGCAGATTAAACAGCACATTTGTTTTGATTGGCCGTGACTGTTGTCAAAAGATGCTGTAAATTACTATCACACTTTATTAGGACACGGTATTGTGCTTTATTCGTCAGTGGTGCTGGTGTGAATCCGGTCTGAGCAGGTTGAGAGCCTTTCATCAGCAGGTGATCAAAAGGACTTTCATGTTGAGATGTTCTGTTTCCAGTGTTTTCTACTGAGCTAAATCACGAAGGCCTGATGTGAAATGTTTCCAGACCTTAAAGTCTCTCACCTGGATATCAGTTATCAGAATTATCTTTACAACTTGCATTGGTTTTTCTTTAGATGTCTCTGCATGTGGAGACTCAGTTTGCAGTTTGTCCTAATTGGTGCAGTTATGTTGCCAAATTGGGCCACAAATTTCACCTCAGTACAAAGCTGTTTGACTGAATCACGCTGTTGAATAAATTGCATCACACCTAAAATTACTGTTTTTATTTCAAACAAATGAAGTATGTGCTCTTGTGGCTTCTTCTTATATTAATGACATGCTGTGACTTCCTGATGAGGTTTAGGTGTGTTGATCTAGGTTCGTGCTTCATACATTCGCCTGAACTCCATATTCCTTACATTTTCTTGGCGTTTTTAAAATCTTGCTGTTTATATCTTTCTTTACCCGGTTCAAATAGCACTGAATTTTGTATCTTAATGCAGCATGGAGAAGTCAATACAGGGTCACAACTCCTGCTTATCAATTTCTTCGTCTTCAGAGACACTGAAGCTTCACAGAAACCAACAAAAATGATCTTTTGAAATGGTCTGAAATAATGAACATCAGAATGTTGACCCTCATTTAACACTGACCTTTATTAAGCTCAGGAATACATGAGGCTAAATATGAGGAGAGAGGGATGAATTTGAGTTTCTGAAAGTGTGTTCATGGTAAAGTGGAGAGACTCGTTCTCGGTCCACAGCACCCTTGACGCCCTGCGGTCTGCTCTCACATCTGAGCGCTTAACACAGGCAGCGGGGCAGAAGAGAGCGGCCCTTCATGGAGCTGCAGTGGTGCCTGAGGAGAAAAGCCTCCAGAGAGGGTCAAACAGATGCTCTCAGCTCGTCTCATTATCACACAGTTCACTCCACCTCTCCACGAAGCTCTGTGCTCGCCTCACACATTCACTAACGACTTTTTCCCTCTGTTATCTCAAACTATCAGAACTGCATTTCAGCATTTGCTCCCTTCAACAAGGCGACTGCATTACTGGAAAGTGTTCATGAATACTGACCTCCAATAAACCATGTGACAGCTTTAATACTCAGGATTAGTTTTCTGAAAATGGTTTGGGATCAGTCTAAAGCAATAGTATAATAAAATTTTATGGTTCAGTGTTGCTCATTCATAGCTTGAGTCTTAATGAAGCACTTAGCTATGTTTTAATTAGGCTAGTCTCAGAAAATCCATTAGGAGACCTAAAAGTAGATTGCAAAAGAGACAATGCTGATGTGAAATGAGAGTATAGAACTGTAAAATCAATGTTCCCAATTAAGTTTTTGTGGGTTTTGTTGCTATTTTTTTGGTAGGTTTCTGTAAAAAAAAATCTAATTTTATATATTGAAACTTAGTAGAATGATTCATGTTAGTTAAAGCTTCTTAAAACCATTTCATTTTCTGTAAGGATGTGTCTTCTCACAGCGACAGAGCTGTGTGTTAGTCATCTAACGTAATGTCTTGTGCATTTCATAACCCTTTTTCATTTAGCGGCCATATCATTCCCAGACTTGACATCTGTAAACGTTCTTCTAACACATTCCCAGTCTCTCTCTTCTCACAGCCTCCATCAAACCCACAGTGTTCCCGTTCTTAACCTGATAACACAATCAATCGCAATTTCAGCCAGTGTGAGCCACTATAAGCGCTATTACAGCTCCAGCTGGAGCGTCCCGCTAGTATCAGCTCTCTCTAATGATGTCTGCGGCCCATTCTGCTCATCCACAAATCACAGCTGCTGAAATGGAGGCGAGAGGCAATAACAGTGAGAAGTGGTCAAATTCAGGTGCTCGCTACAAATCAGAGCCGCACCGGGGCAGAACAGAGGGACACAAACATTTTTTTTTTCTGGGTTCCCATGAGAAGTACTCCGGACCGGGTGGAATTATTATGACACAGATCAGTGAGCCACAGACATTGTCCTGAAACACTCCAGCGGTTTTCTACTCTCCATTTGCTATTCGTCTTTATCAGTAATTGGAAGAGGAGGAAAGGCGAAGCTGCTTGTTATTTGAATTTTTTGTCTCTCTGCTGACACCGGGAGCCGCGCTGATGTAGGGATGGAAAGTGTACAAGAGCCAGAAATAGAAAAATATTCAAAGCTGTGAACTTGCACTTTAATGTGTGTGACTGAAATTATCAGCAGAGACTGCTGGGAAGACAGCATATTTACTAAAGCGCAGAGGGACGGCTGAACAGAAAGAAAAAGAGCTCAGAAAATTCCCTCAGTTGTAGTAAACTATTAAACTGCATCGTAAGGCGCTTTCACAGCAGCGTCTTCACAAAAAAACAAACAATGTGCTACAGGAAACGTATTGTAGGGATAATTAATAGTTGCTTTTCTTTTGGTACTTCCTGAAAATGTCCATGAAAGACAATGTTTGGCTTTGTCAAAAACCTGAAATGGAACGGAAACCATGTTAGTTTAAAACACGAGTTGAAGCAACATATTGTTTGTTTGGCTGCTTCATTTGTCTTTTCCTCATGGCACAGCAGGTTCCTTTCTTCTTTTATTCCTGCCAAACTTGGTCTTGAACCTAACTGAGCCTAAAACATTCATAAACCCAAAGCACTCCCTCAACAAAATAAATGTAGCAAATGTAGAGCAGAACAGATGAGAATTGTTGTTTTGTTATTTTGCTCTAAACATTCATTTAAAAACTCAAAGTGTTCTGACCACCATGAGACATGATACAACTAGATTTTGAAATTTTCAACTAAAACGAGTGATGTTTGCTTGAGAGAAATGTGATGCTATGATGCTAATGTGCTGTGAATAGATGCTATAAAGCGTTAGCCTACTACATGCTTTTGCTAAGGTGTTTTGAGTGGATGCTAGGTGGTTGCTAGTATTTTGCTATGTGTTTGCTAAAGTGTTTTGAGAGTTTGTTAGCATATTGCTACTGTACGCAGTAGCTTAGCAAACAGCACTATTAAACCCAGTAAAACTCTCATGTTTGTTTTGAGTGTAAGAGGAGATTTCTGGGGATTTCAGCACCCTAAAATTTTGGCACTCCACCAAATCAACACATAGCTACACCTCATTAGCACTCAGTGGGTAACTAGTGGCTCTCTCCACAGTTTCCATCCTGACCTCACTGTTGACCTTTGTCTAAATGTCAGGGCTGATATTAGAGGAAACAACGCACAACAACTACAGCAGCATATAATAAGGCTTGTTTATTCAGGAGAAAATGGGATCAGATTTGTTTCTGGGAATTATTGCTGGTTCAACTTCACATTTAATCCTGCTGAAACTCAAGTGAGATGTTAGCCGTGTAACCTACATAGCGTGAGCATCAACAGCCATCGAGTCTAATGTCTGCTGGTGCTTCTCCAGTCAAGAGCAGGTCTGAGATCAGATCCATCATTATAGAGACTCTCACACCCAAAACACTTCAATACCAATGAACACTTGACTATGAGAGCTGAACTGCAGAAAGTAAAGTGTCATCTCATTAAAGTCAACACTATTTTAAAAACATAAATCAAAAATACTAATATTTTGAATGTTTTTAATGTTGAAAAAGAAGATTTTTCCTAGTGACCTGCACTTAGATTTTGCTTTATCATATAAAATATTAAAAGGGACATATTCAGCACTTAGAACTTACAATGTCGTAATTTAGCTTTGAGACAATTTTACACCCTCTTTCTGACCCATACAATTAAGTAACCTATTTTGCAACTATAAGATTAAGATTTATTTTAAGAGTAAATACTGTTTAGGGATAGATATGTAAATATGGGCAGTCATATACTAATTAGTTCATGGTTGTGATGTCAAAAGATGATCTCTGAACAACATATATATGAGCAATTTCACACTCGTAGCAGTGCGATATGGCTGTGTATTGGTATGGCTGTGATTCGGCCATAGGCACAAGGCCTCAGGCCTCATAAGAACAACAATGGAGTGTCTTTAAAAACCCTCTTTTGGGGAACTACTTCCTCTTGCCACAGACTGAAATCTCAAGTTGGCTGATTAACAGCTGAGCCTAAGTCTTGGTTACCAATTCAAAAATGTCACCTTAGAACTAGTAACGAAGAAACGTTGAGTTGCTTCATTGAAAGCTTATTACTGTATTATAGCTCACTGTATTATATAGAGTATTATGAGAAAGAGATGGACTGAGCGAATGTGATTAACGTGCCTGCATCTGATATAGCATTAATTCTTCACATCGGTCACGTATTCACAATAAAACATTGGTTTGAATGTCCGCTGAGGAAAGCAATATCTTTTTGTACTATCTTTTCATCTGTTGATGGTGATTTCCGATAACAGCGCTACTCGGTACATGCAGTGCCTGCATCTAACAAGGTGTTGTTGAAAGTAAAAATAACTTACTTGCTTACAACTCTGTTTCAGTCTCTTTCAATATAAAAGTCTTTATTGTTGACTCAATCATAAAGACAGTCTCTTGTCGCCATCTAATGGTGAAATAATGCAACCAAAATCAGCATCATAAACACACAATTTCTCAATATTAAATACTACTGTTATTGATAGAAAATATTATTTTTTTAATAATAATATTAAAAAAAAAAAAAAAAAAAAAACACCATCGTAAAAGTTGCTAGGCAATTCAATCAAAAGTAGAAATTTATATAAAAGATAGGTTTATGAGATTTTGCCCTCAGCCAAAACTGTTTGCTCTGGAACAAATAATAGATTAATGAGACCAAAGACTCCAAATTCCAGAAGATCTGGCTGAGGTGAGGCTGCTTTCTGTGGCTTCATGAGCGCTGAATGGCCGCCGACACCCTGGAGCTCACATCTCCGAAAACATAAAGCAAATTTTCAAATATACATTATCCTTATTAACAAAATGCATATTTTAAGTCTAAACAACATTCTTGCCTCAAATGGATTTGAGCGTCCGCTATGACACTCACTGTGTGAAATACTGCTAGTGAAGTGATACAAATGTAGAAATAGTTGGAGTTCCGTTATCACTAGAATATCACACTCCTGGAAAATGCTATTGTAGACATCTATATATTTCTATTGAAACACGTCTTAGAGGTTTAGAAACATTAGAAGTGTCTTTTTTCTGTAGAGGTTCAGTTGTCAAATGTGTAGAATGTCTAAATCTACCAGTGGAGATTCTCACTGTTTTTGAAGTATCTCAAAGATACAGAAATCTTCACTTTGTTTTGATTTTGTTCATGTGGAAGCAGATTTGATACATTCCGCTATGGGGGAAAAAAATACCGACCATGAAGCAGAAGCTTCAGTACTGTCCTCACACACACACAGTGTCGTATTGTGTGTGTGTGTGTGTGTGTGTGTGTGTGTGTGTGTGTGTGTGTGTGTGTGTGTGTGTGTGTGTGTGTGTGTGTGTGTTAAATTGACATCATGAGTGCAGAGACCCTCCTCTCTCCACAACAAACTTTTCCTCCCTTTCCTGAGACTGTTTGATCGTGAACTTAAACTGTCACTTTCTCACTTTTTCATGTCAAAGATAAAAACAAGTGAGAAAAACATTTTCCCATTTCTTTCCTTTAACTCTTTCCTACTCTCTCTCTCAAATTATAAACAAGGAAGTTTGGGGACATTCCCAGCAGGCTGGTGTGTTTTGGTTGTACGAGATGTTGATTTTTGATTTTTCTTCATTAAATTCAGTGACTCTCTCAGCTGAACTAGCCAGTTTTGGTCTGTTTTCTTCTATAGATCTACAGTACAATCTAACGGGAAGATGTGACGTGACCTCTGCCACTCAAGAGCTGTCATTTTCCAATGTTTTTCAGACTGGTCATTCAGGCTCTGGTGGTCAG
The DNA here is from genome assembly GCA_036784905.1 of Acrossocheilus fasciatus. Lineage (NCBI taxonomy): Eukaryota > Metazoa > Chordata > Actinopteri > Cypriniformes > Cyprinidae > Acrossocheilus > Acrossocheilus fasciatus. Next base: position 16,899,085 of record CM071941.1, read on the forward strand.
TCAGGCTCTGGTTTCCGTGTTTTGTCATGTCTTTTAGAAATGTCACAATGTTAAAAATTGAAAAAAAAGAAAAATACAGCACAGAGATGCCTTTCCTGACAGATGCTGTCAAACTGACATATTCAGCGCTACAGTGAGAGCAGAAAGTGAAAGCCGAAAGCAAACGTTACTTCACTAAACTGTATTTTAACGTAAACTCAGCAGCATCCTGATTTAATCACAACTGAAATCTCAGTAGGTTTTAGAAATGCCAGCTGGCAGAAATTCTATAAATTGTGCTCCTCAGTTTCCCACATGGTCACTTCTTGAATAAATTTCAGATCAGATGATGATCAGCAATTTTTTAGTTAATGTGCAATCGGAGCCTAAATAACGAAGTGACGAGAAGAAGAATATTAAGAAGAAATCGCATGAAATGCGTCATGGCCGTTCAGACAGAAGTCGCATTGCAAAACATCGGATATGTATCCGATTTAGGACTACATACGAAAGTGGCCTGGGCTTGATTTGAAAAAATCAGATTTGTGCTGTTCAGACTGTCATAAGAAAATCAGATATGGATCACATTTGGGCAAAGAGTCGGATTTGGGCCACTTAAGCCTGCAGTGTGAACCTAGTCTTAGATATAAAAGAATAAATAAGTAAAAAATGACTGAATCTGAACATGATGGTAGACTGAAGAATATTTGCTATTAATTTGTTTACTTTTAGAAGATGGAGCAATATGCTTGGGAAATTGAAGCAATATAATTCAGTTTATGTTGACAGTTGCATAGTCATCGTCTAGAGATTTTAATGGCTTAAATTCAAGATCTCATTTACCCGCTTTCCATTTTATTTACAAACCTTGTTATATTGAAAATTGCCTTGATAATTTAATTTCAGAGATTTTTCATGTAACATCTGATGAAACAAAATTGGACTTGATGTTCTTACAGAGAGCCAGCAGCATAATACTGGTTCAAAATACCCTTGATAAAGGTTTTTTATTCACACGAGAAGCCGAAGAGCTGCCAGTAAACACACAGTTCTTGTGTTCATCCTTTTCGAACTGCAGTGGGTTTTGTCTCTCAGATGGACAGGACCGAAACCCCAGAAATCCCAGAAATCTCAGTTTGTGGTCAAGTATGAGAGCCTTGTGTGTATACGGTGCATTTGACACTCAGTTTAAACTATTTATCACAAAGAGATGGACTTCATCTTGTATGCTGCAAAGTTGACATTTATGCCACAAAATATAAATCCAGAATAGATATTTGTATGGCAAATAAGGAAAATAAAGGATGTACCAACAATAACCTTACAAGTAAAATCCAGAATGACAGAACAAGACGAATGAACCAGATTTTTACAAAGTCAATGCAGAAAAATGGCCATTAGAGAATAATTTAAAGCGAGATACAAAGAAAAAGGTCTTGAGCTGTTTTCGTGAAGCTCTTTCATTAATGTGTCTTGGCAAATTTCTAATGGCGAGTTTCAGACTTTGGTGCCTTTGTTCTGTTTCGTTGGCCGACATTCAAAAGCACATGAAAAGAAACAGCCAGCATTAGATAAAGACTGAAGCGCAAACACACTCACATTATCAGGGTGCATAAAGGCTTCGGCCAATCAGGGCGTTCTGAGTTTCATTGGGTTTGAAGGCAAGTGAACAAAAAAGTTTGGAGACGAATTCAGAGGTGAACGCCATTGTTGTAATGTGATGGACATTTTCTCTTGGAGCAGCTCTTAATGCTTTTAGGACTTTCAAAACACCAAAACACCAAGGCTTCTCAACAATACTCTATAATATCAAATCTAGACACATAAACACACACAGTGTGAAACATCTGATCTTCACTCTCAGACTTTCCTGCAGCAGAACAAATGCTTGATAAACAAACCAACCAATCAATATCCTCCCTTTATGACACATTCTTTTTCTTTTCCTCGTATCCTCGCGCTCAATAAGGCAATTGGTCTTTTGTTTACAGCGTTCATACGGCAGACGCTCCAGACGGTCGATGGTATTGGCAGACGCTGTAATTTGTTCATGCGGGTTGGGCGAGAGGCGTTTCAGACGTGAATAAACACCTTATTGTTGAATTCTTGAACCTGATGAGTGTCATTAGGATAAAGACGCATTCAAACGCACTCAATGCGTTTATGTGATGTTTCTGTTAAACACTGTTGCTTTTCTCTGTTGGATTTGTGTCTCTGTGAGTTTATTCACTTAGTGCGGTCTTTCTTCTAATGTGTCATTGAATCTGAATGTACTGATCACTGCAGGTAACTGGTACCAGTTCCACAGCGAGACACAGTCAGCAGAGAATCTGCAGCACAATGAGAGTGAAGTGAATACTGATCAGCCGCCATTTTCATCAGATCAGCTAGCTGGAAATTTTCACTTGCTTTGGCTGGACAGGATAGAAATGGGAAACTCCGGGTTGTTTCACAGACGGATTCTCACAGTGTTCACAGCTTGAATTGTGTATCTGTGAGTCCTGGATGATAGTTGAATTGAATCTGATTCGTATGGCTCTCTCTCATTGGCTGTTTCTCTCTGAACACTGTGGAAACCCGATGACTCTTTGATCTGGACAGATCTTGGCTAATTGACCGGGATGTGAGCAGGATTTGATGCAGCTGCTCTCCCACTGTGCACGTAGCTTGTGTGCTAACAGTTTTCATGTTTTTTTGGAGTCTTTATACTTTACTCTCAGATTGTAACCAACACTTTAATAGTTGCATACTGAATTGTGATTTTTCTTTGCATATATTTAATAATTTATAGCCGGATTTACTTTGTATTCACTATGCTGATTCTTGTGTTTCGCTGAATAAACTGACTGTCTGACTGATATAGCACCATAAATCAACCAATATTTGGCATTTTTTTATTTATTTATTTTTGGGGGGCATTTTTGTAAACTTATTTTTAATTTTTTTGTCTGGTAAGTGATAAGTGGATTACAGGATCAAGAAGTTGCAATCTCAATTTTACAGGTTTTTCATCAATGTTTTTTATTAATACATTTTAATTTTAATTTAATGTAATATTTACCCTTATATTAAATAGTGAGATATTATGTAAATTGACTTTGTTATCAGCCATCAGCCACCCTGAATCCTTCCTGTACTAGTAGAGCAAGGTCATGGGTTCGATTCCCAGGTAAAGTAAGAACGGATTAAATGTGTAACTTGAATGCAGTGTAAGAAGTAGCTTCAGATAAAAGCCAGATCTGCCAAAAGAATAAATGCAAAGCATCAGCCATCAAATAAGAAAATCCCTAATGGTCGACCATATCATACATGTTAATTTAAACAGAATATAAGCATTAAACCTTAATTTACCCAAACCTTCAACACTATTCTTTTGTTGCTTTGCAAACCCAGGTATTTTCTTCAGGAAATGCAAATGTTGTTGAATTCATTGCTGCTTGTCTCTGCAGAAATTGCCTTTGGCCAGCAGCTCACATTCTTCACATCTCTTGAACCTCCGTAGGAGGCTGATGCAATTGTCATTCTGCGTGTGTTACGTTTCAGTAGTAAAACGAGTAGGACGAAATCACGAGTAAAAAAAGAAGTGCAACACTTTACATTTTTAACATCGGTAACACTTTAAGGTGTCAAAATTCTACTACATGTACTTACTATTATAATAACAATAAAATATGCATAATTACATGCAAGTAACCCTAACCATATAGTAAGTACATGTAGTTAATTAATATTACTCAGTACTTAAATGTATAATTACACTGTAACAAGGACACCATCAAATAAAGTGTAACCTTGGCATCTTTTCCTCTTGAATTGCTTCTGAGCTACAATGCTAAACAGCTAACACTAGCACTCACTGTGACATTTCTATGGATGACGCAAACATACTGCAGTTCTACCAAGTAATATAACGTGAAAAGAGATCAAAGAAATCAAAACAAGTGTGAAAACTGCCTTATGTAAGTGCTACACATATACATACATGACTGAGACTGTGACAAAATGAACAAACTCCATCTCTGCCTGTCCCAAGCCGTGGGTTTGAAACTCTTTTCTTTCTCGTGTTTGGATGTGTCATACTGTCATCGGCTGAAATCTGTTTGCTTTTAGCAGCGCATTGCAACAGCTCCTCACTGACTTCACATTGACAGGAGGGGGATCAATCTACAGCGCTGTGCTGCGACAAACCCATCGACGCCTTGACAAAGACAGACTATCAGCATGTGTTTGTGTAGAATCTGAGAAAAAGTGAAAATTATCTGCCTCAAAGGTCTTTGACTCAACTCTGCGCTAAAAACACATCAACCGTGTGTCGAGCAACGAGAAGCGCGCGTTTCAAATTAAAACATTAAAAAAGAGAATTTGCTCTTTGTGAACATATAGACGAGTTCAAACACTTCAGCAATGTGAACAGTTTGATGCCATCTGACAAAATAAAATGAGAGTGAAAAAACATTATATAAAAAAAAATGTAAAAGGGAAAGAAGTACAGTATATATATATATATATATATATATATATAAAGAGAAAGAGGATGGATGGATAGATGGATGGCTACATCACAAAGCACCTGTGCACCCATCATGCTTGAGCACTTTCAGGCCGTGAGGGATTGTGGGTCCAGAAGGCTGCTGACAGAGTGAGCAGGGAAACTAGCGTGAAATGGAGCAAGAGTGTGGAAGAACAAGCAAAAAAAGAAAGAAAGGAAAGAATAGGACAAAAACCAACAGAGTAAGTGTAAGTGAAGCTGGTGAAATCCAGGCTCTTTGTTAAATATGTATGAGCGTTTTGAGGGAAAGAAGCTGTTTTAGCTTTTTGACTTCTAGAGCGACTCCAATGTCATGATTCTCTCTGAATGACTTTGACATTGACCTGCTGTTAGTCTGAAACACTGAATTCAGCACATAAAATCTTGTGGAATCAAGCAGGAAATTCAATTTATGAGTTCATATTGATATAAAAGTGTTATGGTGTCTCTATTTCTGTGTACTGCATTTGTATGTGTTCGTGTGTGTGAGTCTGTGTTATTAATGATTTTGTAGAAGCTGTTTTAAAACTTATGATTTAGAGTAGTTCAACTTCAGTCAAGTTATGTTATAGAGTTATACCAGGCTTACTGGAAATGCATGCCTCTACCTACATTTCTACAAAAAAAGATAAATAAAAAAATGCTTTTGAATGTTAGCATCACATATAAAGTGTTATATGGGTTTTCTTGTCTGGTTACGTATTGAATGTACGTTTTAACGCCACGGACAGGACATTTCACTTTGATAGTGCCACAAAACATGCAGCAAGGTAATATACAATTGTAGAAATGTTTCTGGCAAGCACATTTCTTCAATGAGAGTGGGTTGTATTTATCTGACATATACGTAGATTGCACTTCACATCATAGCTGAAATTAAATTTGCAGTTAAGTAATAAAACTCTGATTTTTCTCAATCAAAATATAGGCATGATTGCAGTATTTAACTAACATTTATTTTGCTGCATAAGGACTTCTAGGAACACTGTTGAGTGTTGAACCTACTGAATGTGTGAATTAATTTGTTCCTTTCAACATCAGTCCTAATCAACGGATTATCTCAGATTAATTTGTTTTGAGAATATAGCTCAAGATTTAAAGTGTTATCTCAAGCACCATCCAGTATAACCAAGATGGTCTACCAGGACAAAACCATTATAAGCAGTCTAGACTAACAGAAGGCCATAAATCATCAGCTTGGACCATTTAGAAAGATTATAAAACCAGCTACCAACTTAAGCTAGTTTTAATTGGATCTTTTCACCAAAATGTCTGCTAATATGGACAATATGACTTGAAAAACAAAGTGTGAAATTGTGTCTTGTTAAACGTGAGAACTCGTAAAAACCACTTTGGAGTTGGAGGATAAATATTTGCTGAAGCTCTTGAGACAAATGCTGAGTGAGGAGGGGAATGAGGGACACAGAGAGATGAGAGTCATTGCCAGGTTTAGACAGAAGCCTGTTTTCAGTGCACGTATTTGACAAACCCCTGGAGTGAAGAGCGATCTGGAGAGGTCTATTATAGTTGAGGAGGTGCAGGAAAACACGGACAACTCTTCAACCATGAAAGAGGTCAGGCGACACACACACACATATTCAGAAACGAGTTTCCTTTGAATCTGTGTCTTTGTCTTAAAGCGAGGACAAGACACAAGCCTGAACATGCTGAACTAGAGCGTTTATGTGTGCTAACCGCAATAGAGCTGTCAAAAGCCACAGGAGCGAGACAGAGCTCTGACCCCGCTGACCCCCGGAGACCTTCAGTGACCCTGAGCCTGGAAACTGACAGGCAGAGAAATCCACAGTGAAGCCCACAAAACTTTCTGCCCTGTAACTCAACAGCCGCTCTCCTCAGAGAACAGAGGCCAGGTCACATCGCTCGCAAAGACAAGAGGACTTGACAAAGACGATGGAGATAAAAAACACACAAAAAGCTGATTCAGAAAGAGAAGAGAGCACTCGAGAGAGAGAGAGAGAGAGAGAGAGAGAGAGAGAGAGAGAGAGAGAGAGAGAGAGAGAGAAGGACAAGAGTGCTTGAGAGGAACATGTAAATGTGAAGATGGGACAAGGAAAAGGAGAAGGAGGAGAGGCAAAAGTGAGACAGAGAATCATATGGACGAGTCTCGCAGATGGTGGAGAAATGCGGCCAAACACAGAAAGACAGCGATGAAGAAAGAAGCCGGTTTGATCTGTTCATACTAATGCAACACTAATGAAATGCCTCTTGAAGATGGTTATGGGACGTTTCTTCAACTTATGGCACATATCCGAGTTCTTGAATTTTATTAGGACTAACAGATTTTTTTTCCCCTGTAAAATTAAAACTGTCTGAGAAACTTTATATCAAGTCTTCATTATGTATTTTAGCTACTTTTCAAATTAATCCTAAAACATTTTAAAATTTATTGTGATTGTGTGTTGATAACAAAAATTTGATAACTGTAATTTCCCCAATAATTTAGACATAGGACAGGCGTGACCAATCCTGCTCTTGGAAGGTCAATGTCCTGCAGACATTAGCTCCAACCAGCTCTAAACAACTTTTGCTCGGTCTGGTTAAGGTATATATAATTAGGGTTGGAGCTAAACTCTGCAGGAGAGTGGCCATCAAGGACCAAGTTTGGACCCCCCTGACATAGGAGAAGGCAACTTTTTATTGTTTCATAAAAACAATAAAATAAGTTCTGTCAGGAAACTCTACATGGCACAGACTGATAGGTCCTTAACGTAATCTGCTAGTAATCACACTGTTGCATCAACAGCCACTGAGTTTGCTGGTCAACATTCAAATACTTGATCAGTGTTCACTGTAGCAGTTTTCGGCATACCTTCAGAAACCCTCCACCTTCCCCAGCTTCACCTGTATAGATCTGCTATGGGCTGAATATCATGTACAGGTGCTGGTCATATAATTACAATATCATCAAAAAGTTGATTTATTTCACTAATTCCATTCAAAAAGTGAAACTTGTATATTATATTCATTCATTACACACAGACTGATATATTTCAAATGTTTATGTCTTTTAATTTTGATGATTAGAGCTTACAGCTCATGAAAGTCAAAAATCAGTATCTCAAAATATTAGAATATTTACATTTGAGTTTGAATAAATGACCATCCCTACAGTGTACATTCTGGGTATCTCTTGTTCTTTGAAACCACAATAATGGGGAAGACTGCTGACTTGGCAATGATCCAGAAGACGAACATTGACACCCTCCACAAAGAGGGTAAGTCACAGAGGGTCATTACTGAAAGGTGTGGCTGTTTACAGAGTGCTGTATCAAAGCATATTAAATGCAAAGTTGACTGGAAGGAAGAATTTGGGTAGGAAAAGGTGCACAAGCAACAGGGAAGACCGCAAGCTTGAGAATACAGTCAAGCAAAGCCGATTCAAACACTTGTGAGAGCTTCACAAGGAGAGAAATGAAGCTGGAGTCAGTGCATGAAGAGTCACCACGCTCAGACGTCTTCAGGAAAAGGGCTACCAAGCCACTTCTGAACCAGAGACGACGTCAGAAGCGTCTTACCTGGGCTGTGGAGAAAAAGAACTGGACTGTTGCTCAGTGGTCCAAAGTCCTCTTTTCAGATTAAAGTAAATTTTACATTTCATTTGGAAATCAAGGTCCCAGAGTCTGGAGGAAGAGTGGAGAGGCACAGAATCCATGTTTCTTGAAGTCCAGTGTGAAGTTTCCACAGTCAGTGATGATTTGGGCTGCCATGTCATCTGCTGGTGTTGGTCCACTGTGTTTTCTGATGTCCACAGTCAACGCAGCCATCTACCAGGAAATTCAAGCACTTCATGCTTCCTTCTGTTGAAAAGCTTTATGGAGATGCTGATTTCATTTTCCAGCAGGACTTGGCACCTGCCAACTCTGCCAAAGGTACCAAAAGCTGGTTCAATGACCATAGTGTTACTGTGCTTGATTGGCCAGCAAACTCGCCTGACCTGAACCCTATAGAGAATCTATGGGGTATTGTGAAGAGGAAGATGAGAGACACCAGACCCAACAATGCAGAAGAGCTGAAGGCCACTATCAGAGCAACCTGGGCTCTCATAACACCTGAGCAGTGCCACAGACTGATCGACTCCATGCCACACCGCATTGCTGCAGTAATTCAGGCAAAAGGAGCCCCAACTAAGTATTGACTGCTGTACATGCTCATACTTTTCATTTTCATACTTTTCAGTTGGCCAAGATTTCTAAAAATCCTTTATTTGTATAGGTCTTAAGTAATATTCTAATATTTTGAGATACTGATTTTTGACTTTCATGAGCTGTAAGCTCTAATCATCAAAATTAAAAGAAATAAACATTTGAAATATATCAGTCTGTGTGTAATGAATGAATATAATATACAAGTTTCACTTTTTGAATGGAATTAGTGAAATAAATCAACTTTTTAATGATATTCTAATTATATGACCAGCACCTGTATGTTATATATGGGGGTTATTTCATATATGTTATATGTGCAGCAGCAGTATTTCTTACACAGACATCTGCATGTCTGCAGCGTATCAGATCTATTCCACTAAGACCAAACACATTGCCTTGTACATTACCATGATAATCTTTTTGAGAGTAATATTTTTGAGAAATATTTATATCATATGATATAGATTAACAATATCATACGAGCAAGAGCATTTTAGACACAATATTGTCAGTTTTTGCTCAAAAGTTCTAAACAAAACCGCAGCAGAAACAAGCAGCACAGCAGTGTTTCATTACTTTTTATGTACAGATAGATAGATAGATAGATGGATAGATATATTTTGATTGAATGCAGCTACAGTCGGGTCATTCATCCTTCAATTTGCCTGACAGAAGGACGTGTGAATTTGACACCTGCTAATTGACATGTCATGATTTAATTTTAAGGGAAAAGGTCAGTGAGGACATCGACAGAAATCACTGTGCTCTGAGAAATTGAAACAGAATTAACACAAAAAAATTGCAATTAACTCTAGAATAATGTCATATTGCTTTGAGTTTTGCACAGTCTAGTGTCAATTTATGAGACAGAGAAAGACAGACAGAGAAAAAGAGGTGAGGCAGATATACAGCCCCGTTAGAGAGAATTATAAAGCTCTGCAGACACTTAATCTGATGATAATAATATTTATAGCCAAAGGCAAAAGTCAAGCTAAGCGAGTATGAAATAGTTAATTACAGTCACAACAGAAAATCCTCAAGGAGAAACGACCCACCACAACAACACATGTGAATTCATTGGTTGAGACAAGAACTGCAGAGGTCGAGTGTTATTTGGGCTAATCTAGAAAGAAATCTCTGTTCATATCTTAATGATGATCTTTATATGAAATGATCAACCCAGGCTCATTGGAAACTCTACATTACTGCAAAACTGCAAAAACTAACCTGTAGCCTTACATACATTTCACTGCCGTTTCCAGCTGAAATGAATGCTAGAGGCTACAAGACACAAACAACTATGATTATGATTATGGGGGCATATTATCGATTAATAAAAGACTCTTCCCCCTGGTTTTTTTTTTTTTTTTTTTTTCTTCAAAATACTGTTTTGTTGTGACCTCAAAACACTTTTTCCACAGTGCGTAATTAGTAAATTAATGTTTACATATGTAACTAATATGTGTATGTAGTAAAACTTGCTCAGTAGCTCACCTGGTACAGCATGGCACTTGTGTTGCAGAGCATACAATTATGAGTCCCAGGAAACAATCAAAGAGCCACAATAAAAGAGCAAGCTAAAACAGAGCAGTTGCTTCAGAATTTTTTTTTATTTTTATTTTTTTTCCACACATTTGCTTTTATTAACACTATCTCTTCGGTTTAGGGTAGATTTTAATATTGATGGAATGTTATTTTTAACACGATAGAGCATTAACATTTTAGGGCCACCTACTGGACATTTTATTTGCAAGTGAAAGGTACAACAAACAACATCATAAAATGTTGCCAGATTCGCATTCATTTGTTTCAGATAAAACTGAATGCACTTTTAGCACCACTCACTGGATATTTCACTTTGAAAGTGCAAAATGTGCAAGAAAAAGTGCAATATCATTTAGCAAAAATGTACCCACAGTCTTTTTGACACTAGGCTGTTTAATAAACCTGCATATGTAACGCAGAACAAAATTATATTGTGCCTCTTGTGGACATATGACCTGAAAAGTGTAGGGTGCCTATTTCAGGTTTTATGGAAATGTAGCCAGTGCCTGATGTTTAATACTGGAGCTGGTTTTAGGTCTGATATTTACATTTAAGAAAGAATTGAACTGGCAATGATATAACTGTATGTAGTCAAAAACAATTTGAGAAACCAGTTTATAGTTCATTATTATTCACTTCCGTTTCTGTTTGTGTTTGTAAAAGTGTTTGAGTGTCCATAGAACTGAAGCCAATAAAAAAGTGATTTATACTCAATTACTGATTCATTAGATTAATTGTTATTATATATTAAGAATAATTGTTATTGTACAGTGACACATTTGGAATAAAAAGTGACTAATAAAGGCAAATTTCACCACACTGTATTTCAAACTGTGTTCAGCTTCTCAAAATGTTCTTAAAGTACATTAGAAGAAAAATCCCTTTCAGTGTTCTAGTAACACATCTTTTAATGGTATTTTCCACACACACACACACACACACACACACACACACACACACACACACACACACACACACACACACACACACACACACAGAGTTGTAACTAATTTTGATCTGCATAAGCGTTCAGTCACATCTATTTTTATCACTGTTTCTGAGGTAGTTTTGAGCAGTTATGAAATCACAACTCTTCATTTCGGCGCAGCAGCGCACCAGTTTATTTTGACTTCCAGCAGAACGGTTGTTCTAATAACACACGACATGTGAAATGATTAATATAATTACTCCACAATCTAACCAGCCTCGTTATTTGCTTCAGCTTCCTGAGCGATTCAATTGTTTGCTGAGTACTTTCAACAAATACGTGTTGACGTTTCAACCCTTAAGGTCTTTCTTTTTGCATTTTTCAGCCATATAAATTAAGCTCAATGGGTTTCAAATGCAGATCTCATCTTGTAGTGTTAATGATATTGTGACGGGATCATATAATAATTGATTTCATGTTGAGTGAGTTTTGGCTTTAGTTCTGTCCATTATTAACCTCATATTCATCATTTTACGCTCAGACTGCCCGTGATTGTTTCTTGATGAGGGAAATCAATGAGCTGTTTGGTGTATAAATCAAAAAACACAAGCTAAAAGGCTAATTATTCATAGGCTGTTAAGAATTTAATGTGCTGAGCTGGAGTCGTCGTGACATGGATTTTTATGAATCATATATAACATGTTGTTAGTCCTCGCTGTAGACATTATTTTTGAATATGATGAAGTGCGGTCAGTAGGAGGAGTGACCGTGTGCTCTCTCATTGTTTTGTCAGGGTTCAGTGTGTGTGATGTGCTTTTTATAGCAGCGTGTTATAGATTTAGTCGCTGTAGCCTCAGGCCGCAGCCACTGGCTGACAGAGCACTGTGATTGGTCAAGGCCTTCCAGCCCAGCCGGCTGCTTGCACTCTTGGGGTCGAGACAATTAAAACCATAAAGACAGTCTTCCTCGCTCACTGGACCAGAGCTCTTTCACCTCCTCCACCCATCCATTCCTGATTCAGCTCTAAACATTCCCGCTCTTTACCCCTCCATCATTCATCATCCTGCACTATCGTCTCTCTCTCTTTCTCCCGATGGCGGTCCTCAGCTCCCTGAACGCTGTTACATCACCACACAGCAACAGATGAGGCCGGACTGACTGACGCTGCTGTGGGATTTACCACATTGATTCTGCTTATATGCACGCACACACACACACACACACACACACACACACACACACACACACACACACACACACACACGCACGCACACACTGCTCAAGCACATGCATACACATGTACACATACAAGATAAACACTCTTAATTACACATGCATGCAGCTTTGTGTCCAAGCAAATGTTGATGGCAAGGACACAACTTCAGGCCACATCTATTTTGTTTGTTTATGTCCATATTTCTGTCTTTCATTAAATGTAGCCACATTTCTGACAGTGAGTTGCAGCAGCAGCTCTGTGAATGAATTTGTTTGATATTTAAGGGTCATAATGTACATTTCTTGCTCTGAAAACCTTATGCAACGCAGATCTAAAGAAGCACAAAAGCATCAGTCGTGACGCCCTTTACAGCCTGAATGAAATAACATGTTCAGCATAAACCAAATTCTAATCAAGCAATCTGTCACACTAAACCAGCTTCAAAGTTCAGCTGGGAGTTCAGTCTAAAAATATAGGATATTTGAGTTAGGCTGATGAAAACACTCATAAACCCTGCTAAAGCAGAAAATGTAAGATCAATACAACTGGAGGTGACTTACACATACTGTTCAGAGAGAGACCCTGTAATGCTAAACTGCTATTTTTTAATCATTTTATAAAATAATCGACCCAACACACCCTGAGGAACAAAGCCTGAGGAACAGACTCTGTAGGAGAAACCTTGTTTAAACAGAAAAAGTGCTTTACGCAGAAAAACCCTCACTAAACGCTCTCTCAATTGAAATGTCCACCTAAATACTGCTTGTTTGAAGAATCTGAGCTTTCGTGAAGTTTTAATCAGTGGGCAAATAAAACCAGGCCAGACGAGACAGAAGAGCTGATTATGTTATTGCTCAAACTCTCATTTCATGGCATATTTGCAGTAAATCACATGTGACTGAAATCAGTAACTTCACTCCAGACTCCAACCCACCTCAGATATCAAGGAAAAACTTCAGACAATGAGCAGAGATTGAGAAAAGAGTGATAATTACCCTCAAACCCAGACTAATTAAAAGCTTCTGCTGATGTGGTTCATCTCTAAAGCACCACACATTACAGCCGCATCAAACTCACATCAACACGTCTGAAACTCCAGAGCTCGGAAGTGGAGAATGTGTCCCATACTATTTAAATCATCACTTTTGTCTTGCAAAGTGGTTTTCATAAATGAGACTTGGATAAATCACAGGAAACTGGGCCCCTTCTCCAAAGTGTCATCTGAAAAGTAGTTTCAGCAGTTTTGAAGCACAATAACTTAAGATTAATCCAGAGAATGCAGTTTTGTGTGCCTTGATTTTTATGACCGCCACATTATAATAAGAGGCAGGGCTTTTTACTTTTTCTGGTACCATTTTACAACAAACTTTTAATTCTTGGTAATTTTAACATACATGTGTATTGTCCCTTTGGACCTGAGGTCATCACATGTGGTTTGTTAATTCTACAGCTGTATATCTAAACATTTGGAAGATTTATCAGGGGTGTTTGCCTTGTGTCCTCTTTCTTAAAGATGCTGTTGAAGAGCAACTTTGGCATTTTAACACTTTGTGTAGAAATTAGTGCTGTCAAACGATTAATCGCATCCAGAATAAAAGTTTTTTTATTTACATAATATATGAGTGTACTGTGGACATTTATTGTGTAGATATAAATACACATAAATACAGTATATATTTCACAAATATTTACTGGTATTTACATGTATATAGTTATAATCATGTAATTTATATTATATGTAAATATATTTAAAATATAAACAACATTTTTCCTATATACATGGATGTGTGTGTATTTATATATACTTAATAAATATACACAGCACACACATATATTATGTGAACAAAAACTTTTATTTTGAATGCGATTAATCACAATTAATCATTTGACAGCACTAGTGGAAATGTTTTAGACTCTGTAGCTCCATTTAAAATGAAGGAACCCAAGCTACAAACACAGCCTTGGCTTAACAAGGATACTCATGCATCCAGACAGGAATGGAGGAAGGCTGAAAGAAAGTGAATGAAAGATAAGCTTTGTGTATCTTATGAAATCATGGGAGATTTTATGGTCAGTTACCAGCACTCTGGTAAGGTTGCTAAGGAAAATATTTTTCTAACCTGATAGCAAAACATGTGCATAGCCCTAAGACTCTGTTTAGTACAATAAATAATTTACTTATTCCTGCTAGTTTTTTTCCTGATGCTTCACCTACAATCTTTGATAACTTTAGGTTTTGCTTTCAGTAAAATGAATACCATTTGATCTTGTGGCCCCTAATATGCATGAATTCATCTGTAATTGACCCATGTTCAGCCTGAGTTGAACTGAGTTTGAGCCTATATCTTTTTACTTCCTTGTGGATGTTCTCCATAAAATGAAGCCTTCCTCATGGTCCCTAAATGCGGTGCCTTCTCGTCTCTTTGTCAAAGTGCCGGGTGTCATAGAACCTTTTGTTTTAGCAATTAATAATAACAGGCAGTGGTGCATCCACTTTGAAAATAGATCTGTCTAAATCTTTTTATGATAGATAACTACTGTCCCATCTCAAAATGACCATTTTTACGTAAAGTACTGAAAAGACTGTTCTCTGTCAATTGTCTGCATTTTTAAGTAACAATAGCTTATTAGACAAGTATCAATCTGGTTATAGACAGCACAGTACAGAGTCAGCATTGCTTAAGGTATTGAAAGAACGTTTGTTAGCTGTGGATTCAGGCGATTCTAGTCCTCCTGGATCTCAGCACTGCCTTTGACATACTATTGCCAGTGATCATACTAATTTTGCTTGAAAGGTTAAGTGGGTCAAGGCACCGCACTGAACTGGTTTTGAACTTATTTAATATCACTTTGATAAGTGGTGGAGGTTGGTAATTTTTCTTCCTCTATGGTACCATTAACTAGTGGTGTACCTCAGGGATCAATCTTGGGCCCTCTTTTGTTTTCGCTGTGCTCCCTTTAGGTTATGTATTTTCTGTAATATTCTGTAGCATTTTAGACAGATGATACCGATCTATACCTTCCCTTGAATAATTGAGAAAATTATGACATGCACTCTTCGTTGGATTGTCTAACAGAAGTAAGGTGCTATTTGGCAGCTAAATTTCTTCAGCTGAATGAATCTAAAACAGAAACTGCAGCCTTTGGTCCCAGGATCTATTATACAGATAAACAACAATGTGGGTCCTTTATCTGTGAATTCTCATGCTCACGTTAGAAATATGGGAATGTTTTTGATAACGCCCTACAATTCGATAAACAAATCAATTCATTGCTGAAAGGTGCTTTTTATCATTAGAGATCCACTGCAAAATTAAGAGCGTTTTTATCACTAAGGTATTTGGAGACAGTACAACCCGAATTCCAGAAATGTTGGGACGTTTTTTAAATTTGAATAAAATGAAAACTAAAAGAATTTCAAATCACATGAGCCAATATTTTATTCACAATAGAACATATATAACATAATAAATGTTTAAACTGAGAAATTTAAATTTATGCACAAACATAATTTTATGCACAAAACAAGCTCATTTCAAATTTGATGCCTGCTACAGGTCTCAAAATAGTTGGGACGGGGGCATGTTTACCATGCTGTAGCATCTCCTCTTCTTTTCAAAACAGTTTGAAGACGTCTGGGCATCGAGGTTATGAGTTTCTGGAGTGTTGGAATTTGGTCCCATTCTTGTCTGATATAGGTTTCCAGCTGCTGAATAGTTCGTGGTCATCGTTGACGTATTTTTCGCTTAATTATGCGCCAAATGTTCTCTATAGGTAAAAGATCTGGACTGCAGGCAGGCCAATTGACCTATCGGTAAGCCCTGCCCCCCTTAGTTACTGTTGCTCCCTCGGACAAACAAACGGAGTTGCTCACTGTCTTTCAATGACAGCTGCAGTGTGAAAACCTTGTCCCACAATGTTTTTGCACAATTTTGGACACAGAAGGCTACCAAATGGGAATTAAATATTCCATGGAGGGATTTATAAAATATTTAAAAATAAATACGGTGGGAGAGAGAAGTCTCATATTACGGTCGGTCATCACGATCGCGGGTGTCAACATGCAGGATCAACACTGTTCATGTATTGCAGGGTACAATTAAATTTATGTACATTTAACCAGTTTAATATGGAAAGGCAAATGTAGGCCTTCGTTTATGTGTTTTTGACCTACACTGTATAAGACGCGAGAACAGTCCGCTATTTAGGTTTGTACGTTGGTTTGTACGTACAAAGGTTTGTACGTTAGCATGGACTCACTAACTTTAACTTTAGCTAGTTTTAGCCAGAGATACCTTGCTAAAGCACAAGATAACATTAACTTTCTGCTTGAGAAAATGAAAATTGTAACTTAATGAGTGTATGACAACCAGAAAATGAACGTTTTTGTCTTAATTTGTATTGGGGTGAATACTTACTCTGTTTTGTTTGGATTCAGGAAATGTAATAAAATGAATTATATTGCCCATCCTCTCAGGATACCTGGAATCAGTGTTACAAGTACCCCAGGCACATCGTTTTTCCATTTTTGAAGCATAAACCCCATAAAACCTTCGGATCATCCAATGTTTCTCTATGGCGCTGAAACCTAAAGATGTCCGAGTTCCACTCCCTGTGTAACTGATACTCGACTGCCATCGGCTAGTCTGCGTTTGAGGGGAGGGGCTTACCGATAGGTCAGTTGACCGTTTGCAAAACCCGCCCACCCTTAGTTACTATAGCCATGACCAACAAACCGCTCTCACACTACACATCATGTTCTCACGCAGTGAAAATTACATCGCAGAGCGAAGAGGAAACTGACAACACACCGACAGAGAAGACAGAGCAAGTTACTTCTGATATGAAACAAGGTCTCAGGACCCTCAGCTTTTAATGTAGTCATTTTTAAAGAAATTAAAATTCAATGTTCTTCAATGTGTCGTGACAGATCACTGTATTGCCTCAGTTCAAACACGTGAACCAATCGTCTTTTCATATTTACTTAAAGCACGGAATGAACATTAATAAACATCATAAAGTGTTTTATTTCAACCGCGGAACACACCATTTTTCAAGTTTAAGTCCACTGAAGTTGATCTACTCTCATGTCATCCAACAAAGGTCTTCGGCCTTGTCCCTTATGCACAGAGATTTCTCAAGTCTTTTAGTTTTAATTTTATTCAAATTTCAAAAATGGCCCCACATTTCCAGAATTCAGGTTGTAATAAACTCTTTTGTTTCCCCTAGGTGGAATTACTGTAACACTGTACCTAGGAGTGGCTCAATCCTTTTTGGCACATCTTGATACAAAATGCTGCTGTGAGGCATCTTACTGGAGTAAGAAAAAGGGAACACATCCCTCCTGTTCTGGCTTCCCTACAATGGTTACCAGATATCATGTTAAATTTAAGGTTTTATTATATGTGTATAAGTAGTTAAAAGCCAGGCTCCACAATATATTGCAGCTCTCCTTCTCCAACGGAACAAACTCCTAAATCATACAACAAGATAAACCAATAACTAAAAATTAACATTTCCTCCTTCCCCGGGTAACCTTAGTGAATAGTATGTCCAGGCATAACCACTAATTCTTAAATTCGTTGTTCCTGCCCGGACTCTAATTTTCGTCACGCCAGGATACGGCTGCAGCGGACCATGTTGGAAGATCATCGCCACACATCATCGGTAAACTTAAACTCAAAATAGAAACAAATGTAAGTAACAGATACAATGCTTGTGGATACGTGTGGATGCATGTGCTGTGTCTGAGAGATGATACATCCACATTACCACTTGGGTCGTCACATTGATGCTGACTGTGCCAAGGTCCTGTCTGAAGTTAAGGTGATGATGCTGAATATGTCTAATGCTGAAGCTTATAAAACCTCATTAAAGACATATGTTTTACTCTGGCATTGTAGTTTTAATGACTTATGTGTTTTCTTGTTAGGTTTTATTATATGTTGTTTTATTTTGTCATATTGTACAGCATATTAGACAGAAGCTATTTTTAAGTATGCTTTAGAAATAAATGTGCCTTGCCTTGCTTTGCATATCTATCTGTCAGTCAGTTTCAGCTGATATCAGCAAAAGATGACTTGTTTAGTTGTCTTATTGGGTGTGAAGTGGAGAAAATTCTATGACACTAGAGTGAATTATTTATGGTAATACAGTATAAGAGGTTATTGTGTGAGTTTCAGAACTCAAAACTTTATTGGTAGTCTAAAAACAGCTTATATTGAAGACAAGCTGCTAAAGTGACTCATTTTGGAAGATGTCACATTTTGATGTCATAGTTCCCGATTTAGCAGTGGAAAAACACACTGTTTTTATTGCCTTCCTTCTGATCCTAATAGTAGGAAAGAGTGGATGAACTTTATTTTTAATAGTTCCATGTCAGTAAGAACCTGGCCACTTGTTTGATTAATTTTACCGTGGATTTGTTTCAACGCAGGACTTTCAGAGAGACTGAAAATAAAAGAAAACTGTTTTTGTCATAAAAGAAATGGTGAATTCACTTTTGCATTTCTTTTATTTAATTAGTCTAAAGAAGAATTCTGGTCAAATTCAACAGATTGAAGTATTAGATTCATCTACATTTAGTTTGGTTCCATTGTGAGAACAGCAGCATTTATTTGTGTGTGTTTTGTGCTTGCGTGCTCCTACAGTGTGACGGCCAGCCTGACATTTCGCCTGGCGGCCTGACGGCCCGTCTCCTCTCTGTCATAATCAATCCAATTATAGGATTACATCACACTTTATTGAACAGTCCTCTGGGAGCCAGTTTGTCCAGATCTAATCCGCATTATAAAATCAGACGCTTCTGCTGTTTGTGAGCTGAGGGATTCTTGAGTTTTTCACTTTGCTCTTCTCGTTGAGCCCCTCAAATCCCTCTTCAGCAGCATCACCGTCCCTCTCAGGGGCTTTATCCTTAAAACCATTTAAAGAGACCATAAATACTTAAATAACTTCCATCATTTCCATAGAGCTTCATAAATCAGCATAAACAGACAGATGGCCATTAAACTACAGCTTACCCTTATGATGGGTATATGTGAATCTGATGGAGAAATGAAGTATTTCTAAAGGGCACAGATCTCTGTATTTTATATATTTCTTTTTCTTTCTTTCTCTTTACAGTTGATCCTAAACGTCCAATCAGCACGAGCCGCCAGCCGTCTCACAGGTGATGAATGAGGCTCCAGTACAGCTCTGACTAAACCAGTGACAGCGTTGCTTTCTCAGACAAATGACTCTGATCTAAGGTACAAACTGAGGCTGAATTAAAGCCTGTAATAGGAGTGAAGATGGGATCCTGCAATCAAACACAAAAGTGGGTGAAACTAAACTTCAAACACTTTGAGCACCACACACACACAAAGCAAAACTGCTTACAACAGCAGAAGTCTGGAGTGACGGCAGAACCACGAGCCCTGACAGCATGAGACTCTTTGTGTTTAGCGGTGAGGTCAATATCATTAACACACACTCAGCAGGATGTTTGCTCTTTAGTGTGCAGTCAATATCTGTTTTTTTCACTCCTTTCCTTAAAAATGTTCTGTAGTAAGGCAAGGCAAGGCAAGTTTATTTATATAGCACATTTCATACACAGTGGTAATTCAAAGTGCTTTACACAAAAGGAAGTGAAATAGTCATTAAAAATAATAATAATCACAACAATAAAAACAAAATGATATAAAAATTGATTTAAAAATATTTTTTAAATAGAAAATGATTATACATTTATACCTTTTTGTTGAATTAGCACAGTGCTCATTCAACTAAAATAGTAATATTTCTATGACTCATATATACCATGGCACTATAAATCATGGTACTGAATTATACAATATATTGTACCAGGGGTTTTTAAACTGACAGTGGGCCACTTGGGGGGAAATTGATTTCATCAATCAATCAATCAATCAATCAAATCAATCAATCAATCAATCAATTTGTCTAAGCTAGATGGAAATGACATTAATTTATTAATTATTTTATTCTATTAACTGTCAGTTTTAGAAAATAAATGTATTTATTTAGAAAATAAATAAACATTTAGAAAATGTTCATATACAATCCGAATTCCGGAAACGTTGGAGCATTTTTTTGAAATTTGAATAAAATGAAAACTAAAAGACTTCACATGAGACAATATTTTATTTACAATAGAACATAGAGAACATAAAAAATGTGTAAACTGAGAAATTTTACACTTTTATCCACTAAATGAGCTCATTTCAAATGTGATGCCTGCTACAGGTCTCAAAAAAGTTGTCATGAGGGCTACAAAGTGCTGAAAAAGCAAGACATTTTGAAAAAAATTCAGCTGGGAGAACATATAGCAACAGCAACTAATTAAGTTAACTGACATCAGCTCTGTAACCTGATTAGCTATAAAAGGGATGTCTTAGAAAGGCAGAGTCTTTCAGAAGTAAAGATGGGCAGAGGCTCTCCAATCTGTGAAAGAGTGCATAAAAAGATTGTGGAATACTTTAAAAACAACATTCCTCAACATCAAATTACAAAGACTTTGCAAATCTCATCATTTACAGTGCATAATATCATCAAACGATTCAGAGAAACTGGAGAAATCTCTGTACGTAAGGGACAAGGCCGACTTTTGTTGGATGCCCATGGTCTTCGGCCCTCAAACATTACTGCATCACTCATCGGCATGATCCTGTCAATGACATTACGAAATGGACCCAGGAATACTTCCAGAAACCACTGTTGGTAAACCCAATCCGCCGTGCCATCTGCAGATGCCAACTAAAACTCTATCATGCAAAAAGGAAGCCATATGTGAACATGGTCCAGAAGCACCGTTGTGTCCTGTGGGCCAAGGCTCATTTAAAATGGACTGTTTCAAAGTGGAAAAGTGTTCTATGGTCAGACGAGTCCAAATTTGACATTCTTGTTGGAAATCACGGACGCCGTGTCCTCCGGGCTAAAGAGGAGGGAGACCTTCCAGCGTGTTATCAGCGTTCAGTTCAAAAACCAGCATTTCTGATGGTATGGGGGTGCATAAGTGCATAAGGTATGGGCAGCTTACATGTTTTGGAAGTTACTATGAATGCTGAAAGGTATATAAAGGTAGAGCAACATATGCTCCCCTCCAGACGACATCTATTTCAGGGAAGGCCTTGTGTATTTCAGCAGGACAATGCAAAACCACATACTGCAGCTATTAAAACAGCATGGCTTCGTAGAAGACTCTGGCTGCTAAATTGGCCTGCCTGCAGTCCAGATCTTTCACCTATAGAGAACATTTAGTGCATCATTAAACGCAAAATACATCAAAGATGACCACAAACTCTTCAGCAGCTGGAAACCTATAACAGACAAGAGTGGGACCAAATTCCAACACCAAAACTCCAGAAACTCATAACCTCGATGCCCAGACGTCTTCAAACTGTTTTTAAAAGAAGAGGAGATGCTACACCATGGTAAACATGCCCCCGTCCCAACTATTTTGAGACCTCTAACAGGCATTAAATTTGAAATGAGCTCATTTTGTGCATAAAATTGCTAAATTTCTCAGTTTAAACATGTGTTATGTTATCTATGTTAAATTGTGAATAAAATATTGGCTCATGAGATTTAAATAATTTTATTCATTTTCTTTTTCATTCATTTCTGGAATTTGGATTGTAGTTTTGTGTAAAAATCTAATGTACCAACAAATCTTTTACATTAATTTCTAAATGATCATTTCTCCTTACTTGCTGTTTGTAATCTTTACATTTAAAAAATAGTTTCATAAATACATTTAAATAAATTTAAAGGCAATATCATTTGTGATATTTGTAATAAATATATTACATTTAATTTAGCAAAAAAAAAAGTATTATTATAATATTATGCATACAAAATATTTGATCTTTACAAATAAATGAAAACAGATCTGAAAATTATATTTGAGCCATCAAAAACATAAAAAATACCATCATATTTAGATGGCACATCAAAGAATACCAAATATACAATAAAATGTGTTTTTATTATTGGAAACAATATAATACCATAGTAAAGACCAGCAATAGGTCACCAGTTGTATTTTGGATATGCAAATGTTAGAAAAGTTTACTTGTTTACCCAGCAAAAATGTATCAGCTTTGCCAGTTTTGCTGGTGAACAGTAACCAGAATAAACTCATGCTGGTCTATGGCCTGTTCAGGAGAGTAAGAAGGTGATCTTGATCTCACCTTAAAGGACATACAGATACAGATGAGTCAGACAGCAACTGATTAGCAGCTTCAGCACACCTGCAGTACGGCCAGAATACATCAGTCCCAGCTGTAGCTGAGGATTATGGGAAAAACGATGCTCACACAGAGGAAAAGATTACACGGGACACCAAACTCAACTGACATCACAAGCTGCCAGAAACATCACAGTCGTGTTCCCCTGCTGTATTTTTTCTGTATAATCTGATGTCTGGATCCCTTTAACCATCAGCAAACTTCCCTTTTAATCTTTTTAAAGGAAACAGCAGAGTTCCTCCTCGCTGTTCTGAATCTCCAACTCTGCTTCAGCTTCAGGTTTGAGTCTCAGCAGGAGGCGAACAGAAATGATGGGCAGAATCGATAGAGACCAGAGGGCTGTAGATTTCAGAAAGAGGCTGATAGATGAAGAGGCACGAGGTCTGTGACATTGCTTTCGGCCTCCAGACAAAGCAAGACCTCGACTCAGCAGAAAGAGTAAAACATGGCTCCAGCTTTCATCATTTCTCAAGCGGGCTGAAAACACACACAGCTGTGATTAAACACACTAAAGGTCATTGTGTTTCCTTGAATACAGCCGCACTGCTGGTGCCAGAGCTCTGAAAGCAAAAAATCAAGACCGAAGAACTCAACGCAAGAAATGACAAGTGTGAAAAATGAAAATATATTGCAACATTGTGGAAATGTTGGATCACTCTTCATACTATACTGTACTCAAGAGAATCACAAGAGAGTCCATTCATTCCAGCAGAGTTCGGCATTAGCATGTGCTGCTGAAGATGATGCACTAACAAGCATTAAAAATTCACAAGTATTGACAAAAAAATACTTTAATTTGCACAAAAATACCTAAAATTAAAACAGAAAATCTATCTGCCTTAAGTCTGGAACTCATGGACATCAGCAGAGACTGGGTTTCCTCTTTTGTGATGCTTTCCAGCAGGTGAAATGCATGCTCAATCGGGTTGAAATCAGGAGACTGACTTGGCTACTGCAGAATATTCCACTTTTTTACCTTCAAAAACTCCTGGGTTGCTTTTGCTGTATGTTTTGGGTCATCATCCATTTGTACTATGAAGCGCCGTCCAATCAACTTTGCTGCATTTGGCTGAATCTGGGCAGAGAGTATATCCCTATACACTTCAGAATTCTTCCAACTGTTTCTGTCTTCTGTCACGTCATCATGAAACACCAGTAACCCAGTGCCACTGGAAGCCATGCATGCTCATGCCATCACACTGCTCCACCAAGTTTCACAGATGATGCTGTATGCTTTGGAAGGCTGTTCCAAGCCTTCTCTATACTTGTTTCTTCCCGTCATTCTGGTACAGGTTGATCTTAATTTCAGCCGTCCAAAGAATGCTTTTGTTCAGTTGACTGAATCTGATCGGTTCTCCGATCATCCACCACTCTTGTCCTCTGTGGACATCCAGGCATTTTTTATGTTGCTGAGCTCACCAGTGCGTTCTTTTTTTTAGCAGAATGTACCAAATTGTTGATTTGGCCACTCTGAATGTTCCTTTGTTTTGTTTTTGAAGCCTAACAACTGTCTGTTTCACTTGTGTGAAGAGATCCTTTGACCGCATGATGTGGGTTCACAGCAACAGCTTCCAAATGCAAATGGAACACTTAGAATCAACTCCGGTCCTTTTACCTGCTTATTTGATGTAGAAATAACACAGGAATAGCCCACATCTGTCCATGAAACAGATTTTGAGTCAACTGTCCAATTATGTATGGTCCCTTGAAAAAGGGGGGAGGTACATATTAAAGAGCTGTAATTCCTTAACCTTTCCTCCAATTTTGATGAGAGTCAAATTAAAGATCAGAGTGTGCACTTTAAGCCCATATAGATTATATAACTGTAACATGAACATGTTTTTCAGCTATAATAAAAATTGTGCCTGTGTCCAAATATATATGGACCTAACTGTAGCATCTATATAGACAAATTTAAAAGAAAAAAAATACTAATAAACATAGACATCAAAAAGACATCAAAATGACTAAATCTAAAATAATGAAGAATATAAAAAATAAAAAGCAATTCAAAATAATAATTTAAACTATAATAGCATCTCAGTGATAGCAAAATAAAACTAACTGAGCTTCTAAATGGATTCTAGAATTATGTTTTTGTGTTTAAAATTAAATCTGAAAAAAAAGCCAATTTATGTGAATAAAATATGAAAAAAGAACACAAATACCCTTCTATAAATCTTAAATAAATAATTTATAGTCAACATTCCTCAGGCTTCAGGAACGTGTGTATCATGTCTTAAAATGTAAGCAGCTTTCTCACCAGTCTTAGGAACAAATTTAATGACACGCTGTTACACTTGTGTTTCTCAGTAACAACTGCTCTCACTTTTCAAAATGATGAAGGCTTCAAACTCGTATTGAAATGCAAAGCAAAGCTCATGTAATATTAATAGAGAAACTGCAGACACCTGTATGTTCATTAGCATCTTCCAAAAATGAATGTGACAGCTCATGTGATTCATGACACCTGAGGAGCAGCAGTGTCAAGCATCTGCTTTGATCATGTGACCTTGTGTGATCTAATAGCTTTCTATGATAAACAGCAATATAAAGCAAACACAATCGTATTAATTCATTGTGAATGAGTTCTCTGGTAATGGAAAGCAATATAAAGGTCTCAGTCGGCGCTGGGAAGTTATTCATTAAAATGTGAGGAAAAGGAAGTTAATAATGGTCGGATTTCTCCTTTTATACCAGACGAACTGAGAAACTGAGATTTCTGATGCTTGTGATGAAGATTTCGGTTTTGTGCTCCAATAAAGAGAGATGTATAACCAAAATGAACTCATCAATCATAATGGCACATTTTACAATAACGGGTGCTGCTGGAATTAATGAATCTGAACCTCCTTCTTTTGAAAAGTCAATTCAGATGAGCACACTACCATGTTACTCATACTACTGTTGCCTGTAGTACATATATTGTACACAGATTTGTCTGTCTGTTTGGGTGACCAAATGTATATTGTTGCATAATGCATTTACTGCTTCACATGCAATCTGTTATAAATAAGAGGTAGTATTCAGTCTGTACTGCACGGTATGTAGTAAGCAGTATGCTAGTATTTGTTTTTTAACATAGTCACCCTTAGAAGAACTTTAAAGGCCAAAGGTCAGGTTTGAGAAGCACTTAGTAAACACTCTATAACTCATTCTTCAGTGAAAGAAGAGAAATGGAGAGCGTCTGTTAACATTCATCAGACATACAGCAGCTTTGTGATTCTTTTATAATGTGCCTCATTTTTCATCTCTAGTGAAATACCCGTCAGTTTTATGGCCATCACTTTCACACTGATGGTGAGTCGCTTTCAAAACGCCCCTCGTCCGACCTTGATGATTAGCTTTAATGAATTCTAGAAGAGATTACCATTATCCTTGGGATTTTTTGTATTAAGGGCCCGACCCAGAACATTCACACAGAGAGACGGGCAGAGATAGTGATCGAGACTCAAAAATGAGGTATTTTAAAGGGCAGCTTATGCTTCAATTTTTGAAAAAAGTAGTGAGGGATGATGGGTAGATTTTGTGAGTCAAGTTTGGGGGAGTAAGGACACTGAAAGAGTGAGTAAGAAAGAAATAAAAGAGTGAGACAAAGGAAACTATAGAGAAATGACACTGTCACAGTTGTATTGATAATAAATAATAATGATGTGTAGAATAGAGCTGGAACGGCGCAGTGAAAGGTGACCTTGCAAAGGACACGAACTGCAAAAACGAGTGAAAAAATTAACTCATTCAATACAGGAAAATAAAAAACAGTATCATCCACCTCAAAACCAATCACTCACCTCAGAAAATATTGTATATGCTGCATCTAAACGTGTTTCTGGTGTAGGTGAGCATCAGATGTCCTCAGACGTCCTGCTGTCAGTCTTTAATATCTCAATCTCTCAGATTAATACTCATAGTTTGATCTCCAGCTCTGGCGCTGTGTCACTGATCTCCCAAGACCGAGGAAATTACCCAGAATGCTCTGTTCTCACGGTAATTTCATCAAGTAGGGGTGCCCCAAAGGTGACTGTGATAAATGTCATCATTCCCATCATGCAGTGGGTTGAAATAAATCTGAAGTGTGTGATCTGATCTCTAGGTACATGAGCTTTACATGATTCAGTCTGAGGAACTTGTTCCTGGATCAACATGCAGGAAATTCAAAAGGAAAAACAGCCAGAGCAATGAATGGCACTGGGATTTGATTGGACTGATTAGTTGGTGATGGACTGGATCTCTTCCCAGTGTCCGGCTCATGCACACACACACACACACACACACACACACACACACACACACACACACACACACACGCACACACACACACGCACACTGCTGATCCTTTCAGCACTTTTAACAGCAAAGGCAGATTAACCCGTCCACATTTGTCACACATTCGATTTCCATTTGCTTTTGTCCGTATCTGTCACTCACATGCTGCTGTCAAGACTTAGAAGAGTCCGGAGCGACTCAGCCTCTTTTTGATAGATCATGGATCTCTCTCTGAGAAGCACTTACTGTAGATCGATATCTAAGAAAGATCACGTCTCTCAAAGGATGTGCTAAATGCTACTTCAAACGCTCACAGTCTCTTTCTCTTGACGAACAGATGATGTGCTTCATTACAGTCTTCATAGAAGCAGATTTTATTGACAGCAGACACAAAACGACCAGCTGGCAAGACAAAATTAAAATAAGAATAAATATATTTGACAATGAAGCATGCTTTAATTGAGTAAATGATAATTAACACCAAAAATATCAATTATATTTTATATTTTTACACAAACTATATATTGTTTTATTTAATTGGATGCCACTCATGTGACATGCTAGCATTTAAAGCATTTATCATCGCACATATGTTTGAAATATAAGATAAATATTTAAGAAATCTATACTGTGCGTTATCCTATAATCAATATAGGCTAGTATTTTCTATGAATTTCTTCAGTTCCCTATAGCTGATTGCTCACTCAAACTACCATCTAACAGTCCATTTTATCATCCTGCACTGAGCAGCATCTCGTTTGATATACAAATCGACTCAGTGTTTGAGCACTAGACGGTGAAAAAGGCTCTTGTTTTCTGTAAAATTCGACTTAGTCTGAGAATTAGCCGTCAAGTGTTTTTGCGGCACACAGATTTGTGGGGGTGAAATGTCTAAAAGAAAGCGGCTGCAAACGCTCACTGATAACTAATGCATTTATTTAACCATTCAGTGGGAGCTAAAGAGTGTCCTCACAACAACTCCCAAAAGCATCAGACAGTTTGATCCTTGCATCTGAGGACAGTTGTTGATGTAATGAAAGCTAAATGGATGAAGGGTGTTGTGGAGGCAAACACACTCCGCTCTGATTCTTCATGGACTTTCATTCATCTTATTATCATTCTGCTTGTGACTCTTTTGTGTCAAAGGCATGAAACCGATTACTGATCATCATATGACAGTATTAACTGCTACCCGACAACAAAGTCTACTTTCTCCTCTGGTTTACATCATTCCTTGAATCTCTTTCCTGTCATTCCCTTTTTCACCCTCTTTGAGAGCGAGAGAGAGAGAGTGAATGAAAGAGAGAAAGTGTTTGGTGGCTCTTTGTCTCTCATTTGCCAGTCACAGTAGATGGCGGCTCTGATTAAGTTGCTCTAATTGGACTCTGCTTTAGATTCGGCAGGTGAACAATGGCTCGCGTTGATGAATGAGTCGTGTTGCGTTTTGGGCCGTCGCTTCTCAATCTGAGAGAAATCGTTATGCCATTAGCAACGGATCACATACCAAGAGCCACAGACACAAAGAACTGAGTCTTCAAGTCAAAGAAGCAACAAAGCAAATGACTTCAAATCTCTCAGATTGAAGAAACATTAAGAACCGGAGTGTGTGGAAATGCTTTCAACTGCTGTAACAAGCTTTCAAAACATTTCTGTGTGAGGAATTTCAAGGACTTAAGAAGTGATCTGTCCTTAACCCGTACGTTCTGATTTCATTTCTCTTTTGCATGAGCAGAATGACAGAATGTCCCTGTTTCGAGACCAGAGGGGCTGCAACTGCTCCAACACTCAACACACAGATGGTGCCTTTATGTAACAGGCGCATTCATTACATCCACATCATTTCTCATATGAAACTGAAATAATTTCACCCTTAAGTTTAGGAGTGACATGCAACATTACGATGAATGTGTCAAAAGTATCTTAAGGTCACCAACTCAGTTTGAAAACAAACAGTTTCTTTGCACAAGCAGCATCCTTGACGTGACATTTTAACAACCAGACGTGAGCATATTTTTAGCAAGCGACAAAATGAAGGTTGTGAAAATCTCCAGTTCAGCATCTTTGAGAAGATTCAAACAAACGATCCTACAGGACGTCAATCAATAGAGAAGCAGTAATAAAAAAGACTCATTAGCTGCACGAGGGCATGTTAAGAGGTTTTAAAATATGCCGTTCCTGACCTGATACTGTAGGTCACATGGTATAAAACTGTCTGTAAACAAGTAACAGATCACGTATCCTAAACAGAATTTCCATCTGTATGACGCATAAGGCCAGAGAATTTTACGTTTTGGCAAATTTGTATATATTTGTACAATCTCATTCGCCTTGTGACTTGTGTGAATGTTTATGACCTTCATGCTTACTGTTTTTTTGACAATTGTACGAAACTCCCTGCTCATAAAATAGTTGCGTTCTCCCATTGGATCAGCTTGGTATGATAACCCTTGCAAAAAAAAAAAAAAAAGACTACTTTTACTTTACAAGAAAATTAAGCACTCAATTATTTCTTAAGTGCATACTCAATGTGATGTTTTCGGACACTTAATTGCATGTTACTTACACTTTAGCCAAAATATATTTTAGTTTAAATTTATATTAAATGAGATTAGCTAATTAGCTGTTTTCGGCCCACATAAGTATGAAATTTCATAATGACTTCGACTGTCTTTGAAATATAGTTAAAGTGCACTGCTATATCTACTGTCAAGCATTTATGAAAAACTAAATTAGCAAAATTGCTACATTTTCCTCATTACCATTGAGATTTAATTATAGATTTAGTGGTAACACTTTATTTTAGGGTCTCTTAGCTAGTTGCTTATTAGCATGCATATTACTAGGATATTAGCCATTTATTAGTACAAATTAAGCACATATTAATGACTTATTCTACATGACCATATTCTACATCCCTAATCCTACCCAATACCTAAACTTAACAACTACCTTACTAACTATTAATAAGCAGCAAATTAGTTATTTATTGAGGGAAAAGTCGTAGTTAATAGTTAATAGTTAATAAGTGTTCCCTATTCTAAAGTGTTACCGAATTAGTTTACATATTTATATTTATTGGTGTATAGATTTAAAGTCCTTAGAAAACCATGGTGGCTTGCAGTAAGCTGGGTGCTGTGTTTTGGAAGATGCTAGCTGGTCATTAGCTGCTGCAAACTTGTAGACCGACTGACAATTCCAAAACACAGTTAACAGCTTAAACTGGATTTACCAGGAGGTGAAAATGAGAATGAAAGAAATTCAGAAAGAAAATCACTTGAAATGTACTTTGAATATTGAGAGGGTCTTAACCCGATTAGCAAACAGGGCAAATGCTTCCCAGAGAGCGTTTAAGAGAGTAAGGAAACATGATTAATATTACATGCACACTCAAATACACATATTCACAGAGTAAGTGAGCAAGCAGGGTAGGAGAGTGAAAGACAGACAGACAGAAGCCCAGAGAGATTGATGACTATATTCAAATGAATACTGAGAACTGACAGGAACCCAATGGAGCGAAACACTGGCACAGAGAGAGTCTGATGTGAGCCAGTCCAGCACAAGCACACGCACACTTACAACAACATACAGTAACACATACGTCAATACAGTGACAAACGCACACTTTAACACCACACGCGTGGTGTGTGCCCCGATTCCCAAGACCAAACCCAACTACAAACAGCCTAAAATGCTTTTAGGATCAATAAACACAAGAACTGAGTTGCCACTGACACTCCTTCACCTCTTTAAACGAGCACAAAGCAAGAAGTCACAAAGAACCGATTGGGAGTACAAATGGAACAATGAAAATTCACCCGGTTTCCCATGAGATGAACATTTATTGCCCGTTTCAAAAGCATCACTGAAGCCAGACAAAGCAGAAGACATTTCCCCGCCGTCTTACCTAATTTAGGGAGGGAATATTTGACTTTGAAGTAATCCTGGTAAAACTGCAGGAGTCTCTTGGTGATGTGCAGAGCGTAGTCCCCCGATCCGCTCTGGATGGCGTCAGGTCTGGCGTACAGCCGAATCTATAACAACGCAACATAAGAGGAGAGAGAACAAACGTAAAAGTGTGTCAGGTGCTGAATCAATGGCTCTTGTACGGCTCTGGGTTTATTCCTAACCTGAATCCCCTCAAGGATAACAGTTGTAGACTTGAAAGATTAAGTTCCAAGGGTAATCCATGGTGAACATATCTGCCAAATGCTTTCATCTGGCTTGTGAATTTTGCACTTGCCTTTCAAGTGTACTTTTCATCACCCCTCATGCAGATAGTCTTTTCTTTCCCGTTTTTGTATAGATGCTTGTTCAAATCAAAGTTTGTAATTTTTTTTGAGTCACCTCAGAGTTGGTTGGATTGATACATGGTTTAATGTTTTATTAAACAACTCATTTAAAATCCTTTTTGACTGGGAAAAAATATATACTTCAGAATCAAGGCCATTGAAAAAGTAGGCAGCCTGTTCTACTGGAGTTATGCCGCCTTTAAATGAACTGATTGCACTTTCATAAACCATAATGTTATTGGACTGTAGCTGCTGAAAACTCCTTCATACATTTATGTTTGAAATTTGATTATTTCCATCAATTGTAAGCAAGCTCTTTAATAAAATAACATTTTACACATTTGTCTCTGGAAACAAATTAAATTTCCATGAATTTGCATTACTGGTAACTATTATATGCGTGTGAGAGAGAACGTGTGTGAGGTGTGGCTCTGTGGGAAATGTATTCCCACAGTAAAAATGATCTTGGACTCTTTTAGCCGAAGGCTGATGCACGGCATGGCTTTCTGAACGGACATCCATCTAGTCAGAATGAATGTCCTCCTACACTAACAGAGTTACAGTGCAAAACAAGCAGGAGGAAAGGCTTTGTTTCAGAGCCTGGCAGCAATGCACATTGAATTATGTGTTGTTTACCTCACATGTTGCTGGTGTATCGATCAGCTCTATGTCTGATATAAAGATGAATGGGCGGCACTTAGGGCTGTGGAAATGATTCAAAGCTCAATCAAATCAATGTGATTTTAAAACAACCTGTAATTAGACAAAGCGCTCAAGTTGACAATCAGGAGAAGCTTCATTAATCAGCCGGTGTGGAGATTGTTCAATCTGACTCCAATTCTCACTGCTTCATTTGTTTGTTTGTTTGGTTTTGTTGAAGGCAGCTTGACAGAGACTTAAATGGGGTTAATTGAACTTTAATAGAGAGACTCTCCATGCACGGCTGCTCGAAATTGATCCACTAACAAGCTCTTTCTGATGAAAAAATGAAGCTTTAGTCAACACACTCAGCACTTGACCTGATATTAACAACCTGTTATAATAGTTATTATTCTATATACGTATGACTGTATGTCAGATACTTCAGGCACTTTACAATTAATTTCTCTAAATGATCTTCTAGTTTTACACAATTTGATGCCTAGCTTGTGTTGTGTAGACGAGTTAGACTGGTTTAACAGCTCAACCAGAACCAAACCAGCATACAGTAAACCAGCCTGGATCAGGATGGATATTATTGCTGGTATAAACTGGTATTTTAACCTTCATAGACGTTTCAAGGCATTTGTATTCTACAGCTAAAAGCATAATTTTGTCCATTAAATATACTGAACATGCATTTTGATCAGGCTGAGTAATTTCATGAATATGTAATGAGCATATTTAGTATAGTGGTGTTGAATTTTGATTAGATATTACAAGAACATTTGTCATCTTAATGATAAGACAAATAAAAACTTACTGACACACAAGCCTGCTTATTCTGTGAGAAATCATAGGTTTAACATTATGAATTTGACATATATCAGCAAGTCAGCATATTAGAATGATTTTGGAAGGATCATGTGACACTGAAGACTGGAGTAATGGCTGCTCAAAAACTTTGCATCACAGGAATAAATTACATATTAAAATAGAAAACAGTTCTTTTACATTGATATTACTGTTGTTACTATATTTTTCATCAAACAAATGCAGCCATGGTGAGCATGACAAGGAGCACAACAGCAGTTCTATTGCAGTTCAGATTCTATCTTAGGCATCATTACTCCTGTAAACATGCAGATCAGTATGTTAGCTCCAAATGCATCAAAAGCTGCATGTATATGCTTCATAAATTCATGGTTACATTTCCTCACTACTATCTAGAGCCATAATAAATGTATTACATAATGCTCAACCAACTGCTGCAGAGTCTGATGTGATTTTTACACGCGTGTGTGTGTGTGTGTGTGTGTGTGTGTGTGTGTGTGTGTGTGTGGTAGATCAGTGTTTCCCCATAAACCCAGAGTAATAACTCCACTCTCCTCTCCAACGTTCCTCTCCCACGATCTTTCCTCTCGCTCCACACAGCCGAATCTTCATGATGAATGGTGCGAGGGGGCTGCCCTGCCGCTTTAATGTGATTGATGGGAGATGCTAGCACGCGGCTAACCGCTACAAGCCACATTGTGGGTATAAGTGCCCCAGATAGAAGCACACACTACAGTCAGCAGTGATATAAAGGAGAGCGCGGTCATGCTGAAGGAGATCAGATTAATTACACTAATATGAGGAGGAGGCTGGCCAAGGGCACGCAGCAGGAACCACTGAGGAAGCCGTCAGGAAGTGTCTAATATGACAACGGGGCTTTGACTGAACGTGATATCAGTAACACGGCGCATAAACCATGTCTCTCTGTTGGCAGACAGATGATGCCGCTTAGACGGTGAGCATTCAGTGCCAAAAAAATAACATTTAAGAGCATGTGATGAAAATGATACAGCAAACATTATCTTAATGACTAAACTTCACATAAAACATGTTCATATGATATATAAAACCTAGAAGAGCTTGAACACAATCCTGGACATGAGCATAAGTGAATGCTTGTTGCAGACATTACTACCATCCATTTAAAAGCAATTATATGACCTTGTAGACACTGGACTAATGTTAGTGGAGACAATCTTTTCCATTTACAGTACATCCACTGTGTAACCATTATATTGACTATATAAACTTACAGTAAGCATTATATAAACATGTTCACTGTGAGCTCTGTTCCAAAACTCGCTGTCTTCTGAACCTCAACTACAGCGCTCTATTCATCTCACCACTGTGAACATTAAAATACATTAATGAGCATAAAAATGCATAGCTCATGCAAATATTGGAGAATAAATTTTTAATTAGATTAAACTGCTTAATGAATACTTTTCAGTTTTTAATGAAATATACACTGTAAAAAGTGATAAGTTGACTTAACTCAAAAAATTGAGGAAACCCGTTGCCTTAAATTTATTAAGTACACAATAAAAAAATAAAAATAAATAAAAAAAAAGTTAAGTGAACTTGACAATTCACTTAACTTATTTTTTTAATTATCATTTACTTACAAATTTTAAGGCAACGGGTTTCCTCAATTTTTTTAAGTTAAGTCAACTTACATTTTACAGTGATTTACTCGTACACTACCAAAAGTGTGGGGTCAGTAATATTTTATAATGTTTTGCTTACTGAACCCAAACTTTGAGTAGCGTATATTCTGTAAGTATATATTGATTTCTCTCAGCTTATTTGCCGTTTTGGACTGATTTATTACTGAACTCTGTGCAATGCATTCTGGGATTGTCTTCACTCTGAAGCACACATGAGGCTGCGTTAGAATTTGGCAAATGAGGAATTTAAAGGCAGAATACCTTCTGGAAAAGCATCTGTGATGCCTCAAAATGCTGTTCGCAAGGTTTTAGAAAAGAGTTATAATCTGTTTACTGTTTCTAATTTTGAGTTTCAGGGGCTTTAAATGCGACTCACCACTACTCCACTGTCTGTAACTGCTTCTCTGTAGGTGAAGTTGCACACGGCCCAGGCCAGGTAGTACGTGGACATGCGGGGCGTCCTGGAGAAATGGTGGGTCACCCAGCCGTCCTCGTCAGACGTCGAGGCCTCCACTGGCATGTTAGACAGCGACTGATACGAGCTCTCGTGTTTCAGACTCACTCTGAATGTGGCTTTATAGATGGGCTCGTCGAAACACGGGAAGGCCTTTCTAGCGTGAGTCGGTGAGAACTGCGTCACCGCAAGAAACCTGCAGAATAACACCAGCAATGAGAACATGAGAGAGAGGTAAGATGAAAGAATCTCTGGAACAATATATGCTATTTAAGTAGCCCAGAAATGAACAGTGAAAAGTCATTTCACCTGAACTTCATTAAATTGGGTGTCACTTGACTTTCCTGAATTCAAATTAGCTCTGACTGCCATCTCTGAACTCATCGCTGTGCATTTTTATCACACTAATGAGCTTCCTGGTGTGAAGATGGACAAAATTGTTTCAGATTTTTGAACCACAACAACTAAATCACATCAAATGTCAACATGTAATAAATCACAGAAATAACTACACAGAAATAATGATATATCTGTCACAGCTGTAAACATTAAACCCATCTGTGACAGCATTAGTCAACAAATTGACAGCGTGAACCAATTTAGACGACAAGGAAATTATAAAAAGCTGTCAAATTTGTCTTTTATGTGGATTGGTGAATTTTAAGTGAATCATTATTAATCTACATTTGGACACATTTACCACATCTGAGTCTGAATATCATTATAAGTCTAAACTACAAACAGCCTTAGACATTTTCTATCAAAGTTAGAGAGCAGGAAAAGCTATGAGCTGAATTCCAGAAAGCTGCATTAATGGACATTAAAGCCCGACTCACAGGGAGATTTGGCTTTGACCACCCACAGCATGACCAGCAGATGGGGGAGGAGGGTTTTCTGCTCCTGCATTTCTGTCACAACTTTTTACTCTCATTAGCAGCCGTTCATGCAGTAACAAAGTATAATGAGTCTTTAATGTCCCACCTGTTTACCTCCTCTTTGTTCCACTATTTATAGGTGCTAGTACCATTTAAACATCTTTACACTATTTAAAGATCACAGTTGAGACACAGACAGGAGGTGATGAGAAATCAGACGACTAACAGACACACAGGAGGAGATTCTACAGGGATGTCAGAGTGAAAATCCCTGCAGCGATACACTTGGAGGTGTTTGAGTTTGTTGTCTAATGTGACACGGCTGTCCCTGAAAATGTGTGAAGGATGAAGGAAAAACTGATAAATCTCCAAAAAGACCAGAAGATCAGATGTTGGCTTGAAGTGAACTAACAACACGGTTCCTGTGGCCACGTCTAAGTACATAAACACGGGTATTTTCTCAATCCTGCGAGATCCCCGCCGTTCAGCGTTCACAAATACACGAGCAGCCAGCAGGCGCTGATTACACTAAACTCAATGATCTTCACAGCCTGTGGAGCTCAGAGCTGCTGCGGGACGCGGTCTGAACATCAGCATGCTGAATTTATCTCAAAAGTGCTCTTCAATGGACCTTACAATGTCAACACCTCACTTTGTGCTGAATCAAAAATTTTGGGTTTGTTAAAGAAACGTTACACTGAGCCCTTGACATGCTGTTTTACAGCTGAAAGCCGGAAGAAGTCCAGCAGTTATTGCCAAGACAGAAAGGCAACTGGAGGATGGACAAAAGGTTTATGAAGTGTGTCCATGAAAGCGATCCCTTCAGGGTAAAACAAGGTTTAAACATGTCTCAAATGCAGGAAAACCTGGGGCAAAGATTCAAACATGAGCCATTTTCCCTCAGAGGACAAAGAATAAGACGCCAGAACACAAGAAATAGATATTCAGTGTTATCTAACTGAAATCACTTTGAATAAGGCTGTAAGACACTATAATTAATACATATATGAGCTTCTAATAAACAAAGACTCAAAATTAAAATGGGTTGCCTTGCTATTACACATGCTGTAATAATATTTGGAAAACAGCAACATTTTTGCGCAGTTGTGTTTGTAAATCTTATCACTTCCATGTTGACACTTTACTGACATCTGCACATCACATGTCCCTGTGATAATACAACGTTAAGAAGCATTTGTGAGAACGGCGATAAAGACAATCTCACAAAACTTATGCATTTAATTATGGCATCCAGAGTTTCAACTAAAACGCAGCGGTTGCTATTATCCTACATTTATAAGATGCATTACAACCTACTTTATAAGATGATCCCGTATTCATTAATGATGGTTTTGAAGTAGCAAACATTACTACTGAAATTATTAGATTTTGGTGTAAGCCATCGAAAATACTAGTTAGGAGAATAAATTGAGATAATTACAATATAAGGCTTGTTGGTGTTACACTAAGCCTCCAAACATCTACATATCAGTGTCATGCAGCATCAACATGGTATGATTTGCATACAATAATAGTATACAGTAGTCTAGTAATAATAGTATTCACTGTGATTCTTAAAGAAGTGCTCAGTCTGCCCTCAGAAAATTCCCATTAAAACCACAGTTAATACAGTTCCTATGAGAAAACTGTGGTAACTTGGTGACAGTAGGATTCTTCTACACTGTTTGAAAGAGATTCCACATTCTTTATTATAGTTTTACAGTAAGAGTAGTACATCAGTATTACATCAGTAGTAAAGTAGGCCTATTTTGGTTGCTGTGAAAGCAATTAATTAGCCAAAAAGTGCTTTATTGCGCATATGATCGTCAGGAAGCATCAACAGTTCCCAAGGTAACAGGAGAAGATTATAACAACACATGAGAGAGTTTGACTCCGACACCGAAGCGCCTTTACCTTCTTTCTCCATTCAGCACATAGGAGCTGCGGAAGAAGCCCAGGAGCTCGTGCTCGATGTGCGCGTGGAAAGTGATGTTGATCTTGTATGTTCTGAGGGGCTTCATCTCTCTGTGCAGCGCGATCACATACACCTGCTTGGGCTGGTAGTGGAAGCGGCGCTGGATCCTCAAGGCGCCCGCTTTCTTGCTGTCCGAGTACACCAGCACCTTCTCCACCTCCAGCCGGTCCGTGTGCAGCACGATCAGCTTCGTGGACTGAACGCACTCAAACTCAATGTGCACCTCGCCGGAGAAGGTGAAGTTCTCCATGGACACGGACAGGCGGAGGTCGTAGTGGCGCGGGCGCAGGGTAGCCGGTAAGCGCAGGTGTCTCCAGGGCTGCTGGCCGTCCTCTGAGTCTCTGTGACTGATGTTAGCGTCCCGGGACTGTTTCCACTTACTGTTGCTGGAGCCGTTCGCGGCCAGAGCCCCGCTGCTCTCCGCGGCGCATCTCTCGAAGCTGACGCTGAGCGTGATGGCGATTGCCGTAACGATGATGAGGGTGAGGATGGAGATGGCGAAGCCCAGCACAAGTCTCTTATTCACCGTGATGTGCTGCTCGGTCGTCCGGGGCCGGACCACCACGCTGTCGGCCCACTGATCGGACAGAGCCCGTCCGTTCCTCATGCTCGCGTCCTCGATCCCCATTATATGACGGATCTGATGTGTTTCATATTCATGATCAGCCTCCGTTCACGCGGTGCAGCTTCAAACTGCGGAGGATGAACCGGCGGACTGATTTAAAGGCGCAAAATTCGGCGAAGGTCCCGCGAAACGCGCAAAGCTTCGAATAGAATGAATAGAACTGATGATCGATGACGTCGAGACTAGATTCGCGCGAGTCAGAAGTTCGTTTGGTCAGATGCTGGAGCTCATCGAGTCCCGCCGCACAGCCATCTCTGCTCTGATATCAGTCTGATGTGGATGAAGGTCCGGTACCTGCTTCCTGATCAATCGCGAGAGTGTTGTGAATCTCTCTTTGCTCTGTTCATTTCTGCCCCCATCCTCATCCCTGTTTCTCTCTCTCAGCCAGTGGGCTGTGCGCTCTCTCTCTCTCTCTCTCTCTCTCTCTCTCTCTCTCTCTCTCTCTCTCTCTCAGAAATTCAATCTAGTAATTCCGTCTAAATCTTATGTTCAGTTAAATCACATTTAATTAAACAGTGAAATGTTCAGACAGGCAGATGTGACTCTTCTCCTCTTTCACACACACATCGAAACGGCAGAGTTGCATGAATATTTAATAGAATAACGGAACTTAGACAAATTAAATGGAAAAATGATTCACGCATTTGAGACATGTGCATGTCAAAAACGATTATTACACATTAGAAGATGTCTGTTTTGTACTTTGACAACAAAAGCCTGGAAGATGGATGGGTAATGATCGATTCAATAAAAGCATTCAGGTTGTGTGGGGCAGTCGAGAGAGCCTTTCTCCCTATGAGTACACAATCTTTGTACAATCACTGAAATGAACTACAACTGTACAAAACTAAAGACTGCTGTCCGTGGTGCTGAATCGTAGTACTATTTCAGCACCCCTAGAAAAACTTGACTGGAAAAATGTCTGCATTTCAAACAAGGTCACAGAACACTTCCCCTGTCTGCCATTGGTAGAAAAAACAGATAGACCAGCCCAAGCTCATGCCATTGGTTGGTTGATTTTCAAGCAATGATTGAACCACAAAGCCACTTTTCAGGGGAATCAAACTACAAAAATGTAGATTATACATATTAAGATTTAGAACGGAAGATTTATACAATATTTTTAATAAATTTTAAATGATACGCTTCAGCTTTAATGAGTTTGACCCTTTTTTTCCGCTTAAATCCAGTAACTACCCTGCTCTTTTATCACAAGCTTATAATGATCTTTAATCCTGCAAAGATTATATATGTCTCCCATTGTTCCATAAATTATTCATAAAATGGATTTAATGAAGTCCAGAGGGTCTTAAAAACTTAAAGTATTCTTTGTGGAATTAGCACCAATACAAGATATAGATACCAGATGTATAAAACATAAAATAATAAACATGTTCAAGTTTATAGATTTTTACCCTTTTTAGCAGTTTTGTAGTGATACAGAATATTATCATAATTTAATTAACAGCATAAAATGAAGCAAAAATATTTATTTGTTTGTTTGTTTTATTCATTACATTTGTCACTTAATTAAATATCAAAGATCATACTTATTTCACACGAATCTGTGGTCATGCACGACTGTTATGCACAGAGCATCCGTTAGTAGGTATTAATCACATTACAATACAGTAGACAAATAATAAACTTCGATAACAGTGTTCTGAATTGTGTTGGTATTTTTAATACACATTTTCTTTCTTGTTTGACCTGAATTAATTTTGACATTTATTTACCCTTTATCTTCTTTTTTAGGTGAGATGCCATCATTTACCACAGCAATGCTTCTGCAGATGACAGTGTGGTCTCATTGTTTGCAAGCGACCTTCATCCTGATGTTTCATCAGATGTTCATCAGGCATTTTGTTACTTTTGGATGATACTCAACAGTCGTTCGAGGTCCAGATGTCTGACCTGCCTCATAAATATCTGCTGATCTTGTACGTAACAGATAATGAAATACAGCATTTGCTGAATTAATCTGAGCTGTAAGGGTTTGGTTTAGCAGACGTCAAACCATAAATTACTGAATCTTTGCTTTTATTGCATTATATTTAATGTGTGCCACTGCTTTAGTCTGTAATCAGTGCTGTTTGAGTAACCCGTCCTTCAGACCAGCAGAAATAAGATTACATAAAGGCCAGCATATTTAAAATGAACACACTAAATACAATTTAAATTAGTACATCTTAAATAATTGTAGATATGTAAATAAAATTAGCTCTAGCATTGGGTTTTGATGTGAAATATTTTCTGATGATTAAAAAAATGAATTCAGAGGAGCACGTTTTCTTGAGGACATCAACACTGGTCATGCTGCATGATCCATCAATGTCAGTTTGTTGTCTGTGGTTTGATTTTGTGTAATTTGTTCCTTTGAACTTTGACCTTTGTGTTTCTGTAACATGGTGAAATGTAATTATGGGTACTCTTCTGCTTTCCAGAAGGTTTTGCTGGATTTCTGGGCATGTGTGAGGGACCACGTGAAGACTGATGAGAAAGAGATGTTTCCTTTTAAATTTTTAATCATTTCTAACATGGTGAGTGTTATCTATTATGTTATGATTTTGTTCATTTATCAACCATCGTCTGTTAGCTTTCCACAAACCCTCAAACACCCTCTACTGCTTTAATCCCACCTCCACATATTCCACCACTCATTTGTCTCAGTACATCTGACATTGTTTCATAAAGGAAGACCAGAGGCAGCCCTTTGAACGAAGTGACGGCTCCAAACACCAAATAACTCTCTCAATTTGCAGCCGTCGGCATGGCTGGTTAAACAGCACAGCAAGAGGAGAGCCGTGAACATGTGAAGAGACCCTTGAAGGAGCTGGGAGAGAAAAAGAGAGGTGGAAAGATGACGGGATAAAGTGAAAAGGAGAAAGGGGCTTCTAGTTCAAATGATTTTATTCACATTTTAAATTCTCTAAACTAGAACAGGCAGGAAATGCATTTAGATTCCCATCCGATCAAGATCCTTTAAGCCCCTTTACCCCTAAAGAATTTCAAAACTATTCTTAAGAAATAATGGGGCTGAGATGGAACGTTCTTGAATGATTGCGAGATCTTCGGATCAAATGAAAATGGAGGTGCATTTAAGGAGGAGAAATAAGCAATTTCCATCTGAGCACAAAAGCCTGTGTCATGGTCTGCAAATGTGCGTGAACCATGTGCCTCCTGTTGAATGAAAACATATAACACAAGATCAGTCTGGAGGGACTGTGAGGGCAGCTAATTGAATAAAAAACGCCAGTAAAATGTCCTTGAGGGCAGCTGCAACTGCCGGCACATAGAGGGTCGTTTCAGAGGGGAGAAATGAAGAGAAACACTCTCACACAGACAGAAAAAGTGAAGGAAGGAGATGTGTTACTTCAGTATATAAGCAGAGCAGAGACACATCGCCCCCTGCAGTCCACAAGTAACATTAACGTAAAAATCACAATCAACAATGGACAGAGATATATGCAAAACAACTGCTCTGTTAAAGTGCAGTGTCCCTTATCTAAACAATCTGGTGAAGTCTCTCTGAAACCTGTGAGGTTTTGCTGTTATTCATCATCTCAGAGATCCGGCAGATGTCCTTGTCCAGTGGAACTTCTGCAATCTTAAACAGCTGTTGTGTTTCAGGCAATGAATGAGCCCACCTGCAGAGCCATTGGGAAATCAACCTCACACACCTGCTTGACTCACACTGACGACAAGCTGAAGCTGTTTAAAGGTGCAAATGTAAAATTGTCCGCAAGTACACATTGCATATCATCCTTGCCACAAGGGGTGCTGTAGTGGGCATTAGGGTAATCTGACTTTTTCTATGGTCAGTTTTGTCTTTTAGAAAAATACAAAAAAAAGTTATGTTATGAAATTCTATATGGTGCAGGCCGATAGTTTCTAACTCTATCTGATATAATTACATCACATGGCACAGCTGATTGGTTATTTTCACATCAGCAGCCAATGAGCTTGCTGCTCAACATTCAAATACTTTCATCACTGTAGTCGTTTGCAGTGTGCTTTCAGAAACCCTCCACCTTCCCCAGCTCCACCTGTATAGATCTGCTACGGGTAATTTCACATTTGTTATATGTGCAGGGTAAATTCATGTATGTTATATGTGCAGCAGCAATATTTCATACATGCTTACAGCAATGTGTCGGTGGATGACAGTGAATAAGTCTCGGTTCTTGCTCTGCTGCAGCAGTGTATCAGATCTATTCCACTAAGACCAAACACGTTAACATTGCCATGTGTATTACCATTCTAAACTCACCAAGAGTTGTCATGACAGAGTATCTGTCTTAGTAGAGCAAGATCATTTTGATGATCAAGTTAGACAAGGTTAGTAAAACTCTTAACATATTAATGTCTAAGTGAATAATGTCCTCTTCAAGTTGGAAATTCTGTAATTAGAATTTACATGCATATGAGTGGCCATGCAAGCAAATACTTATTTATGAGTGAATAACTCTAGTTTCCGAATTGTGACATTGGATGGTGTGTGTCCAGTTGAAAAATTGTGGATACACTGATCTATATAGACAACAAGTTTGAAGTTAATCAAAAAAAAATAGAACCGCTATAGAAATATGTAAAAAACTGATAGAAATATGAGATAGAGAGAGATTGATAGAAATAATAATTTTGAATGACGCATAATTTGGGTTTATCGTTTACAATATAATTGACTTTTTTTTTTAGGCCGGTTCCATGGTATCCGACTTGAATGCATAATAATGAATGCCCAACTTGGAGGTACAAGCTTCCCAGATGCACTTGAAGGTAAGATAATAACGCTGGGGGTTTAAAGAGTCATTTAAAGGTAACTCTATCACCCCCTTGAGGACAGAGGATTGTTACCTTCATGAACAAATTGGCATACTTGCAGAGTTTGTTTTTGGCCTTAATAATCTGTAATTGTATATTTGGACAGAAAAAGATGCATCTTAAAATTGCATGTAATGTAGCTGTGAGTGTTTTGCTGGAGGGAAGTTGATTCTGTCCAGGGAGGTGCAGATTTTTCACATCAGTCTAGAATTCATCCGTCAGCAGTTTCAGTCACACACACATTTGACACTCATTCATAATTCATACGTCAGATGGATATGATATCGAATAAGCAGTAAGTATGACACAGTAAGACGGCAGGGAATTGGTATTTTTACCTGCCACTATGATACAATCTGACTCTGCGGCTGATGCAAATGCTTTTGTTCACCAGTAGATTGAGGTGCATCTGATTCAGAGACATTTCCAGAGAAATAAATGTGCTGAAAGAACCAAAAGAACTAAATTTTTACCCTCACTAAGTGAATACATTTGGTTAAGTAGCTTTAAATGAAAAGCTTTTAGCGATGATAGAAGTTACTGTGGAGTGTAATGTGCCTGAGAATGGAGACACTGTTTCTGTATCTGAATGTTAATG
Organism: Acrossocheilus fasciatus; assembly: GCA_036784905.1. Taxonomy (NCBI): domain Eukaryota; kingdom Metazoa; phylum Chordata; class Actinopteri; order Cypriniformes; family Cyprinidae; genus Acrossocheilus; species Acrossocheilus fasciatus. The sequence continues at coordinate 16,942,743 of CM071941.1, forward strand.
GCAGCTACCATTACCCAGAAGCCCTCGGGCCTCTTTCCACTGGTTATGAGGCACCAAAGAACCTCGTCCAAACAAACACACTGGCCGTTTCTGTGTCCAGGTCAATAAGTTTGTCGGTTTGCTCAGAATTCATCGATCTGCAGTCTCTTATCAAGTGAACTGCTCAAACGAGGGCTGAAAATGCACTGGACCGACTTACACCTTCTTACACATGAGTCACTGTAGTGACCCTGAGAGATACACAGACTAGTTTCAAGCTGTATTATAGGGAAGAAAAAAATAGCATTTAATACAAAGTTTTAAAGTTTAAACAGCATCTATTAGCTGTGAGTGATGGTTCATTGTAAAAAGCAAGGTCTTGGCTTTCAAGAAACTTCTTACACCTCAACGAAAATAAATCAGAATTTATTTTGTTTGGTTCTAGGGAAAATGTTGCTGTTAATTTTGATCTTGGATTCCTCACGCCATATAATACACAGTGTGCCAGGAACTTGGGCATTTTATTTGACTCCAGTGTAAAGTTTGATAAACTGATTTCGCCTTCTCAGTAAAGTTAAGCCCTTTCTATCTAGAAAAAATCTTGAAACAGCTATCCATGCCTTTATATCAGCTCGGCTTGATTATTGTATGATTATTGTCTTCAATCTCTCGTCTTCAGTTAGTTCAGAATGATTTATTTTGAGCTCTACTATTGTTTATCATAATGCCAAGACTTAATTTTGAATCTTGATTTGGCTTGAACTAAAAAGTTGCATTATATAATGGGTCTATAAGAAAACTTTTGTAAAGCAAGTGCACTTACAAAAAGTACTGCGCCATTTATGGTGTTGAATAGTAATGTATGACACCCTACTTTGTCAAAATGACACATACTGTACATGGCAAAATACATAAAATTACCCTGGTAAATGTTACTGCCATTGTAAAAACCTAAAAACCATGGTATAACAATAGTACACGTGGGGAACAAACATGGTATTATTATGGTACATGTCCAAAATACCATGTTTTACCATGTTTTTGCTATCCTCTACATAATTATAATCCAGATGAAACAATGCATTCATTTATACAGTAAATGACTCAAACGATTCCATGCAGCATCATCACAACTGAATAATTAATGCAGTTTTGACATTTATTTGACACTCTTTAAGAAAGACAGAACAGACAGTGACTCACCAGCTTTACATGAGGGACAGAAGAACTTTAGCGACTCTCACAGGAGACTCAAACACATACTGAGCTGAAGATTCAGTAAACACTCGATACCTGATCCATGATCTCTGCTCATTATACTAGAGGACGATGGAGTTTCTATTATCATCACACTTGATCATAAATAACTTAAGTCTGTTTTAAATAAGAGGAAATAGCATATCAATGTGACATAAGAGTTGACAAATGCATTGTGGCATTAAACTCACGCCTGAGATGCTCGGCTCTTCTTTTACAGCACAAACGCAGTTCCTCATGACAGCTGATGATTTATTGTCCGTTCAGCAGCTTTTATCTCATCATCTTGACAAACTCTGATGATTTCCCAGGATCAAACTACGCTTAGAAATAAAGCAGCCGGGCAGGTTGAAAATGAACAATCGTTTGGTCTCCAGGGGCTTTGAGTCCCGCTGTGTGTTTCAGACTGTTGTCGTAATCAGACCGACATCCAGATGTGATTTGCACAGGCTTTGATGGGATGATGATTTACATGGTCCCGCTGAGTGTCATGAGGATGATGATGAGAAAAAGGTCATTCACACTCCTAATAGAGGAACTTTGGAAAGAACACATTGTTCCTGGTGTTTGTGGACTAGAATCTCACAATGTTCCTGTGGGGGTCATTTCACCTCATTCCAGTTAAATGAGCAATAAAACTTTATAGGTTAGAATAATCTTTACATTTAACAAGTAAACTGCGGTTTGAACCATAAACAGATACAAGCGTAAATAACATGCTTGATAGTTTTATGTGCAACATTCCCCATAAAATAAAAGTTTCACCAAACTCTCAGAGAATCACAGCAAACAGGGATGATCCATAAATTGTTTGGGCTGAGTTTTTTCCCGTCATTCTCTCCGCTGATTAATTACCATGATTTTCTCCACTGGTTGTCAAGGCAACAGCAGTGTTCTGTGCTCTCAGCGCTGTTTGGGCCAGTGACAGTATGTAATTAAATATAAGCAGTTGCTATTAGGACTGGAGGATACACTGTAATTATAAGCCTTTGCATGTTCCCTGTGGTTTACCAGGCTGCTGGGGAGGTGCTGTCATTCAGATGGTCGCCCAGACGCCCCCAAACACTGATACAGAGGTCCGTCTGTTCCTGAGAGTTTGTGTGGAGATAGGAAACATTTTGAAGTCAAGGTGAAGTTAGAATTTTGTTAACAGAAGCAGAGTTTATCACAGATGAATTGAAAAATTTCAACGGCATGTATGTGAATCACAAAATGATATTGTCTTGGAATCTTGTTTGCCAGACTTTAACTTTCATCATATTTAAATCTTAGGCCACTTTAAATGGACCAAAAGGTGAAAGGAGTGAAAAATAACCCAGTTCTCTTTGTGTTTACACTGACTCCGGATCTAATATATTCTGGAATTTTTGCAATATTAATATACATATTAGCCGTTTTTCAACTTAAAAATAAATAATATATTCTATATTTAGCCCATTTGCTTACTGCAAACCACTATTTAATCTAATTTTATAATAATTAAAGAAAACGTGAATGTGCGCTCAGTATCACAATTACCTCATATGCAAAAACAGCTTTAACAGATCAATTACCCAAAGGAAAGTAAGTGTGTGTGTGTGTGTGTGTGTGTGTGTGTGTGTGTGTGCCCTTGTTTATGCTACATTGAGGGGACCAAATGTCCCCACAAGGATAGTAAAACCAGTAAATGTTGACCTTATGGGGACATTTTTTAGGTCCCCATGAGGAAACAAGCTTAAAAATCATACAGAGTGAGTTTTTTTGAGAAAGTAAAAATGCAGGAAGTGTCCTGTAAGGGGTAGGTTTAGGTGTAGGGTTGGTGTAGGACAATAGCACATACAGTAAGTACAGTATAAAAACCATTACGCCTATGGAAAGTCCCCACAAGGATAGCAAACCAGACGTGTGTGTGTGTGTGTGTGTGTGTGTGTGTGTGTGTGTGTGTGTGTGTGTGTGTGTGTGTGTGTGTGTGTGTGTGTGTGTGTTTGTGTGTGTGTGTGTGTGTGTGTGTGTGTGTGTGTGTGTGTGTGTGTGTGTGTGTGTGTGTGTGTGTGTGTGTGTGTGTGTGTGTGTGAGAGAGAGAGGGAGAGAGAAAAAGAGTTCTGATAGGAAAGAAAACAGTGTGACTCAATTCTTCTGTATCCTGCTATCATTATGTGTTACCATCTGTAAATCATTTCCTATACTCTTATCAAGGACGATATTTAATACAGGAAGTCAAGAGCAGAAATCCATATCAGAGAAACCAAGAAGCCAGATGGGTATTGAGCAAATACATGTAACTATACTGTGATATTGAGCTACATGTGCATAAATCATGTTTTCCTCTTTCTGTGTTGTTGATATTACTGCACAGTTCTCAGTTCTTGAAAGTGTTTTTCATTCTTCTTTCTTCAAGGTCTTGCACTCTTTCTCGCAGTGCAGCATTATCATGAAAACTGTATGAAATGTGTTGAACTGAAACTAAAGAGCTCATTCCTTATTTCATGGCTTGTTTAGAGGGCATGCGCTGCAGTCTTTTAAACACACAGGACTTTTATTGTGTTTTATGTCTTATTATTATTAAGGCCATTGCAATATATATGTATATATGCCATTTTAAACATTGGCATAACTATAAATGGTTTTGAAAGATAAAAAAAAAAAAAAAACAGAATCTGCAATTAATGCAAGAAGCCTTTAATTAGACAACAAGAGTTTTTCTACAGAGACATCTGAATGGAAACACAAGCGTTGTTTTAGCCTGAGATCATAATACTTTCCACAAATATTTCTTCAGTTTCAGATCATATCATTTAACAGGCAGATCCAACACCGAAAACTTCCAGATATATTAATGTAACACAGCCATTGATTAAAATGAGAGAAATCCTCCACAAAAGAAAACGGCCCTTTCAGAGACATGACATGCATATGTAAAGAAATGAGAACTGCTACATTATGCATGAATTTTTCTGTGAATTTCAAAAACAGTTCAACATGACAAGCAAATTCTGCCTCCACCGCTGACAATAAGCTGCCCATAGAGCCGCATACACTGCGTGCCATCTTAATGTGCCACATCAAGTCAGAGCACAAAGCCTCCACCACCGGTCCTACGCAAATGTGTTTCTTTCAAATCCCCCCCGCTCGCTCCTCAGTTTCATTATTCTCCAAACATCATGAAAATACAGTGAGACACTGTCAACAGATTCAGATGGCTTCCTTCCCACCACGTCTACATCAAACCTCATGCCATTATATCCTTCCAAGATTGACTTACAAACGCCAGCACGAGGCCCAAGACTCCCACAAGCCCATTTCCACGGTGTTTGGTGGAAGAGGTTTATAACATGGTGGAAATATTCTAGATATGCTTTTAGAGCAGTATGATTAAATAATGATAGAAACCTCTGAGTCCAGATGGAAATACCTTGTTATATGAGGACACTGAGCTGAAAGACGCTTTCCTGTGTATGTTTCATCTGCTGAAAATAAAGAAACACGCAGAGGTTCATATTTATATATACTGACAAACTGATGCAGATTTTAATGTCTGATGCCAATAAAATTAAAATGAAAAAAAAATGTATTGCAGATAACAAGTACGAAAAAATGTATTTAAAAAAAAATCCAATTTACCTTTTTGTATTTTCAAATATTTACTAAAACATTGTTAAAACTTAAATGCAGATACTCCTGAGAATTACTACTCAGTATTCGAATTACTGTTTAATAACACTTATTCAAACATATTTTCAGAATACTTACTCAAAATTCACTGAAAGATATTTTGTGAACTGAAAATGAGCGCTCTGCACTGAAAATATACATTAACTGCATGCAAAAGCAGATAATCTGAAAAAAAGTGCCAAAAACGGATTGATTAATTGATGTGGCTAATATAAATTTATCATATTTTTATCAGTGTCACATCAATAATATTTTTCATTTAAAACTATGAAGATTAGATGTAATATCAAAACCATTTTGACAGTAAATTATTTATCTTCTTTTCGGATTTGGCGTGAACCACAGCAGCATCCAGAAGCTCTTTGCAATAACCGAGGCCCATTTCTGATTCTCAAACGAACATATGGAAAAATGTGCTGAGCATTTTAAATTCTGACAGTCTGGTCAGGAAGAGAAGAGACCAGACACATTGTGAGCAGCTGAAACATGGGAAACTGAAGTGCCTGGGGCTTCTATCAGCGGCCAGGATTGTGATGAGTTCTTGAGTTTGGGGAGGAGATTTGAGTTTGTGCTGAGGTAAGCTCGGACAGACCGATACAAATAAAAAACTATGGAAGCAATCCAATGCTCTATAACCCACCTCCACCAAAACCCCTTCAGATGACTCACAGTGTTAACAAACCACCAACATCCAACAGAAAAATCAAAGGAACCAGTTCACCAGTGTTCAGACAATTTCACAACTTCAGTGTGTGATTGACAGATCGAACATCTGTCCTTTATCATCAGTTCTCCGATGAGTGTTGCTTATTAATAAAAAATGCAAATGTAAAGGAAACTTTTTCATTTTGTTCAGGTTGTGAAATACCTGAAAGCTCATTTGCAGCTTCTGTTGCGCATTTAAGAAGCCTATAATCAGCCTTTTACTGTCTTTGTTTAGCCTCAGTCGACAGCAGAAGCTTGTGAATGTGCTGAAAACATCTGAACTTAAACCTGTTCATGCCTCATTTTCTCCCTTTGGGTTTGATGCAGGAAACTCAAGGTCAACAGTCAAACTGAAGGGAGCAAAACAATGTGGCTGCAATGCCTGAGCAAACCTGTTATCATCTGTGCGACGCAAACTAAACGCTTTCGTGATATTTGTCCCCGTTGACCTCGGACACCGAAACACAGAAGCCACACAGAAGCCAGCATCTCAGAGAAAATAGGCTACTTGCACCTTTGTCACGTTTAACTTCTCCGAGCCTGTTTTTCATGCGCCTGTGGCCTCTTCCTTGCTGTTTGTTTTAATGGGAGTTGGTTCTCATTAAATCTCTTGAACTCATTTTATATGTGTTTTCAAATTGAATCTGCATCTCTCCAGGCGCTGTGTGGGACTCGCTCGCATAAACCTCCTCATTCGCTCTTTAGACACTTTAAATCTTCCCCGGCCGACTGGAGGATTTCCCAGACAGATTATCATTTTAATAGTCAAATCGATCCGTCGATGTCACGCCGTCGACTGCTTTACATTCCCAAGTATATGAAACTATTTTCAGCTTCTCCGTGTCTTCTGGGTCACGGCCTGATTCACAGACCCCCACACAAACCTGTTGCACCTCGAAGGCAAAAGCACTTGAGCTGTTCTTTAATACAGCTTTTCTCTATGTATATTTCCGTCGTTCAAGATTTGCCCCAGAGAGCAGCGAAGCGCCAGAGGTCTAAAAGAAGCAGATAATAGATAAAGCCTCCAGCTCTCAGTGAACACAGCTGCTAATCTCCACATTTGTATGTATGTGCTCTTCTCTATCACTGCAGTTCCTTTGAGGATGGAGATCTGGAGTGGCTCAGAGTGTCTCGCCCTTGAGCCAGAGCAAGTGACACAACATTTAGCTTCATCCTGATAAGAGAGGTTAGCTGCTCTTCATATGTGAAGCCACATTTATGGGATTACAAACCCATATTTTCTATGACCGTGACACACCTTTATTGACTTTATAAGAGTGCCTCAAACAAGAGCAAAAACACCAGTCAGATCAAAGAGATGAACATATTAAATTATTCACATCCACAAAAAAAAAAATTAAAAATCTACTAGGGCGTGTTTTATCAAATGCAGGGACAGTATTACAATGTCAGCCTTGACACTTTTCCCCCGCCTCAGCACGGCCCCCTGATCAAGGACGACTCTGCCTGCAGAGAGGAATTTAAAACTTGTCATCCTACCTTTAGGGTAAATATTTGAAATCCACTTTAAGTTTAAACTCTAGCAGTTTCCAGAGATTTTTTTTTTCCTACTTCAGCGGTAATATGACTGAACTGACACCCAAGGTGCTTCTTGGTTAAATTGTGCAAGACTTCTCAACATTACTTCATTGGCTTTGCACCAGCACTTCACAAACACCTAACGGTGTGATATGTAATTATTGAAGGAGGTACACATGGGTTATTTACTGCTTGTCTCAGAATCAGTGTCACACCACAAATCTGAACACTGACCATATTATGCACAAAAATGAGCAGCTCTAAATTGATTAGCAGGATTTCACCATAGTCTGGGGTCAGTAAGATTTGTTCAAATGTTTTTGAAAGAGGTGTTTTAAGGCTGCATTTATTTGATCAAAAACACAGTAAAAAAAACAGGATTGGTGTGAAATATTATTACAAATGAAAATAACTGTTTTCTATTTTAATATATTTTAAAATGTAATTTATTATTTATTTATTAAAATGCTATCTATCTATCTATCTATCTATCTATCTATCTATCTATCTATCTATCTATCTATCTATCTATCTATCTATCTATCTATCTATCTATCTATCTATCTATCTATCTATCTATCTATCTATCTATCATCTATCTATCTATCTATCTATCTATCCTTTTGACCACAAACTTTTGAATAGTGTTGTACACAAATTTCAGATTTTTTTTTTTCTTCTTCCATGTTGGTTTCTTATTATGATATTAGTCAGGTAAAATAGTTCAAAATGGCATGTAAAAACAAACAAAAATTGTGATTGGCTGCTTTACATGTCCCTTCCCTTCTAGTCTAAGTAGGTGGTTCTTGATTAGTATAAGCTGCCATTATATACTTTATGCTCATAGTCAAAGGTGCTTGTAAACTATGAAATCTTTGAAGCACAAGATAAAATCAAAGAAAGGATTTCATGCCTTGCTACACCTACAATGTGTAGTTATTTCAGCTTAGTAAAATGTGAGTGTGTGTGCGTGTGTGTTTGAATTTACACACTATGCCATGCCTTTAATTACAGTCATAACTGAGCCTGCAATTTCAGTGTTTCACAAACAAACCCACTGCAAAGACACCTGAGAATTAAATGCTCAGTGGCCTGTAATATTTCACGGTGGGTCTCAGACGTGAGGTTGTAGCGTGTCTTTCACCCTCCTCTCCAGTGTTGACATACTTTGATGAAACTCGTCCCATCTCTTGTCTACCCTACAGCGCTAGATTAAATGTCACAGGGGTTCTTGTAGGACAAAATTCTGGTGTTTCTCTCCTCTGCTGAGTGTATCAGCACCCCTTCACCTTCTCAAGAGCGTTTCTGATATATTTCTAATCCTGCTACGAGTGATAGAATAACAATGAAGTTTGCACTAATAGTCACAGTCCAGCGAGGACGTCTTTGTGTCCTTGACTCGTGTCTGATCTGCAACAAAGCCCTGACTGGCAGCCGGTGGACGTTTGATCAAACACACAGATGAGAAGCAAAGTTAAATATAGTTGAATTGCAGTTGAAAGAAAATCAAGGTGTTCAGTGAAACTGAAGTTTAAAAGGATGCAAAACAAATGACAAATGCTGTCATCATTTCTCAACGTCATGTTGTTCCAAATGTCTGCATGATTTTTTTTTTCTTCTGTGGAACACAAAAAGGATATTTTAAGAAAAGTCCCAGAATAAAAATCAATGGTAGCAACATTCTTCAAAATATCTTCTTTTGTGTTCTGCAGAAGAAAGAAAAAATCATGCAGACATTTGTAATGTGAAATGTGATTAAATTATGACGGATTTTTTTCATTTTTTAGGCGGACTATACCTTTAAATGATCTTGTATTACTTCTATATTTATATAAAATAAAGCAAATTAACATTATATAGAAATGTCTTATTTTATAATAATTATCTTGAAAAACTAGCTCTTTAGGGAAAAAGTTCATGCAAATAATTTCAAAATGTGTAATTGTGAATTTACACAAATCCACCCTCCATCAAAACAAAAAAAGCATATTTTTCACAGTAAATAAGACAGTTGGACATGAGCTTTGAGTCATTGTTTTAATCATTACCAAAAAACATATTGTGCTGAGTAACAATATATCATTTGGTTGCCAAGAGCAGTGTTTCTGTTTCTAATTACTCATATTACTGACAAAGTTTTAAAAAAAATGAAAAAGAAAGTGAAGCATGTGTCTCATAACATATGGAAACTTTAATATTAAAACTTTTTAAAGAACTTTAATACTATTTCAGCTTTACAAAGGTTCATTTGCAAGTTCATTAAAATGATTTTGATGATCGGAGCATTGAAGTCTCGTGTCGTGCATTATTTTCTATTAAACTCATGCATTACTAATGATTATCTATTATTCCAATTTGTTTCAATATATTTTTCCATTTATAATTAAACAGCTGATGTCTGGATCGTACATTAGAAAGCAGTAGTTAATAATGAATGACAATTACATCACATTAAAATGATTTTTAGACTTAGACTATTTAATAAATCATTAGAAATCAGTGATCCAGTGAGAAACAGGCTCATTTGATCTCAGTCATATGCATGCATGTGACACTTATTAACTGAACACAGCAGCTCTGACATGTAATTAGCAGGATTTGACATTTACTGTAATAACACAAGAGACTCGGTAAGTATCAATGATGACTGACCTATCTAATCTAGACATTTGAGACACAAATAACCATACGAGAATATAATTATTACAGAGAATCCCTGGAGACAGGAGCAAGAACATGAAATAAATCAATGATGTATAATAATAATAATGATGATAATATGTAGAAGAACCATAAAGATAGAGAGAGAGGCAGAGAAAAAACTTAAATGCTTTCTTCTGTTTTAAAGGAATAGTTCACACAAAGATGAAAATGTGCTTAGAATTTACTCACCTTCAGGCCTTTCAACATGTAGATGAGTTTGTTTCTTCATGCGAACAGATTTGGAGAAATTTATCATTGCATTACATGCTCACCAATGGATCCTCTGCAGTGAATGGGTGCCGTCAGAGTCCAAACAGCTCATAAAAACATCACAATAATCCACAAGTGATTCACATGATTCCAGTCCATCAATTAATATCCTGTAAAGTGAAAAGCTTTGTATTTTTAATAAACAAATCCATCATTAAGTCTTTTTTTTTTTTTACTTCAAACCATTGCTGGATAAAAAACTAATTCCTCATTCTTCGCCTAGTGAAAAAGTGCACCGTTTACAAGTGAAAACAGTCCAAATCAGTTCTAAATAAATATGCTGGTGGATTTTGTTATTATGTTTTATGGATGGTTCAGCAGCTCTGTAAAGGCCTTTACATGTGAAGTGAAACTGGCAAACAGGCAAAAATATAGTGTCAGCTGAGTTTCTATCTTTTCCTCTGGTCTACATCTGTGAATTATTGGTCAGATTATAGCCTTCACTTGCTGTTTTGCACTATGTTGTGTTATCTGCTCTTATATCAGGGGTCATGTACCAGCATCAGAGGAGAAGCATCAGAAAACACACAGGTCTTGTCTGACATCTCCTCACAGAGACCTGAAATCCACTGAAGGGCGTCATATTTATGTGGAATCCCCACAGGCCTGATGTCTGTAGCATCTGTAAACATCCTTGCACCTGTGGTCTGTGACTAAAAGGAGTTTTATTGCTTGACACTCATGAATTATTTAGGAAAGTCTGCTGTAAAGATCTCACCCTTCAGCAAGCAGCTGCCGACTTGAGACGCTCATCTGAAAATACACCTCTGGTGCTTCTCATTAGGTGGATGTGTGTGTGACGTGGGGACGTGAAATGGGAAATCCTCCTCAGCACAGTTGCACATGCATTTTTGTATCTGGATAGATCTAATGGCCAGACACTTTCTAATATTTCACATATGACATTAGTATTTCCTGCCTGACACTTTGATACAGTCAAAAATAAAAGAAGCTATACTTTTATGCCTTTACATTCCTGTTAAACAGAATTCAAAAGTCATACTTTGAGGTTCATATTTGTATTTGCCAAATACAATATCCACACTGCTCTTAAATATCATTTTAATATTTTGTAGTGCGGATAGGAGAAGAATTGAAGCTGCTGTCAAAGCACAAGTTTTTTGGCTTGTTAGGTTTACGTGACTGCATTCACTTTTGTATACCTTAATCAAAAGATATATCACAATTTAACTTCCAAAGGTGAGACAGCTTTTTTCTTGCATGAATTACTGCTTGTCCATGTCCAGTCAGGTGAAGTTAGAAATGACAGAGTCGTTACACTTGCACATAATCGGTGCCGAACACATCTGAATAAGCTGGATAAACAAAGCATTCGCTGTAAACTTCTGACATGAGATATCTGAAGTTAATCGCTTGCGATAAACGTTTCATCACTGTACGCGTAGCGATCGGCTGTTGTCAGGTTTATAGTGAACGTGACTGTGCGTATAATGAACTTTCTTCAGAGGCTTTAAACTTGCATAGTGTGGCACAAAAATCTAATATTGATTAAAGTTTCCGCTGGAAGCCTCCCATAAGTCCTGTATGCAGAGACAGGACACACTGTTCTGGTCACAAAGGCCTTTTTTCTCAATCACAGAGCAGTTGCTCATGCAAACAGGACTTTTCTCTTTGCTAAGTCAAGCAGCAAATGTTCAGCTTTGATACATTTTCAATTTTCCACTTCCTATCTTCTATTTAAGGCATGCATAAATCATAAGTGAGCCGTGTTACTTTCCAAAGACGTCAGATATGAAATAGCACACGCACGCGGGGAATTCAGACGCTCTAAAGTACAGTAATGATATCTGCTTTTACATACTGCAGCAGCAGGGCGGCCGCTGGTTACAAGATTTAACAGCTTTTAATGGCTTAACATTTAACTGCTCGTAAATGCATCAAATTTCCCTTCACATGTCGAACTTATGCTGCAGGTTGTAAATATACCATTAAAGGAACAATTCATCCAAAAATGTAAAGTAAAAAATGAATAATGACTGAATTCATAATTTGTAGGTGAACTTTAGGTACCTCAAGATGTAGTAAACAGTACAGTTACATTATATAAGGATTGTTGATCTGTTTAAGTAGGTGACTGTAATTCAGTCTTGGGTCTAGATTGAGTTGACCTGCATTACTAAACACGGCCTGACTAACACAAACATCAGCTCGTGGCCTGTTAAAGCTCAAGATATATGAGAGCAGGAAATGCAGGCAGTGAAATGTGGCCGAACTGCAGTAATGAGAACACAGACGTCCCTCAGAGGACTCTGAGGTCTGAGACGTCTGCCACCAGATGCTGAAATGTGCTGCACAAATGAAACCTTACATATGCATACTGAGTTTTTTATATGCCTGTCAGGATATATGAATCAGATCCTAAAGTGTTTTTTGTTGCTCTTCGGGGTCTTTGAATTCCGAGAGCCCATCACTATTTTTGATGACAGGATTTCCCAGGAAAAAAAAAAAAAGTATCCATAAATTGATTCCCTAGTAGATTTTCTTGGAAGTAGAGTTCACAGTTAAATGCTACATTTGTTATTTTCTTAGCCCTGAACAGTTACGAAATAGTGTGGCTACTATTATCATCAACCTGAAGCCATTCATCTTACTCAATCACAGAAGGACATTGGTAACCATTCTTTGATTCCAAACTCAAGTAATTTAATAGCAAAAGAAATCAAAAGAAGCCAAAATCACTGTGCAGCACCCTAGCATTTTCTCAATAGCAATAGGTTAGAAATCAGTATATTTAACCTTAAATACACACTTTTGTTCAGAAACATTGTTTTGAGGGTGTTTCTTTTGAACAGTTTAATTTAATAGTTTCAGAGCACCCAGAGAGTCAGAGACAATGATTTACTTTACACCTGCAGAACTGGTTTGTGCTTGATTTGTCTCCTTTCAAACAGCCAGTGACTTTTAGCATTTGAGACAAAAGGAGACAGAATTAACACACATTCACAGAATCATTAAAGCACTCGGTTCAGTGAAATATTGTCACACCTGTTACAGCAGCAGAGACAGAGTAAGGAAATAAATCTTACAGTATGTCATTTTCTGCTAACATTGCAGCAGTCTGTGCAAGCATAGCTGACCGCGGTGCTCAGACTGTTCTGTTAGCATGAGATAATGGAAATAATCCGCAGAAAATAATGTATTTAATTAGAAACACAAAGAGCACATTGTCAGTATGGTGTGGATGAGTCAGTCATTTAATCCTAATTGGTGTTTCATTCTTCAGACGTTATGTAGCCAACAATATATAATATATAAAAATGAGTTGTAGCAAAGAGTTTATGAAATAGAAAGCTTTTCATGCAGTCTCCAAGCCAAAGTCTGACTCTACAAAAGCTGCTTTCAAGCCTGTTTTCAGGTTCCTGGTATTTCTCTTATGTCACAAAAGCCTAAATCATTGCTAATGGAACCATACATTCTTGAAAACAAAGGTTCCAAAAGGGCGTTTCCACAAAGAACCCTTCAGTAAACAGTTCTTTTGTTGGTGTGAAGAACATCTAAATAAGCTCCACCATACAGAACCTTTCATCCAATGGAAAGGTTCCATGGATGTTAAAGGTTCTTGGAACCAAAGATGCCAATCAAAAACCTTTATTTTTAAGAGTGCAATCTGAATGCTCTAAAAGAATGCTCTAAAAATCTAATAAGAACCTTCTGGACTTCTGTTGACAATATCACAGGTCATAAGATCATTGATGTTCGTGTATTAGATCTTCTGCAGATAATATAACCTTTATTTTGCCATGCATGCAAAGAGATAAAGGTCTGTCTATATTTCAATCTGAATTATTTATCTTAAGGAGAATTTTACAGGATTCAAAATCCTGTATCAAAGCCCTGAGGTGAGATACACTGAAAATAATTCAGATAATAGTAAAAATAAAGGCCAGGAAATAATTCATTGATTCTGTGATTCTGCTTCTGACTTTTGCGTCATCCGTTTTGGCTTTAACAAGGTTTGCCGCTCAATCAGCTGTGACGACGTGTCAGCATTATTTTGAGCTCTGCGTGTGCGTCTGCACAGCCTGTGGCATGTGATGGAGTCGGCCTGATGCTGCCAAATCGAGCAGGGCAAATAATTCAAATAGCGAGTGGGTGGAACAAGATAATGAGGACCTCCACCAGGAGGGCGGACGATCCGCTGCATTTTAGGAGACATAAAAACAGAGAGGAGCTGATACAGCTGCAAAACTATCACAATGATTTTCACTTCAGACTGACACGAGATCTGTTGCTTTGTCTGTTTGCTGAACAACAACTTACCAGCCGCTTATTATCGCATTTCACGTCTGAAATTCTTCTATTGTAAAATATAGCTAGATCTAATTTAGACTGCAGAAAAGACTCGTGTGGAATTATTAAGTGGATATTTCCATAAGCTGGCAAACTGTACAAAGAATATACGGTAATCGATGGTGGCACGTGACCTTGAACTGGCTAATAAATGGTTTCTTTGAGTATAGCAAGCAAGGCCTCTCAGCACAACACAGCAGCCAAAAATCATTTGTCTTCTTGAGCACATGTGTCTCAGTCACTCGCAGTAATAAATGGATCAATTGTACATCATCAAACTAATTTGTTATTCTTTTCCACCCTTCATTTTGTCAGCCAGATGTCTGATTTGTCCCATATGCGGTGAGATTTCAGGGACTGTTAGCCATGCCGGATTGTCAACGTATAAAACCAACAGCGTCTCGCTTCCAATTAGACTAATAACGTGTCCGAAAACAGCAGTCAATGAGAATCTCACCTCATCTCCTCCACATTCATTCAGTCATCATTAACACGCCATTATATTCACTGACCACAAACAGAGGCACGAATTGACGTCCCCCTCCGTCTTATTAATATTGTTTTTGCTTCCCGTCTTCAGAGACGCATCAGTAATGTTTCATTACCTTTTCAATTAATTGTGAGGCTGTTGTTGTTTCATCTCATTGGATTGGTACTGTTTTGAAAGCGCAAAATGCGATAATGAGTCACGTGTCATGTTTAAAGGGCATTCATGAAAAATATTCTCCTTCTTATTTGTGGAAATGATGGAACTGAAGGTTCAAAACAACTTGAGTTTACGTCACTAGTCTGAATAAGGCTGGATTGAATGAACAATTAATAAGGCTATAGCTAGCAAAGGTTTAAAATCTGTTTGTCGAATCTCACTGAGGGATTCAGACCGAGTTCCTGACTTGAATGTTGAGTTGTTTCACTCTGATTGGAAGCTCATCTTATCACCCGCCACACGAGTCCAGCACCTGAGAGGCATGTCAATAGAGAACCGCAACCATCTAGTTCCTGTTCAATTCAACTCAACAAACAAATAAATGTATAGTCAAGCCTGGGGTTGATGGGTAATTTCAGCAATCGGCTTTGCAGAAGCAAATGACCAGTGTGTTTTCAGTGGCTTGTTCATAATTCACATTATTGTTAGACAGAATAGGTAATTAAAATGTATGAAGTCAGATTATATTCAGTGTTTCATGTCTATGTTTGTTAGCTAAAGGTGTGTGGTGAAAAATGGAGGTCGGATAGTTTGACGTTCTGTACATTGTGCTCTTGTAAGTTGCTATGATAAGAATAGCATCTGCTATGAACACGACAGTTAATGTAAACAAACAGTGTGAAGGATGTTTTGTCAGCTCGTGAAGGAGAAATGGGAAGTTAGTTGCTTTATAATTAAAACCAACATGATAAGAGTGGCAGCCTGACAGTTGTAGCAGTAAAATCATTTGTAGTGAAGTACATTTACTATACTTGATTACTGTACTTAAGTACACTTTTAAGTATCGGTACTTTACCTGAGTATTTATTTTTTTCTGGGAACTTATGACTTTGACTACATTTGAAAGACAAATATCGGGAACACTTTAGAATAATGGTCCGTTGTTTACAAGTAACTATACAGGAAGTAATGGGTAGTACTACATTAACACTTAACTTAACACTATTAACTAATAGAGAAGCAAGATTAACTAAGCAGTAAGTGGTAGCAAATTTAGGACAAAGGTAGTTCCTTATTAGATATGTGATAATTATTAAATACAAATATCCTCATTGAAAACTACTTGCGAACTATGACCAATTAATAAAGAATAACCAATTAATTACTAATCACAACAGTAACGTCTTAAAAGTGAACAATTGGGTTCCTCCCTGCAGTCTTCTGACCTGGCATCATGTATCCCGTCAAAGTGGGATGCAGGGGCTTCGTTGGGTCCTCAACGGTTTGCCTGCTCCGCGATATGGGATGTACAGGAGCAGGGCGTCGAAAAGCCTTTAAAATCTGGCAGAGGAGGCAGAGAAGGGCAGCTTTTGGCTATAGCTAAGGAGGAAGCATAGGAAGTGGGGGCCAAATAACACCTAGGGCATCAGCAGGGGGTGACAGGGATCGCTCCGCCACCAGGAGATGTACTGGGGTTAAAGGTGCGAAACATCCATGCCTCGTGGTCCCCAGCTGAGGATCCGTTTATGCCCGGAGAGATGTTCAGAAACCCAATTCGGGATTGAGAACCATCATTTCATGCTCGTGTCGTTTTTGGTGTCTGTATTTCACAAAGTAAGGCTGCACCACATCGCAAAATTAACTACCCTGGAGTTACAGAGTGCCAGCATACGCAAAAAGCTGTGCAAAACAGTTCTTTTTCAAGGGTTTTAGCTCCCCAGCCCCAGTTGCAAGCCTGACAGGGTAGTGTAAGATGCTGGAATGACCTGGAATTATAACGCTTGCTTTTCCAGGCCTTTAAAAAAAATGTACTGAGCTGGTACAGTATATATGGGAGCTTGTATGTATATGTGTGACAGAAGGGTCGTGTGTGTGTGTGTGTGTGTGTGTGTGTGTGTGTGTGTGTGTGTGTGTGTGTGTGTGTGTGAGTGAGAGAGAGAAATAAATTCAAATGAACAATCAAACTTGTTTCTTTATTAAAATATAAAATTAAATCATTTATACATTTATCAATATGCCATAACCTACCATATGTCTCTGTTAAAGAGCATAATACAAAGTCTTTTAGCATGAAAGCACGTATTTTTCAATGTGTGACAGCGTCCTGTATCATAACTGAATCTCTGCCGTTTGTAACAAACCAAACCGTGTGAAAATCCGGTATAAATTTGGGGAGTTATGATTATTGTAGTTGGGGATACACCTTCCTCAGTAGAAATAAATGCGGGGGGGGGGGGGGGGGGGGGTTACATTATAAGCCCCAGTCCATTCAGTTCATGTTTGTCGGTCTTGGAGTGTCTACCCTGCCTGTGATCTGTGTTCCCGTTTGAATTAAAAACTCTCCTTTTGTGAATTCCTCGTCTCCTCGTTCCTGGATCCCGTGCTTCCTTGAAGTGTGACACATACACTTGTGTGAGGCACTAGTGATATTTTACCAGACACTGAAATCTGGAATATGCAGTTTTGTGCTTAACACAATATAAATGCAGATGATGCCTTCATTAAGGATGTGAACTGTTTTTGTCAAGAGAACATCATTATTTATATTCAAGAAAAGTCCTCCCCAGCCTACTGTCACTATAGTGAACTGACAAACTAAAGCTCATAATTATTAACTAATTTAATCACTTCCTAATTATTAACATTTTTAAATGAACTATTTGTATTATTATTCTATGGTTTTGTTTGAAATAAACAGAGAACATCCATCCTTTGGTAAGAGTAATAGTCAAAATTTTAAAATGTAGCCAACTTATTTGGGGGATATCATATTCATAAATTAGTTTCCACAAAGAACCCAATAATCAATTGGTTATTCTTTATTAATTGGTCATAGTTCACATGTAGTTTTCAATGAGGGTATTTGTATTTAATAATTATCAAATATCTAATAAGGAACTACCTTTGTCCTAAATTTTCTACCACTTACTGCTTAGTTAATATTACTTCTCTATTAGATAATAGTATTAAGTTAAGTGTTAATGTAGTACTACCCATTACTTCCTGCATAGTTACCTGTTAACAATAAACCATTATTCTAAAGTGTTACCCAAATATCTTACTTTTCACTCCACTACATTTCTGTCGAGGTCCTAGAAGTAGAAAGTCATTACTATGTAACAACTTTGAAAGTCATTTGGTGATTTTTTTCTTCTCTGAAACGTGACAGCAATCAGTAATCACTCTTCTAGGGTTAGTGATTTCCCAGAAATTTTTGAACACTGACCAGTTGCAAATGTGATATTTATTCAAAACAATTACATAACAAGAAGTTACTATTGTGGTATATATTAGACACAATATTGTCTGATTTTGCAAAATTGTGTAAATGACAATATTACATATAAAGCCACAGAAGAACTGTTGTGCATCTCCTAACAAAACGCGATAGGTTTGACCACACAGACCATCCTGTGTACAACATCAAAGTACCACCAGAGCGATTATGTCAAACTTGTTGTTTTGTTAAAGTAGTGTTGCTGATGTAAAGTTACAGCTAGAGTTGTGTTGCTGGGTTTTAAAGCAGGTTTGATTTTTTTCTTATCAGTCTGTATTTACAGCAATTTCACTGTCAACTCAGTTCAAATGTGGATGAATGGCTACACTTTTTTTTTTTTTTGGTTAACGCACTTGTTTCATTTCTATAGGTTTTTAACTTTATTCCAAAGATGCTACAAGCTAGTCAGTGTATTCAGTAGGCTTAATGTATTTTAAGTTGCTTCAGAGGTGTAAGGTATAGCAAGTATTACACACAAAAATAATACAACATTGCATTGACAAAAAAGGAAATTTACTTTTGGTACTTAAGTACTTTTAGAAACAAGTACTGTAATGGCATCTGTACTTTCATCATTTATTACATCTCTCTGGGCTTTCTGAATATTACAGGTGTGTGTTTTCACGTCCAGCTCTTCTCTCTGATTGCTGTGCAGTCGACTGCCAGACGTCCACCAGCCAATGTTCCCTGCCAAAACAAATTGACTAGATATCCTGCCATTTGTATGCATTTGATTTGCACCAGACCGTAGCGGGATCTGATCTGGCACTGTTTTTCATTTGGAACAAAATAATATATTAAAACATATTCCATTAAAATCACAAACTTTTCAGCCTTTCCATTTATCACCCACAGAAACATATCCATTAAAATACAGTGGCCATCTGTTTGGTTTTGAGTTTTAGTGAACTAAACTATTCCACCAAAATCTTCTATAAAAGTTTGGCTGAGCAATAGTTATTTTAAGGCGGAATAGACAGGGTGATGGCAGCATAAATGACAAATCATTGTAAGCAAGTCATTTAAGAAGGCTGGCATGCCATTTTAAATCATGCAGGTGCAGATAAACACAGTCTGTTCTCAGCCAGAGAACCTCTTAGTCCTATTTAAAACCTGATTTAATAGTTAACACATCTTGAAAGTGTTGCTGTTGATTTAAAAAAAAAAAAAAAAAAAATCATTGAGTCTGTCAACTGTCAGTGTTTATTTGGATCTGGCTAACATTTGAGGCTTTATATAAATCAGCGTAACAGAGCTACATAAATATTCAAATGAAATGCTTTTAATTATAGGCTATATTATACATAGTATGTTATTAAAGTTAATTTTACATTTTAAATTGACTTTTATGTATCAACAGATCAGTAAAGCGTTCACCTGAGGACTGCCTGAAACTCTACAGTGTTTATTTCTGCAGGCCACATACATATTTTTCCACCTTTGATTTTTCTTCAAGTTCAATAGCTTATAGTACCCTCTTTTTTTGTTTCCTGCAGACATTCGTTGGAATAAAACAACTCGTCCAATTTATGTGTAGAAACAAGAATATTTCACGATGACTCATAACAAGTGATGCCTCAGATGCCTCGGGCTTTAATGTAGTTTTACGTTCCTTGACTTCCTTGAATAAAGAAAAAAATCTACCGCTTCCAAACTTAGTAACTCAAGCTGTCACATTGAATTCTGTCCCAAAAACTTCTTTCTGACTTATGTTTTGGATTTTCTTGTTAGACAGATTTGTTGATGTGCATTACTTGTTAAAATACATGTAAATGAGCTTCGGAGCGGAGGTGGTCCAAAATGTCCAAACTTCTTTAACGCCCACATCTGCTCAGAGCCACAGAGAAGAGCAAATGGCTCCTCTGTTTTTATGTTCTGCGCTACATTAAGAATATTTGCACAACGGCGTCTTCTGCACTGAGAAAGAAAAAGAGCATAAATCACTTTAGGAGGAAGCAGAAGGCATGAAAAGTAATTCTGCTGTAGGCTATCTGTTCACACAGAAACAATGCCATTAAAGATGTCTACTGAAATAAGAATTGGTCCAAGAAATATTTGTTTGTAAAAATCAGACATTGGGGCTTTGGGTGGAATATGGCAAGATTTTTCATATATTAATTAGTCACTTTATTCAGTTAATGATTATGATGATGATAAGGATGATAGAACTTTAATTGTCAGACGAAGTCTGATTTTTTTTTTCTTGCATAACAGTACGTTTATTGACTACATTACCATATCGCCAGATCTTTTCAATCTCATATAACAAAATACAAAAATTCACAACAGACACTAAAATTACTGCCTTGTCCAATTCTAGGAAAGCTTGATGCACAAAAGAGTGTTTAGTCTCACTCAATTAAATCTTGGGACCTTGCCTCACCAAATTAGATGGCAAAAGTATATCTAATTCATTATGCAGCACTTGATTCGGGTTCGGAAACAAAATTATTTGCCTGCCTTTTATAATAATCCATATACCTTTTCACGAGGCTGTCCTACTGCCTAATATTTTTATATAAAATAATGTAAATTCATATAAATTAAAATAATATGATTTAAATGAAATGTGTAATATAATGAATTTTTCAATTAAATAATCTTTAAATGCTTTAAAAGTTAATACTTTTAATAACAAATATGATTGTCAAAACAAACTGAATGTAAATGTGTACAATCAAGAAATGCATAATATAAACTATATAAAATAATTTCATGTAATTTAGATTGCATATCTAAATGTCATATAAATGATTTAGAGTTAATGAGTATTTTTTTTTTTTTTTGCATATATTGATAGATTTGCATGGACTTGGTGTTTAATGGAGTAGCAGTGTGTGGAAAGGAAAACTTTCTTGAGAGCCAAGAATTCAAGGGCTGTGAGAAAGAGCAATACTGCCCCCTGCAGAAATAATTTGGTCACACAAAGAAAGGTTAGCACACAGCACTGTTTTTTTTTTTTTTTTCGTTCAGTAACATTCTGTTCCTTGGCCCAATGCAAAACTTTAGTCATCCTTCCACTTGCTTCATTTCTTTATGGCTTTAAAAAGAAATACATCATTTCACAGCCCCTTTGAAACTGTAAGAGCGGTTTACACAGTAAGAAATTGCCCTGAAGGGATGTTCTGGAATTTTTGTCACGGTGCTTGATGTTCAGCTTTATTGGATAAGAATATATTCTGCAGCTACACTGCAAGGACTGATGGCCTGCTGTCGCTTTTTCCTTTTCTCTAATGCTGTTCGAATTTTTTAGGTTGCACAGTTCTATTTAATATGTACTTTTGGGGTTCTCTGGAACAATATGTATGATATAGATGCTGTTTATTAGCGAGAGCGGTACTGCTGTAATTTTTTTGTTTTGCTCCAGCAAAGGAAGCGCCACGATACAGCTGGCAGTAAATGGCATTTGTGCTGTAATAAATTTGTTAAGCACTGTTGTCAAATCTTGTCTTGTTGATGATGATTTTGCATTCATTAAACTTACAGAAAAACAGAATATATATATATATATATATATATATAAATATATATATATATATAAATCTTATATATATATGAGAAGTCCTCCACCTACTTAGATGATTTGTTGTCCTTTAATTTTACATTTGAACAAGTCAATGCAGACACTTCTTACTCTTTTAAAATGTAGCAAATTGAAGTGTTATGTAATTTATATGAAAGTGTAATTTTGTTTTTTGTTGGAAGATTTATCTCAGTTCAGAGCAATGACGATTGCTGCAGCTTGTTTAGGCTGCACAGAATCCAGACATTTTTGTCACAATGTTGCATACTTTTTTAATTGTATTTATATACTTAGGCTACTGTGCGTTATGCAGTTCATGTGCACGCATTAAACATATGCCAAAACAACAACAACAAAAAGCAATGCCATGAGATCCAGCTTCTGTTCCTGTTTTGCAGTGTAAAGATGACTTTTGGTCATATTGATATATTTTTATTGGTAACATTTTTTTTTTTTTTTTTGGAAGTAATTGGTTAAATTTCAGTTGTTGATATAAAAACAAGATACTTTTAATGCAAAATGGTATTATAACTGTAAAAAATGTACTTGCAATTAAATACAAGGGGTGTATTTCATTTAACTTCATTCCTGACCCTGCTTGGGAGTTACAATGACTACTATGAGGGTAATATTCTCATGCTGTAATTAGGGGGTTCGAAGTGGGCGTTTCTTTATTGATGTAACATTTTGGTTACGTAACCACAAGGTAGCCTACACCTCGCGTAATTTCCGCTTGCGCGGCGCGCGATAAACGCACATGGTCGTTTGGCGTGGTGATGCCAGTTTGGAGAGTCGGTGCAAACTGAATTGTTAGCCTTGTGTTGCTCGCTTTTTTATGCCCGGGTAAGTTATTTGACTTCATGTGAAATAATAAGCAGAGCTTTGTTGCTTTCTGAACGTAGCTGAGTTTTCTCTTGCTGTAACATATTTCGCGTGATCACGATTCTTGCCTTGGGGTTATTGTGTATTCCAATATGAAGAGTAGTGAGATAAAGTTGATATTCTCCAGCGTCCCGCGGTTTGTGGAACGAATGGGTGGATATGTAATTATATTTCCATTAATTAGCCTACATAAGGTTAGTTTGGCGGTCCGCCACAGTTTAATATGTTTTAAAACACCCATCATAACGTAAAGCGTCTCTAACGTTGTGTTTTGAGCCTTTGCTTTGGTACAACACATGAGAAACGAACCGAAACTTAATTTTGATCAAATCGCGAAAGCGGTTTAATTAGGTGTTGGGTTGTTGCGCCGCTTGTTTCAAAGCGATTCGGGCACAAGTTACTCAGTATTTTTAGGTGTAGCTACTACACCACGAAAGCATGTCTACATCACTTCCTTTGGATTTATAAAGATACTCATTTGTAAATCTGTTTTTCAGGCAGTTTTCCGCTGAAATAAAAGCTTGATGGTTGAGCTGTCTCATTACAGCTAAAGAGGTTTGGGACGTCCTCTTTAAAGTCCAGGTACAAGTCAATGCAGACACTTTTAACTCTTCTTTTAAAATGTAGCAAATTGGAGTGTTATGTGTGGGTCTTTTTATATGAATGTGGTGGTTTGTGTTTGTTGGAAGATTTGTCAATGCAGATTGTTTCACCACTGTTTTCTCAGTATGTATGGCTTTATTTCAGGGGTGTCCAGATTTGTCCCTGGAGAGTGACTGTCTTGTAGAGCTTACCTGCAGCCCCAATTAAACACACCTGAACCAGCTAATCAAGGTCTTGCTAGGCATGCTAGAAACTGCTAGGCATGCTAGAAACTCCTTGGCAGTTGTGTTGAGGCAATTTGGAGCTCAGCTATGCAGAACAGTGGCCCTCCAGGACCGAGTTTGGACACCCCTGCTCTATGAATAATTGATTGTGTAAAGTAGGGGTGTCTGCCCGTTCCTCCTCCTGGAGGTTTGTAGGACCAATATAGCGGGAAAGCTAATGTTTTCTGTTATGCTAAGCAGCAAAGCAAAGTAAAACAAACCTTAACGTTTTAATTGGTAAAATAAGTTTCAAATAAAAGCACCGGTGTTGTCCGCAGTGTTGTATTTGGTGGAGTGGGAGTGCGGGTAAATGCTGCCGTTTTTTTGTTTTGTTTTTGGTTCGGCAGAATTTGTCCAGTCGTGTAGGGGAGTGACCCAGTCATTAGGTTTGTGCTCCTTTCTGATCGTCAAAGACTAAAATCTGTTCAAGTTGATGGAATCGGTCGTTAAGTGTGTTGAGGTCAGTCTTACGGTGCGTTTCCACTACGGCGTCAAATCTGCGCTCAGTGCTGCTGGCAACGCTACTACGCCACTGCTTTGGGGCGTGTCAAATTTAGGGCAGTGCACGCCACTAAAAACAATATTTACACCCTGTTTGCATTTCATCATCTTTTCACTGCGATTGGTTTTTGCCTGGCGTTTTTCGCTCGATGAGTCGAGGAATGCCCAAACTCTTTGATGCTCTTGGCCGCTCTCAATGCTTTCTCTACGCTGCTTTAAATACCATAATGCACTGCGCAAGCGTTTAAGCTCAACTTCCATAGGAATTAATTGAAAATGCTGGCTTCGCTACGTGCCAGTGGAAATGCACCGCTAGAATGTTTCAGCTAGTCTTGTACTGCATCCCCAGCTTAAACTGCCGGACCCTAAATGCCTACCTTTTATTAATTTTCAACCTCAAGTCTTTCATTTACTCATGACCCTCTTTATAAAAAAAGTAGTGTAATGTCCATATAGGCTATATATTATTACATGCTCTATTATAATAATAGTTATATTAAAAGAGGTTGTCCAACTAGGGGTAATTCAAGTATATGATAGCATTGAGTGTGCTAAAGTAAATGAATTAATGATGTAATTGAAGTGATTATAGGCCTAAGTTTTAATGATTTGTTACACAATTACTAATGCAATTTTTCCACTTTGTAGGAGCTCTCCAGCGGTACTAGAGAAGCAGTTTTCAAAAGGAGCCCCACATGGTACATTAGCGCATGTATGTGTCCATTTGTCTTGAATTGTTGATCTGCTGAACATGGCAGTTGAGTCGCGTTAGAAAGTAAAGTGTGGTTAAATGCAGTGTGCTGTGGCTGCTGCAATTATAAAAGCTGTGCAGCATAAAGTATTTTTCAAAGCCTACCTACATGAATGTACTATATTTGTAGGCCAACCTGCAGTTTTAAATGTTTGTAATCTATTTTTGAAATATGTGAATATTCTGCTGGGAGCTGTGCAGTTTTTGATTTAATATAACTGTTGTATTAATGCAGTATTGCTCTCCAAATTTTCAGCTAAGGCATACAAATGTATGCTGATATTGGGAAAAGAACAATATTGTAGTGTTTATTTTATGACGAGCAGCTAGCTGCATTTGTTATTTAAATGCAATTATATGTGAAATATACAGAAATGTAGAGAGAATGTAAAGACTGCTAATTGAGTATGTGGTATCTAAGATGCATAACAATAATATATCTTTTTAAAATGTATTAATTCAATGTAGTATTTTTATTTATTTATTTTGTTCATTTTATGACTGGTTAAGTGTATAATTTACACTCTTATAAACCATTAATTGAAAAGCACTGATTTGATGCAGAAATCAATACTAGAGTGTTGTGTATATTCCTCACTGTTGTGTGTTTTTATGAATGCACAGATTGAAGACTTTGGGGCTGAATTCAGAGGGTGACATCTTGAAAATGAGAGCACTCCAGTTCAGGACGAATGAGGTAAACCCAAGCAAGTATCAGTAGCACAATCATTTGAACAATGCAGTAAAATCAGGGTTAGAATAAAGAAAGATGTGTCTGGCAGCTTAAGTGTAATAATAATAATTATAGGGTGGCTTTCAGAAGTTTTTAATTTGTAGACATTTTTGTGCAAATCAGCGGATGCTGAAAGGCTGTCATCCTGAAAAACAGAAAATGCTTAAGCATTTTTCCAAATCGTATGACTGCAGTGGCTCTAATAATAGCGTAACAAAGTTGAAGAGATTAGTGTGTTAATTTAATGTGGTGACATTGGATTTGTATAGAAAACTGAAGGCCACACAGCAGCATGTTTTAAAGTACGCATACAGCATGTGACTTGTGAAAAAGGAGACAGCAGATCCTGCGTTTGACATGTTTATTGAAGGCACTGTCAGTCTTTAATGTGAGACCATGTGAGGTAGAAAGAGCACTGGAGTTCATTTGGCTTTTTTTTTTCCGTTACACAGCTGCAATGAGACTGTCAATGTAGAAATGAGGTTAAGGTAATGAGCTTGACATAGTATCTGCAAATCTTTAAACGCTAACTCCAAACTGCTACAGTCAAGATTAGAAACTTTGTCCAACAAGGACATATTGTATGTGTGCTATATTTGTTCATACACAGCCTTCAACTTGTGTACTCTTCATTCATCAGTATAATAGTATCTTCCACTATTGAAAAGCATATTTCAAAAGAGACGGCATTAAGTCAAACAAGGCTAGTTTGAAAAAGTAAAGCAGTTGATGTTTTTGGTCAAGGATTTGTAACTTGGCACTAAAAAGTGGGTTGTGGATATTGTTGACATGCTCCATCCATGTGTGTTGACAGTTTTGATAATTGTAGATATGTTGTCACGATTTTGTACAAAAGGTAGGAAAGTGTGCAATAAAAGCAAAAATGAGTTTGTCCTTAATGTTTAAGAGTCTTTGCTCCCTCAGGACAGCATCAGCAGTCTTTGGAGGAGGAATAAGGTAAGCGTAGTGAACACACTGGGCAGCAGGGTGGCACTGTTGCTCTCCTGGATTCCCAGATTCGAGGTGGTGCAGGACTGGGGTAGTTGCGTTGCCGGTGAGCTGTAGTCACTGTTTTGCAGGAGGAAGTTGTGTGTGAGTGCAGAGAATGTGTCTGGACCATATGGCACTTGAACTGTCTGGGTGAGAGTCTTGTGTCCTGGGTATGTGACCTGGAGATAGGAAGCAACATAGATGTAACTGAAGCCATTATTCAACATCTGTATATAAAAAAAAAAATTAAAGTTGTATATAGGCACAATCTGTCTATTGCGTGAGTGATTTTTGTAAAAAGCTGTAGAAAGACCAGTTACAGTTGTCCAAGATTGGCTGCAGCCAGTGTCCCCATGCGTTTTGTTTGTATGTATTAGGCAATGTTCTGTAAGGATGTTTATGATGTAAGTGAATTTGTACATGTATATTGGAGTGAATTTCTGTGTTAACATGATGTGTTGTACAGTGTTTCCTGTTTGTTTTGATTGCAAAAGTGTCTGCATTCCAAATTAGAACATTCTACAAAGTTTAATTACGAGCATGCTCAGTTGAGTGTTTCTGATGAGGTGTGTAAATTATGAAAATATGTAATTGAAGCAAAAAATTTAAGTTTGCATTCAATTACATAACTCATCAGAATCACACATGCTCTTCACTTCAAACTGTAACAATATACAGCTAACAACCACTGCAAGTTGTACATGAAATAGTTGAATAACTTTTTTTTTAAGTGTGTACTAAACTACTTGTAATCATGAGCTTTCACCACGTCAGGCCTTTGTTCAAAAAGTGTAGAGATTGTTATGAGGCACTGCTTATTCCTCAGTTCTTATTACCCCAATGTTCAGACTACTAACTCTTCTAAAACACACAATCTCTATATAGGGTCCATGTAAATCTGGGGACACATTAACTGAAATTTTGAATGATTATGGGCTTAAAGTGCACCCTCTGAGCTTTCATTTTAGCCTACTCTAATCACAATTGGAGGAAAGGTTCAGTTTTCATATGTAATTGTTGCTGTCAAAGGAGCTCTATAGAGGTGGAAGACATCTGTTAGGCTTCAAAAACAAAAATCAATCTCTCACACATAGCAGGAGTGGCCACATCAACCAATTAATACATTTTGAGAAAATAATAAAAAAAAAACACTGAGCTCAGCATTCCAGGATGCTTAACAGCAGTGGATGATCGGAGCATCTTTTACATTATAAGGAAAAACCCTTTCATAACAGCCACAAGAACACTCTCCATGAGGTATGCATGTCACTGTCAGTCTACAATCAAGAGAAGACTTCACACACAAAAAATGGCCAGGAAGAACCAAAAGGGGTTTTGTGGAAATAGAGGAACCATTTTGTGAAAGGTTCTTTATTTATCAGTGATTCTTCATGACCCCATTTCTTCCAGCTCAATATCCTTACTTTTATACTACAAATAGGATTGTTCATAAAATTTTGAAAGTAGTAACAAGACTTGATACAGGAATAAAATGTTTATTGCATTATACATCAATGTAGAATACAATACTGCGTATGTTTAATAGGGATGTGCACAAGTACTAGAGTACTCAAAAAAAATAATTGCTGTCAAGTCTGAGTACTCTGATCACCTGACACATTTCTCTTTCTGTAGCATGCCATCCAGGCAAAATCAAAACCATCAGTACTTGAAATAAAACTGACAAAATTGCCCATCCCTAGTGTGTAATACAGCATGTCAATGTCAGTACCCCCATCATCCACTAGTATGCCCTTTTCATGGAAATTGCCACTGGTGGTTCAAAGGGTTCCCATTTTCACAGTCCTTTTTGATCCTGTAACTAACAAAAAAAATAAACACTTTCATTAGTTTCTTAATTTTCATAGGTTTAGCACAGGTATAATGACGCAAAATGATAAAAAATATAATGGAAAGGTATTAAGCTAAACAGCAGTAAGACTATAAGCAATCAAAGCAAGTCGAAGAATTTTGGAAGTTCATCCATCCATTCACTCTCCAAACCACTTATCCTCTCTAGGGTCGTAGGGGCTGAGGCCTATTCCAGCATCTTTGGCCACAAATGGATACAATTAATGCTATATAAGCACTAGGTAACAACATTGTAATGTTTCCAAACTTCTGACAGTATAATAAGTACTGTATAATATTTTTGGGGAGAGAAAACAAAAAAGCAAGTGCATTTATTTAGTCAAGAATACAGAAAATAGTAATATTGTAAAATATCATTACAAATTAAAATAACTGTTGTCTATTATTACTGTAAATTGTAATTTATTCCTGTGATAAAAAGCTGAATTTTCAGCATCATTTCTCTAGTCTTCAGTAGGGGTCTACCGATATGTGTTTTTCAGGGCCGATGCCGATACCGATTATTACAGACCACGTGGACCGATAACCGTTATTTTTTAACCGATATATTATATCTGATGTAAAAATGAAAATTAATGTCAAAGTTAAGAATAACAAGGGCTCTGACAAAAACTGCCTTCCCTGGTGTTGATTGCACTTCTTACTCTTGTCATCCTCCATGCATCCATCTATAATAAGGGTAATATAAAGAGAGAGTTAAAAGTGGGGCCACTGCATGCTTCATGATTAAGCCTATGAATACTCTACTACAGCTAAACAGCTTGGGGAAATGTACGTATTTGGCTTCAATAATTTACATGTTAGAAATGTATGTGTAATAGCATAACCTCTCATAATTATAATATAATAAGTGTAAATAATTCAATTGTCTTCATAGATCCATTGTAGAAATTGTGAAGACTGCAACTATTTTAATTAAACTATAACACTAATAGCCTGTTATAGGCACACTTGGTTCAATAGCCTGTTGAAATGTCACAATTTATGTCGTCCTAATCTTGGCCTATGTGACAGTAATTTCGATTAGTTTTAATTTACAGTGCAGTGCAAATGAAGCCATACAACATTAATTTCAGTTATCTTTTAATCAAATGGGTGTTAAACTCAATTTTTTGGCAAACAAATGGGTTTACCATCAAAATTAAAACATGGAACAAATAGCGTATTGTGTGATTTATTCTTTTAAACAAAAGTTGTTGTTGTAGTATTAGTAGATAAACCGAACTTTTATTTTGACGGGTTGCCATGAGGACCTCTTAAGTTTCTGTATAGCCTATGTATATGATATGACGATCGTTTTACTCAAATGAAACGGTCAAATGCTCATGAAGCAACTCTCAGAGCAGTTCTGGGGATGTTGTTCATGTGTTTATGTCCTCATTTACTGAGATGGCAGAAGCTGAAAACACCGCGAGCGTCGCGCACTTCAGTATGTGTGTGTGTATAATCAAAACCGCGCGTCTGTGCCATTCACATATACAGAGACACGCAGAATTCATATTTAAATAAGTCTTTTTGCAGCTTAATATTTACAGATACTAGTCCATACCGCGAGTCGATTTAAGTGTACTGACCTACTTTTGATTAATTCATCCAAACTTTGACGGACTCCGTGACTCCGCGTTATACAGTAAATTCCCTTTATATGACTGGATTCCGCGATTCCGTCTGCGTTTTCCCCATCGCGGAAACCACAAATAGATCATATTGAGGTGTTTTGTAACTTGAGTGTAGTAGATTGTGATTTATTGCAACTTGAGCAACGTCTGCTGCTGCCTTTGAGAGACAACTGATGCGTGATCACTGAAACTGTAGCAAGCGCTTTCAGTGAGAGAGTGCCTTGGTCTTCCACATTGATTGGTCAGACTCTTGACTCCCAACAAATCAGATGCGCGGTGGGCGGAGACTGCTCGAGGCCACAGAGTGGTGAGTTCTGACAGGCTGCATCAGAGCCAAATAGCGCGTTTCAAAATTAAATTAATTTTATCGGCACATCGGTTTTGAAAATGACCGATACCGATAATCAGAAAATGCTTAATATCGGCCAGGCCGATAATCGGTCGACCCCTAGTCTTCAGTGTCACATGATCCTCCAGAAATCATTTTAATATGCAGATTTGGCTTTTTTTCCCTTTCCTCTCTCCTTACATTTTACATTTATTTTTACAACAGTTGAAAACAGTTTTTGCATTTTAACATTTTTTGTGGAGATGGTGATACTTTTTTCAGGATTCATTGATGAATAGAAAGAACAATGAACAGCATTTATAAAATTTATTAAACGATTATAGAAATATTTTCCAACATTATAAATGACTTAAGTTACTTCTGATAAATGTAATGCACCCTTGATTAATAAAAGTATTATTTCTCTCTTTTCTTATCACAAATGTTTGAATGGTATTGTTTCCATAAAAATAAGCAGCAAAAACTGTTTTCAACATTAATAATCAGAAAAGTTTCTTGAGCTGCAAATCAGCATGCTAGAATGATTTTCTGAAGGTTTGTGTGACACTGAAGACTGCTGTGATCAAAGCTGAATTTCCAGCATCATTACTCCAATCAAATACATTTTAAAATGTATTCACATAAAAGAGGTATTTTAAATTGTACTATTTTACAATATTTCTATTTTTACTGTATTTTTAAATCAAATAAATGAAGTGAGCAGAAGACGTAGATAAAACAGTTTAAAAAAAATCATACTAATCTCTAAATTGAACAGTAGTGTATGTTTGAAGATTTACTTACTAGTCATATGGTTCATAGCGCCTTAGAGATGTTGTCAGACACTAGGTCTGCTCCAACTCTGCTGCACGGCCATCAGCACAGAATAATCTAGAAACATAACATGCCATTTATCACAGAGCCAGCAATATTTGGTATACAGGCAGGTTTATTTAAAGGAAGCACGCTAGAGCAGAAGTGAAATGCATAAAATAAAATACATGTATATAAACAAACACACAAACCAGTTTCTTAAAATAACCGAATTAACAGTTATTTTAGGAAGGTTTTGACATCCAAACCTAAGTGACACAAACCTAAAAACATTAATATAACAGATGCATGGTAATATAAGAACATTTCTCAGCTCACCTGTTTCTCCTGCATTTCTGTCAGCAGCTCCCTTCAGAAACTGACATTTTGGAGCTTCTCTTCTGTTGTATAGAGATTATTTTATCACTCCTGAAACCACAGAACAATTATCAATATTTGTTTACCATGAAAGATAAAAACACGTTGTGTAGATGTGAGGTTCTGATAGACAAAGATGTGATTAAAAGCCCAAACTCTCATAAACAAGAGCTCAAGCTATAGAGTTATAGCTTACCTCGCCTGAAAAGTTGAGATGCTAATGGACTTTTTCTGTGAAGTAAATATTCAACAGAAACGTGTCAATTACATGTAATAACGTGTCTGGAACAGTTGTATGTGATATTTGTGTGATTTTAGGGACTAAACTCACCTGAAAGCAGTGAAAACAGCAATGAGAGATGGAGATTTATGGTTTATCAGTTGGTGTTGTCGCCTCGTTTTCATGACAACTCCCTCCGCTGCAGCGTTTGAATGAGACTACAGTATTCAGCGCTCATACCCATTAAAACACGTCAAAGTCACAGCATTTGCATAAATAAACCTCTAGAATTAGAACACTACATAACTTAAATCACATTAAAATTGCAAATTTGAAACTGTGTAGTTCTACAACCAATTCATAGGTCCAAAATGGACAGTGGGACAAAGTGGCACTTTTATATTTTAAGATTTTGTATCACTCAGCCTTATTTCATTTTAAAACATGATTGCAGTTTTTTTTTAATACTAAAATTAAATAGCCTAATAAGTTTTTGGAGTCATGCAAAACAGCATTAAAAGAGATATAAAATGATCTACTGGTCTTTAATGAATAGAAACCACAAAATTATTTATATAACTCAAAATTAATACTTATTACACTATAATTGAATGCAATTATAGTACTAGTATAGCAATTATAATTGAACTAATAGAAAATGAGTCTGGAATGGAGTTCTGGACCAGACAGGACAATTTAGCTCACTTGGTCTCACTTTCCAGAAACAAAAATATTTACAACATGAGTGTGAACAACCATTAAATTGACTAAAGAACCTTTCGTGCAATAGAAAGGTTCTTTGGACATTAAAAGGTTCTTCATGGAACCATACACCCTGCCAAAGAACCATTTAAGAACCTTTTTTTTTTTGTTTTGTTTTGTTTTTTTAAATTGTATGCGAGTTCACCACAAGGTGCAAACAAGGCCAGATTAGACTTTACATTTGGGAAAAAAAAAAAAAAGCCAGACCAAAAAAAAAAAAAAAAAAAAAAGTATGGAGAAAGCTTGGAACAGCTCATAATCCAAAGCATACAACATCATCTGTGAAACATGGTGGAACAGTGTAATGGCATGAGCATGGCTTCCAGTGGCACTGGGTTACTGGTGTTTAGTGACGATGCGAGAAGACAAAAGCAGCTGGAAGAATTCTGAAGTGTATAGGGACCTGCTCTCTACCCAGATTCAGTCAAATGCAACAAAGTTGACTGGACAGCACTTAGTACAAATGGACGACGACACAAAACATACTGCAAAAGCAACCCAAAAGTTTTTCCAAGGTAAAAAAAGAAAAAAAAAAAAGTGGATTATTCTGCAATCTCAACCAGACTGAGCATGGATTTCACTTGCTCAAGACAAAACTAAGGCAGAAAGACCCACAAACACACAACGGAAGTCAGCTACAGTAAAGGCCTGGCAAAGCATCACAAAAGAGGAAACCCAGTCTCTGCTGATGTCCATGAGTTCCAGACTTAAGGCAGTCATTGCATGCAAAGGACTCTCAATAAAGAGAGTGTGTGTGAGTGTGAGAATATATCTCTATCTATCCATTTTCACTTTACATTTACTTGTCCAATTACACTTGAGCCCCTGAAAATGGGGGACTGCGTCTAAAACTGGTTGTAATCTTCAATTTTTGTTCAAGCCCTTGAATTACATCTTAAACTCTGCACTTCAATTTCATCTTGATTGTTTCCTTTTAATTCTTTTCTGGTGGCATACAGAGCCAAAATTAGGCAAAAATTGTGTCAGTGTCCAAATATATATATGGACGTATACAGTTGAAGGCAAAATTATTAGGGAGCAAAAGATTTAGAAAACTTTGGAAAGAAAACTAGGGGGATGTTTCTAAAGACCCAAGAACAACTGCTAAGACGCTAACGAATGATTTAGCGAAGTCTAGGACTGATGTCTCAACGAAGACGTACACTAGAGGCCCGCGCAAGAATGGAGGTTGCCACAAAAAAAAAAAAAAAATCCACTTATGAAGAAGAGACACCTCTAAGCATCACTGAAGTTTTAAGGACATACTGGAAACTTGTTCTTTGGTCATATGAGACAAAACTACAGCTCTTTGGCCACCGAGATGCTGCCTGTATTTGGAGAAAGCAGGAAGAGGCGCTCAACCCAAAGAACACCGTTCCCACAGTGAAACGTGGCAGTGGGAGTATAAGGCCGTGGGGATGTATCAGTGCATTTCTCATCAGGGTCAAAGACTTTGAAAGACAACCTCAGACGATCTGCAGCAAAACATGGTTTGGGTCAATGTTTTGTCTTCCAGCATGATAATGACTCAAAGCATACCTCACTTCTACCTCCAATTGAGCAACGTTAACGTCCTTGACTGGCCTGCACAAAGGCTTGAATCCGTTATAAAATTTGTGGGGCTCACTGAAGACCGCAGTCCATGCCAGGACACAGCAAATCTCTCAAGCTCCTCCAGATTTTTGGAAGGAAGAATGGACTGCGACGACTCAGGAGACATGCCTGAAACTTGAGAACTACAACAAACGACTATCATCAAGAAAAAGGGATGCACCATCGACTACCAACATCACAGGGCCAATCATTTTGAACTGTATACTTTTTCTTGTTTATAATTGGGTTTCGGTAATTATTTGGAAAATGATGTAATATCTCATAGGGGCAAATAATGTATATTGTATATACAGTCAATACCAAAAATATCAGCACCTTTGCAATTCTGTCAGAAAATGCAACACTTCTCTCAGAAAATTGTTCCATTGCAAATGTTTTGGTATTCACGTGCTTGTTTTTGTTTGCACTGCAACAAAAAAAAACAACAAAAATAAAACAAAACAATAAAAGTCAAACTTGATAAAATTTCACATAGAACTCAATGGACTGGTCAAAACTGTAAGAAATAATTGCTTTTCAAGCATGTGATGCTCCTGTAATTTGTATTTAGACACACCTGTGGCAAGTAACAGGTGTGGGCAATATAGTAATCACACTTGAAACCAGTTAAAATGGAGAAAAGTTGTCTCAACCTGTGTGTTGTGCGTCACACTGAGCATGGAGAAAAGAAAGAAGTGTAAAAAGTTGTCAGTGGATTTGAGAGAAAAAAAATTGGGGAACAACATGGACAATCTCAAGGCTACAAGTCTATCTCCAGAGATCTTAATGTTCCTGTGTCCACTGTGTGTAATATCATCAAGAGGTTTACAGCCCATGGCACTGTAGCTATCCTCCCTGGACGTGGACGGAAGAGCAAAATTAATGAAAAAGTAAAACGAAGGATTGTTCGAATGGTGGATAAAGACCCCCGAATTAACTTCCAAACAAATTCAAGCTGATCTGCAGACACAGGGCACAACGGTATCAGCTCGCACTATCCGTCGCCATCTGAATGAAAAGGGGCGCTATGGTAGGAGACCCAGGAGGACACCACTGCTGACACAGGCATAAAAAAGCAGAACTGGAGTTTGACAAAACCACAATCTTTCTGGGAGAACGTGTGTGGTAAAGGACATCATGGCACTGTTTACAGAAAAAGAAAGTAAGCCTTCAAAAGAAAAGACGACAACCCCGAAACATTCAAAGATGTTTTGGGGTTGCTTTGCTGCTTCTGGCACTGGATGCCTTGACTGTGTGAACGCTATCATGAAATCTGATGATTACCAAAGAATTTTGGGGCACAACATAGTGGCCAGTGTCAGAAAGCTGCGTCTCCACCAGAGGTCATGGGTCTTCCAGCAGGGCAATGACCCAAAACACTTCAAAAAGCACTCAGGAATGGTTACAAAAAGCGCTGGAGAGTTCTGAAATGACCAGGCATCCTTCAAATCGGAATGACCTGGAGCAGTTTGCAAAAGAAGAGTGGTCCAAAATTTGAGTAGAAAGGTGTAAGAAACTCATTCATGGTTACAGGAAGCGATTTATTTAAGTTATTTTTTCCAAAGGGGGTGCTACCAAATATTAAGTTAAGGGTGCCAATAATTTTGTCCTGTGCATTTTTTGGGTTCTGTGTGGAATTGTATCAGATTTGACTTTTCTTCAGTTTCTGTGTTGTTCCAACGCAAAAAAACAAAAACAAACGAGTGAGTACCAAAACATTTGCAACTGCAACAATGACAATTGCAAGGGTGCTGATATTTTTGGCCACGACTAACTAACTAACTATCTGTGTGCTGTCAAACGATTAATTGCATCCAACAATATTGGTTACTAGTGTACTGTGTATATTTATTATGTATATATATATATATATATATACACACACACACACATTTTATTTATTTTACACCTACAAAAATCCACTACTTTTTCCAAAATGTGCACTTTTATGGATCCCTGTTTTTTTTTCCCTTCCCAAAACCACAACTAAGGCTCATATTTAAGGTATTAGTGACACTTCTTTAACACTTAACACAATTTTACCCATATACTTTGATTAGATTACTCAAACTAACATTAACAATAAACTAATGTCAAGGAATGCAGTGCATCCTTGTGCGGGTGAAGTAACTGATGCTGCAAAGAAAAAAAATCCTGAAAATAATACAGTCTGCTTAAACATACATTGACCTTTCTCAGACTAGTTTACAATAATGCTTCTATTGCATTATTTATTCATGCCTTACTCTAGATATTTCTTAGGCTCCTTTTAAATGAATCACTTTTACCATCTTAACCTCTTATTTAGTCTCAGGGAATGAAGCCTTTGGCCCCAAATTTACAATAAAACAATTCATTTCTCCCCAATGAACCGTATTTCCTGGACTGAGGGATGTGAAAACAGCCCACTTACAGGAGGTGCTCAGAGAAGGCTGCCAACACTTATGGTTCAACTATTCCAAGTACTAATAATCGCTCTTTTCCTAAATATACAGTCATTTTGTGATACTGTTGTTGAACAAGACAGAGTAAAATCACACTGTTGAAATTGATGACTCCTTAACACTTTGAGCAGCTATGAAATTCCCTACAAGAAGTCCTGATCTTACTTTGATGGTGTAGTTTCCGGGCAGCAGCAGTCTGTAGTATTCCCCGTTACGATCCGTCCTGAAGGGACAAAGGTTTCTTCTCCCCTCTACCTCCACTACAGCGTTTTGGACAGGCTTCCCGTATGAGTCCATCACTACTCCTTTCACCCCTGTGCAAAAAAAAAAAAAAAAACAAACAAAAAAAAAAAACATATATACACACAGGGCAGGGAAGTTTACTTTTAAAACGTATTTCACTACATATTACAAAACACATGCTTCAAAAAGTAATCAGTAATGTATTTCGTTAGATTACTCGGGTTTAGTAACTTAAGCTATATAACACAAAGTATTCTAAAGTATTTAGATTAAGTATTTCAAAGGAAAAATGTCTTGTTTTCTATTTGCATTTAACAACATTTTCCACAGCATTTCTATGAACAACAACAAAAGAGATATGTCATTTAAGTCTATCAATCAATATAAATTCAATTTGAATACAATGAATGGGATTCCGTGCTGTTTCATGCTGCATTCCAAGCTTCAAAACAAATCCAAACACCAAAAAAAAAAATCATAAAAGTAGCCAAAACAACTGGCACAGTTCTCCCAGTTATTCAATAGATTTGTTTAATGCATGGACCAAACTTTAAGTGATTACTTCATAATCCTCTCTATGGAGAAGCCATCGCTGAGTCAAAATTGACAGGGCTCGTTTCCCAAAGCAACTACGGTCGCAAGTAATGTTGTTATAGTTCAATGTAATTTAACAAGCACAGTTCACTAATGATGCTTTTGGGAAACATACCCCAGATCCATCCAGTTTAATGTGAACCATTCACACTGGTTCGTTAAACAAAAGAAATGATTCATTTAAAAGATTGACTCAAAAGAATCATCTGTGCACGAATCAAATCATGAACTCGCATTACCGCGCCAAAGATGGTCTATTCTAGAACATTTCGAATGAATAAAAGACACACAAAGCTATCATTTGACTTTATAAACTTATTTCATGCATGATTCGTACGGATCTGTTAACTGAATGCAAAGTGTGAAATCTAGGAAAATTTATTTATTTTTTCTTCAACAGAGAATCAGTCGCCTTATTGGTTAAAATTCCCAAACCGTTTACAGAAATTGCATTCAAATTCAAAGTAATCACTTTGGTAATCTAAAATACTTTTCGGATGTAACTATAATTTGATTACCACCTATTTAAAATTCAATTATAATGAAATGCAGTTATTCATATTTTGTATTTAACGCCATTACATGTATTTCATTACTCCCCAGCTCCTTTTCCTCATATTTGGGGTGACCTCTTTTCTCTAAGCAGTCACCTAATAATCACAACATGACAGCGATCAGAGGGAACGTATGTTTATCAAATTAAATTAATTTCCTATAATGTTTTACATACACCTGCATGACCTTCATCCATCAAGGAGGTGTTACGCCAGCAAGTCGCTGTCTTACGTACGTGTCAATGACTTTTTAAAGGTGCGATCTTAAAAGCGGTCAACCGCAACTAGACTAAACAATTTAGTGATCTCTGTGAGGTATTATGACACACTAGCTGCTCCAGTAAACAATTTTTTACCTCGTTGTTTAAAAGGTGTGGTGACGCGTATTGGTTTCCGATCCCACTGTTTGCTTGCGGATGGATTACAGAGACTGTCGTGTCAACGCTGGGTGTGGACAGTGCCTTTGTCCCTGTGACTCAGCTGTGGGATTGTCCCATCGCTAAAGGTCAGGGATGGTACGGTATCTGTTTGTGCAATTTAATTGTGATTGTAACAGGATATGCTTATTGTGCCACAATAATCCATCCGCCCTAATCTTTTTAATCCACCTTATTTTGCAATGTGGAAGTAAACTGTTTTCTGTAAATGGACCTGACTTCCGATTCGTTAGCTACTACAAGGAAATGAGAAGATATCAAAGTGCAGTAAACTGTATGCACTACAAACCAGTGTTTTAGAATTAAGACAAAACATTCCAATAAATATGGAAAAATAAAGCAGTTTCAAGCAGCATAACGATCCATTTTGTACAGCTAAAAACAACTGGAGGCGAATGACACCAGAAGCCTTTTACAGGGGAAGAAAAAAAAAAAAAAAAGTAGTGTATAATTGAGTGTAGGCTCAAATGATAATCAAGTGACATCATGCGTTTTTTTTTTTTTTTTAAACCATGTTTGCTCAACTTGTTCAGTCACTCATAGGGCCCTATGATTTATGCAATACAGACAACATATTCCAGCCTTTATGGCATCTACACTAACACGGTCAGAGATTTTGGATAATACATTATTTATTTATATCATGTATAATTTGAATAATCAAATCAAGAGATAGACTACTGTACTTCATAAAACCACTGCTACTAAATGCAAAATCTGCATAGTCATATGTGAATGAGCACTATGGTGTGCGCACCGAAGTCTAATGGTGTTTTTTGCACCTGCCGTGTCACTATATGACATGCTACCCGTAAACCACAGCTCCACAGCTGCTCTGACAGTTCTCTTCATCAGAATTTTACAATTCCATTTTATACAACTATCAGCATTTCATGAACATGCAGAAACTCAAAAGGTCTTAATTTAAATAAACTGACATAATAAAATAAACTGACATTGAACAATAATTAACAAGTATTAATAATAATAATATTTTTTTTTGGTCACTTTATTTTAAGGTGCAATTCTCACAATAAAAAAAAAAAAAAAAAAAAAGAACATTAACTATGACTTTTGCCTCAACATCTTAATTGGCTGTGTATTAATAGTAAGGTACTTGTTAATTTGAGGTATTGGGAATTATGTGCTTTATAAAGTACTAATAAACAGCCAATATGTTAATAATAGTTACTGTCCTTACTAGTCCCTATACTAAACTGTTGCCTGTAACATTTGTGCAGAAATGCTTTCATTTCATTGTTCGTTTCATTTCATTACATCAATTCGATTGTTAATGTTCTATGCCTTCATTTCTGTGTATATATTGTAATACTCTAAATATAATTAGAAAATGTCACGTCACAGGTACAGCCGTGTTTTGTCTGCCTACCTAGGTGTACTTGCTGCATGTAAGCCAGTAGTGCGGGTTTGTTGACCGTCCATAGGTTGGGAAGGTTTGCCTCTGGAGGATACTTGCAGCAAGAAATTTCCAGTGTGAGCTCTAAACATTGCGCCCACACATAGTTATAGTCTTGCATTCCCCCTAAGAGAACAACACATGAGTATGTAACTGAAATTATTTGTTGCTGTTTGTATCAATTAACAGAGTCTCAAGCAGCATTAAATGGAGAGATATATATCATTTATTTTACAAACCTACTCCAAAATGTAATCGTTACAATTACGACATCAAAATATTACATTTAGTAAACTGTCAAACTAATCTGTCATGAACAATTATTAAACTGATGCTTGCATCCCTTTTACCTGGTAGAGGGTACCAGTAATATCCGTTAGTGATGCCGTGGGTGAAGCCCTGCGAGTCGTAACAGCTGTTTCCGTCGTGCATCTCGCTGTGGCTGTAAGAGTAGGTCTTTGCCAGGTGGACAAACACGTCGTCGTCGGGGGAGATGCTTTGGCCTCCTTGCAGCTCGCTTCCTGAAACAAAGTCAATCACATTACGGTTTTACGTCGTTGGACTCAAAAGAATCACTGTTCATCATCAAGACAGTTGTTTAAACTTACGCATTTTGTAAATAACTTCATTACTTTTAAACCTCTATATTTGTCTATAATTACATGTTACCAAGGTTATTTTCGTAAACGAAAACTGAAACTAAGACTAAAACTATTGGTCAAAAAACATTTTCGTAAACAGAAAAAAAAAATTCTAAATAAATGAAAAACTAAAACTAAACGAAACTAACAGTAACTGAAACTAACGAAAATAAAATAATTAGCAAAAATAAATAATCGTGTTCGTGATTTAATAAGCTCTCATTCTGTGCTAGAAAATGCACGTGAGCTGCGTCCTCAGCGTCTATTCACAGAGAATGCGTTTTTGCATTTAAAAACAAGATGCGGGCTATGAAATGGGAAATAATAATAATAATGCACACCTTACAGCGCACGAACGTTTAAAAGCGTGCTTGACGTGCGAGAACAACATAAGTGAGTTGACAGACACCGAATTAAAAGTTTTGGATGAGATGACTTTAGTGAGTAATCATTCTGTCACGCTTTGCGATTATTATGGTAACGTCCGTCTCGAGTCCATGACACGAGCACCGCCTTGAATGTATAAAACACATCCGAAATGACAGAAAGCGATAACCTCGCTGAGTTTTCACCGCTGGCCGTGTTGTGTAAAAGGGGCTTTAGAACTGGGATTGATTGCGTTGCTCATCTGAAGCGCGTGCGCGGCTGCGCGCTGGAGCGGCTCGTCAAAGTAAAGTGCAAACATAATTTAAGTCACCATATCGCATTTATTTTTGAGTAGTTTGAGGTTTCAAAACATTTTAGATTGTTTCTTCTTATTGTGTACTGTCATAGAGGGAGACGGGACATACAGTAGTGTGCACCGGTGGCTCGTATGTGCAAAAAAAATCCAACAAATGAATGCATTGAAAACACAGATGGACAAA
This sequence comes from Acrossocheilus fasciatus, assembly GCA_036784905.1. Taxonomy (NCBI): domain Eukaryota; kingdom Metazoa; phylum Chordata; class Actinopteri; order Cypriniformes; family Cyprinidae; genus Acrossocheilus; species Acrossocheilus fasciatus. The sequence goes on from CM071941.1 coordinate 16,984,108, forward strand.
AATAAGGTTTACAGAGTTTCAATAACGATTGCAAAAACATGCCTGCGTCCCAATGTGCACACTGTCCATCCTAAATTCTGTGTGATAGTCATTTTTAATAGGTTACTATTTAGGGCAGATAGTATGCACATTGGGCATGTTTCCTCAAATCCAGCACTGGAGGCCATTGTCCTGCAGAATTTAGCTTCAACCCTGATAAAAACTCAACTGCCTGATGCTGTCTAGTAACTCTGAAAACCTTGATTAGCTTGTTGTTTGTAAACTATTGGCATATTTTAACAAGATTACATCTTTAATATGAATGAATATGAACATGAATTATTAAATTGTATATGTATAAGTTGCATATTTTTGTTTTTTTGTTGAATTGTAAAGAATTATTTTATTTTCATTATTAAGAGGTTTGCACTAGAGTTAACTGTAAACTGCAAACATTCAACTTTGCTAAACTTAAATGTCTTGGTTTGGCCTACACTGGAAGTGTTCCATTAACTCTGTTAAACTATAATTACTAAAACTAAAACATATAAAAACTAAATAGAAATGTGTTCACAAAATAAAAACTGAACTAAAACTAACAAAACCACTAATGAAACTAACTAAAACTAAACTGAAATTATAGGAAATTTGAAAACGATATTAAAATAAAAACTAATTTAAAAATTCAAAACTATAATATCCTTGCATGTTACCAGAGACAACCGTTTGTCTTGCTTCTCACAATGATAATTTTAATAATAAAAAAAAAAAAAAAAAAACTGGTCTGCCTGCCCCACAGATTGTTACTGCAAGCTAATTACCATAAATGCACGAAGCTTTTAAAACCTCACAATATTGATTCATGCCTTCAACCCTGTGAAGCCTAGCATATGAAAGGCACAAATAATAACATTGTAATAATAAATCAATAAAATACATAACGTAAGAGTTTATATCAAAAAGGTACACAATTTACGAAAGTCAATTTCAAAAACTGTTGGCCTGTGCTTGCTGACAACAAATTCATATTCCATGCATCAGCCTTTTATTAAAACCACACACCATACAGATCTTATGCACCAGAGAAACAAGAGTGTAATCATCTTTAGAATTCTGTTGTTCAAATTCTGTTTTTGTGGTAGCTCTATGGCGTCGCTGTTAAAGATGAAGTAGAATTTCTTAATGTGCACTTCACAATATCATGAGCATTGTAATGTTCAAAGCAGATGTCATAAATGTCTCAATACGACCTTACATTCATGATCTAGAAATATAAACAGAACAGAACAAGTGCAGTGCTGAAAAGGGGCAGAACTACATAAAAGTCTATAATACAACATAAACCTCAAATGGAAGGAGAAATCAAAACATAAATTAAAAATAAATTTAAGGTACAATTAAATTAAATGAAATATTTAGAGGCCCAAACCAAGCAAAAATATAGAATTTGGTGCAATTGATGATATTTATGGCCAAAAACAAGATGAACTACACTAAAACTGTGGATTTCTTTGCATTACATTATCTGTATGTACATTACAATGCAGTACATGATCAAGTAAGACTAAGTTCCTATGTGTTGATCTTGAAATATTACTAACATTAATAACAATATTCTTACACTTAAAACTTCTTACATTTACTGGTTACACTTTATATTAGGTGGCCTTAACTACTATGTACTTACGTCAAAAAATAAGTACAATGTACTTATTGTGTTCATATTGTATTGCAAAACACTATTGCTGCTATTGAGGTGGGATACGGGTAAGGTTAGGGACAGGTTTGGTGGTCTGGGTAGGTTTAAGGGTGAGTTAAGGTGTAAGGGATGGGTCAACAGTGTAATTATAAATGTAATTACAGAAATTAATTACAGATGTAAGTACATATAGGTATTTTTAAAAATATAAGTACAATGTAAAAACATGTACACAGTAAGTGCATTGTATCAAATGATTAATTTAAATGCAAGTACATGTAGTTAAGGCCACCTAATGTAAAGTGGGACCCATTTACTTGATAAAAATCACTAACATTTCACAGGAAAAACACATACCACCACCTGGAGGGGAGAGGGTGCTTTTATAGTCATTTAGAAGTTTACTTGCTGAAAAACTATAAAGCAAACAAGAATAAACTACATTGTGTGTACAACACATTTTCCTAAAATTCTCATACTATTGAAAATTGAGAAACTGAGCAACTGACCTCCATTGCTGTTGTCGTAGGGATAGCTGGCCACCACTGCTCCTCCGTGAAGATTGGCCGAGAGGACGAAACTCTCCGTCTTTAGCCAGTCCATCACGGCCCTGACCTCCATCTCCCTTTGCTGATCTGTATTACTCTCAAATACATCTGGAAAATTGCGATTCAGGTCCACTCCGTTCTTATTATACCTGTGGGGGAAATCAATTACATGTTCAATAAATCTTTTCCGAAATAATTGTGACTATTACCTTCATTACGGCTCATACCTGTAAAACCGGTATTTTAACATTACACACAGAAATTACACTTCACCTATATTGTTCCTGATTATTTCACTCGGCACTGTGTATATTAGTGCCGTGAAAAGGTTTCTGCACCCTTTCCTGTTTTTTACATTTCTTGCATTTGTGTCACTTGGATTCAAAAATCAAACAAATTTTAATACATTACACAATGAAATAATTTAAAAACTGTATTTTGTATTTACTTGCATTATCTTTAAGCGAAAAAAGCTGTCCAAACCTGCCTGGCCCTACATGAAAAAATAATTGGCCCCTTCTGCATAAAGAGCAACATATCATGCCGCGATCTAAAGAAATTCAGGAACAGATGAGAAACAAAATAGTTGACATCTCAGTCTGGAAAGGGTTACAAAGCCATTTCTAAGGCTTTGACACTCCAGCGAACCACGATCAGAGCCATTATCCACAAATGGAGAAAACTTGGAACAGTGGTGAACTTTCCCAGGCCTATCAAAATTACTCCAAGAGCACAACGGCAACTTGTCTAGGAGGTCATAAAAGAACCCAGAGCAACATCTAAAGAACTGCAGGCCTCACTTGCCTCAATTAAGGTCAGTGTTCATGATTCAACAATAAGAAAGAGACTGGGCAAAAACATCTTAAGGACTGAGAGAAACAAGACTTTCTGATCTAATGAACCTCAGCATCATATATGGAGGAAACCAGGCACTGCTCATCACCATCCCATCAGTAAAGTGTGGTGGTAGCAGCATCATGCTGTGGACACAGAGTGGAAGGGGAGCTCAGTGCAGAAAAATATAGGCCTTAATGAAAACCTAGTCCAGAGCATTGAGAACCTCAGACTGGGCAGAAGGTTTATCTTCAAAAAGGACAAAGAACCGAAGCAGACAGCAAGAGTGGCTAATGGACAACTCTGTGAATGTCCTTGGGTGGCCGGACCTGAGACTCGAACCCGTGACTTTTGGGTCCGACTCTCTATCCATTAGGCCACAACTGCCCCCTAATGTGACTGTGTCTTATTACCCATCTCAGACTTCCATCACGTTAAGCAAAATCTAACAAAAACTCAAACTCTTTAAACCGTTACCTCACAGATCTTCAGACAATTTCAATGCTGAATTGAGATTAAAATGTGTTACACTGATTGAATGGAAATTTGCAAAACATTTCGTATCTGAACATGCAAGGGATGGGGGATGTGTTCAGCTTTTTAATGAGCAGGCCACTTCAATCAATTGAATTACTGTCATTCACAAACAAATCATTCTAATCTATAGTCATCACCAACAGAACAAAACACAGTGTCAGCTTATGACCACAACCCCAAAACAGTCAGAATTGTGCTTTTCACTAGCATTTCCCCCTTCTCTTAGGCCCTCACTATAGGCTCTTTTTAAAATAATAACTCATTACCCAAAAACACTGTTCAGTGAAGTTGACTCACCCCATTACATAGATTTCCTTCAAACATTCGCCAACCAATAACATGATTCTTTTGTGGATTTGAGCAGCACACCTGACTCAGTGCTGCCTGAATCTGTGCTGACACCAAAATCTTAAAGGATGAAGAACATCAAAAAGCTAACTAGCAAACTAACAGGCCGGTGACAGCCGCTCGCATTAGCTCGCGCTGACAGGTCTAAATTTGTGCGGGTGGATTAGTGTGTTCGCCGTGATGCCGTCGGGTGGAGCGATCCTTCTTAATCCCAAACGCGGAGCGCCCGCTCTACGCTATACAGAAGTGCTTCCCTCAGGGATTCCTATCTGCTTACGGTTGCAACGCTCTGAAGTGCTTTTAAAAACGGCCTCTCTTGGTCACAAATGCAGCAGGAGCTATACCAGCATGTCTGGATGCAGGCACGTGTGCTGAAATATCAATATTGCTATATAAAATAAAACATTTTCTGTTGTATTTGATTGTTATTTTATTCTAATATGCCGATTTGATATTCAAACAATCAACATAAACAGGTTGAATTTTGATGATTTAAGTGTAAATAAAAAAAAAAACTGAAATATCTTTGGAAAGAAGAAAAAAAAAATACATTGTACTACATAGGGACCACTGTGTTTGACACGAGGTAACAGTCTAATGCAACTCAGAAGCCAATGACGATGGAGAAAAACAAACAAACAAACAAACAAACAGATTTACATGTTTTGGTACAGAGGTTTTGAGGTTCAATAATCAAGCCTCCTTGGGTGGTCGACGTCAAAACCAACCCAGGCACAATAAACAGGATGTGTGTGCTCGCCACATTTCGCTGGCGTTCGAACACAGCCGTTTCTTCCTGCTTTCACAATACAATAATAAAAAAAAAAAAATTCTTTAAAAATTGGCCTGTAATCTCATCTTCAATGGCTGTTGTAGTTTAACGGCAGAGATGAGCTTGCTTATGCCAAGCTCTTCAGCTTGTTTGAAAGCTTTTTGAAAACTGATTAAGCACCTCATAAATCCACTCAGATTCTATCGTGTCTCTGGCTCGGTTTGGACTTGGGTTGTTTTCTTTCGCTGATTGCCGGCCTCATCCAGACACCTGATTCCTCTCTTAAGACCCTCGAATCTAAATCACGGCGGACGCTTAAGCTGATCGATGTGGCGTGAAACAGATTTGGTCGTAAAAATGGTTGATTAACAGCTTTCGCCTCTATAAACTATTTGTCTAAAAGAGCTCTTGAGGTTTCCATTAGTGGTGGTGAGCTGTTAGTTTGATGGGGCAGAACGGATCGCTCCGGGCTTCATCTTGTCTGACGCTTTTTTCTGCTATTTCTCTTATTCGAGCTTTGGATTTTGTTAGGGTATAGCTGATCCTGGGTCAGCCTAAAAAGACAGATACTGGAGGTAAACTTGGTGGGGTTTACGCTCCTTCAACCGCTGTTTATATGTAATGACAGCTTGGAGTTGATTTATCAGGATGACTTCTATATCAGTGCAACTTTACACACACACACACACACACACACACACACACAGTGTAAGATTTCTTAGCGTGCACACATGCAGCCATAAAATCTTTGTCAGCCTGCACTCAAGGTCTGTCAGCATAATTTGGAGGAGTATCAGGGCTGTCACGGGGCATCTGGATGTGTGAGAGCCATTAATCTCTGAGTGAAAGGCATTTAATAGTGTTTATGTTGTGCTTTGTGGCTGTGGAGTGATCAGTGCAGAATGGAAATATTTCTGGCATGTTTCACTCATCCTTAAAGGAATAGCTTACCAAGAATTCTGTCATTGTTTATCGAATCTCATGTTATTTCAAATCTTCAGTGGAACCAACAAAAGAGCAGAACGGCCAATCGGCTTTTTGCTGTACAATAAGTGAAGCAAATGGGAACATGGGCTGTCAAATTCCAAATATGACAAAAAGACATATCAATACAATCATATGTACAACTCATGAGGACTTTCAAATAATTTCTTATTGATATTTACTTGTGTGCACTCAAAAATACAAGTTTGTCATCCAAAAGTTCAAAGATACATATACATAATGCATTACATTACATGCTTTAGATTTCCAAGATGATAATTTTATGCCATTTGTATGCAGTGTGATGAGGTTTGAAATGTCAATTCTACAATAATAATCACTATTATTAGTAGGTTTTCAAATAGTGCAGGACACTGTATATTTTGCGTAGGATTCAGTAAGTAGTAAGCCACTATCCCGTTACAAACAGAGCCAGGTTTTCCCTATCTGCCATTCTTTAAAGCCAGAGGTTGACATGTCGCTCTAACAAAAACAATTGTTCAAAGCACTGCAGAGCCACGCTGTTTATAGTGTTCTGGAATTCGACCTATAATAATTGTATAATTATCCCTGTACATTAAAATGAGGCAGAAGCTGTGTGTTGCCCTTTAAAAAGGACATCACTCTCTATGTGTACGGTGTGTGTGAAATGTTAAAGATGGAATCAAGATGTAGTGGCCGCGCTCCGCTGCAGACTCTCGAACTCGGCCTGAGGAAAAATTCCTGCAGTCCAGCTGTGCTTTCGGCATCAAATTATAGTACTTTCTCTGAAACCTCAGAAGACTTTGATTTGCGCCAATGACAAACTGACCATTCGTGTTCGCTTCTTTCCGCAGTGAGAAAGAGGAATGCCAGACCAAAACATCTGTGAATCTTTTGATCGCCTTAACCATCTAAAACCTCAAAAGTTGTCTTTTTCTTAAATCGGCAGGTCAAATTATTGCCATATTGGACATAAATCTGACAACACAGTGGATTTCATTAGCTACCAAATATAGTCACAGTACAACAGCGTCTGAAAATAGACCGTTTCCCAAATGAATTTATCAGAATGTCCGTTTCCTGTCAATTAGTCCTTTGAGAACAACATTTCCTCTCAATCTAAAGGATTACATGATTTTGCTAATTATGGTCTGTAACTCATATCTGCAAAGAACTAATGTATCCAAGCAATCCACTGCATTAGATGCCAAGGATGATTATTGTGGCTGGCCATAAATGTATCCTTCCTTTCTCCACAAGAAACAAAGCCATCCCTGTTTTCAGTTTTCTGTTTTCAACATTGATAAAGAAATGGTACTTGACAGATTGGCATGTTAGATTAATTTCTGAAGAAATTGAGTAATGGCTTTGCAACCGCAGGAATAAATCTTACCGACTCAAGTACTCACATGTATGTTTCAAGCCATTTACTTGGCTCTCAGAATGTGTATTTTTGTCTCTTTACATACAAATAGTGAGTCACTGCTTCCTTTAAAAAAAGTATGGGCCATTCTACAGAACTTGTGCAAAAAAAAAAAAAAAAAAAAAAAAAACATTTAAAAAGCATTTACTGTAAATATTACATGTTTATTAACCCACAATAATATTTAAAATCTAAGTAAAAAAATAAATAAAATTATATACATTAGTCAACATCTGAAGTGAATCAAAACCTTTCAAAGTTGTTCTAAAACCAAAATGCAATCTTGAATTAGGACAACTTTAATGAACTATCCATTTCAAATGTTTACTACTGTATTGAGTACTTTCAATTGAGAGGTGGCTGTCCTGAACCCTAACCCCTAAATTCCAACTTATGTAAATATTGAAAATGTTTGTATTTTTTTTCCCTCCATTGTTTTTAAAATTATCTTTTTGATTCTTTTAAAAAGAGAAGTTAAAAAAAATATATTTTTTGTAATTTATAAAACCATGTAAAAATAAAATAAAAAAAATTCTCATGTCAATATTGAAACTATGTTTTAGTCCACTGACCGAGACAGGTTTTAACCACACCCCTAAATTTATGATCAGGAAATATTCCTGTGATTTGGAGGAAATAATTTTGGTACAGTTTTAATAGTGTTACGCTGATAACACTTAGTAGTAATTTATTATGTTTTAGTAGCGTTTTAGTATTTTAGTTAAAATTCTAAAATGTGATGTGGTTGCTACCAAAGCATTACCGTCACTTCCAAAAATGTGCTGTCACTACCAAAACATGGCAAATGTTCTTGTCAAAAAAGTATACTGAATTATCAACCAAGATGTTATGATGTTTTTGGTTCAATGCATATTCAAAACTAACTCACCCTTAACTTTGACCCTTCATCCTTAGCCTTTTACAAAGAAAAATTGGATTCAAAATACAACAAATCTCATATTGTTAAATGTAATTGTTATTGATTTACCTCTGAAAAAAATAAAATAGCAAAAATATTTACAATCTATAAGAAAAATCTGAAGAGGTCAATATCCCTTTTAATTAAATTATTATTACTGTGTTTTGGCAGTGACAAACTTAGGGGAGAGGACAATATTCCAAAACTTTCTGAAAATAAAATGAGAATTAACTGCACAATTACTAGAAATGTGTACCTTGGATAAACAATTTGCATAGAAATATAGCTTCATTATAAACCTCTTTTTAAATGGATGTCAACTTCTCTATGTCTCTTAAGGCTGGAATACACTACACGATTTCTGCCCCGATTTTCCACCGATTTCCAGTCTGGAGAAGTTAATGCTAGTTGCCAAAGATCAGAGCCAGTCTGCAGATTTGAGTTGACAATCCATAGAAAATCGATTAACAAACTGACAACCATCAGTTAATATTTAAAGTCTGTTTATGAAGTATTTACATGTGGAAGCGCTTCAAGAGCACACTGAGCTTAATTGGAGCAGCAACAATTTTTAATAAATTTCATGTAATTTATTAAAATTAAAGGATTTTGCTAAATAGTCTAGGTTTAAGATCATACATTTTGATATGAACAACTATTATTAAAAATATCTATGAAATTATACTTTCTTATTGATGTCACACTGAAGCTGTGTGTACCCTTTAAGCTCACCTTACAATAATACAAAATATTTAAAAATTACATCACTGTAAAAGTACAAGCCAGTAATGCCTGTGAAGTAATATTAGCGTAGCACACAATCTTACACAGCTAGTTCTGTAGCATCTGCGCTATGTTGCTAAAACTATCTTTTGGATCTAATGTAATTATTTCCCACATCCAAGTTCCAGGTTATAATATGCAAAAGTCTGAACATTAATCTCTTAAGTTTACAATAAGTAGTAAAACTTATTGTACCCAAAATAAAGGCTTGGACAAAAAAACAACAACATTTAAGTGGCTCCTCTTTTGGTGAAAGATTTCAGACAGCTTTCAAAATGGTCGCCAGGCAGTGTGCACACAGAGACCCATGTTGACATTATTGGAGGTATATAGTAACAAACATAAATTGGTTAAGACATCAAGTAGGACAATAATTTTTCTCTTTTATAATCTGATCTCAAAAATGGAAGTGTGCTTAATGGGTACGTTTACCCTATACATTTTGCTTCAGACTTGGTGCACCGATCAGTGGTATGGGTTTTCACGAAATACATGAAGAGGTGCTACAGTAGAGAAGGAAAAAGTCTTACACAAGATGAGAGTTCTTACACAAGGAGTATGATTTAAATGCATACATGTAAATCAAAGTGTATAGGGTTACTACAACAAAAAAAATTTAGCTATAAGGCTGTTGGATAAAGATGTTGAGTAAGACAGTCAAGCTCGTGTTTGACGTTGCTCTGTCAGTGGATGTAAAGAAACTGCAAAACCAAAGACTTTGCATAACCTTCCTAAAGATTTGAGCATCAGAATGCATGGCTGAAGTTTATTTTTAATGACATGCCTGAGCGGCTGAAAGTTTAATAAACGTCAATCCAGCATTGGTAAATACATATGATCAAATTCAGATAGCTTAAAAAAAAAAAAAAAGGAAAGGAAAGGAACTGCACTTGTTTCTCGATCTGGCCAACGCCTTTGGATCAGTTCCTCAATTCTTTCCTGAGGACAGCTTTGAGCTCTTTAAAAGTTCCTACAATATCATCAAACTCCATTACATACAAGATTGGCAATTTTGCCTTCAACAGCTTGTAGGAGGGGAACTACAGTTTGGTCAGTGATTATAAGTGATATGAGTCTTTATGGATGATAAAACACTTATGACAACAGTCCCCTGCACCAAAAGACTTCTAGAAAAGCTTCAAAGCATAACATCGGTGAGGATGAAACTCAAGCTCAGTAAATGTATAAGCATTGTTAATGTCACAGATTTCGGTTTCAGAAAAGCCATTGAAAGGTTTGGGTAGATGGTAAGATGCAAGCTCAAAGAGACTGGGCAGATTGAACTACAAAAAGATAACCGTGCACAAATCATATCAATAAGACCTTGCTGCCTTTTACAGTTTGGCATACTCCCAAGACTCATGTGTCCTTTAACAGAGTACGAGATTCACCTCAGTGAAGTGGAAAAGCTGGAGAGGGTGATAAGCACACAAGCCAAACAGTGGCTCGGACTTCCACAGTGCTGTGGGACTGTACGGGAATGGCAAACTGGAACTACCCATTACAAATCTGGTGGAAGAATTCAAATGTACTAAAGCAAGAGTGGTTATGACCCTCGCTATTCGAATAGCAGCTACTCGGGTGGCATCAGGAAAAAAGTGGAATCCAATTGAAGTCGTGCACGATAAAAGGTCAGCTCTTCATTTCAAGGATTTGGTAGTTCAAGTCCAACAAGGGAGAGCAGGCTTTGGGCTCATCCCAAAATCTAATCAATGGTTTAAGGCAACTTCAAGGCAGAAGAGACCGCTTGTGGTGGAGGAGATGAGGACCCTGGCCAAGCAGGGTCAAGGGACTAACTGGTTGAACCTAGAAAAGAGAAAACTCAGCTGGTGTGATATCTGGGAAATGGAGGGACCTCAGCTGAGCTAAACTGAACTTTCTCATCAGAGCCACCTATGATCTCCCACCCACACCTCAGAACCTCAGCTGTTGGGAGAAGACACCTCTTGTTCCCCGTGTAAATCACCTGCATCGCTGAGACACATATGACCAGGATGAGCTACAAGTCTCACTCAAGGGCGTTATACGTGGCAGCATAATCAAGTTCTAAAACAGCTGGCATCAGTTTTGGAACAGAGGTGAACTACCACAAATGCTTCTCTACAATCAGCAGTGGGATTTTCCGACCTCACACCAGCCGGCCAACCTCCAATACCCCACATGACAAAAGATGCAAGCAGTCTCGAGCAGTCAGGCATTCTGCTCGAGACTGGAGGAGGGAATGTGGACTTGGAGAGGAAAAAAAAAAACAAAATAAAAACTGGTATTTCCCCCAGAAATTGTTATTACAAAACATCAGCCAGGCATGATCCTTTGGTCCTCAACAGCTAAGATGGCATATTTCGAGGAGCTTACAATACAATGGGAGGATGGAGTAGAGGAAGCATTTGAGAGGAAATGTTTCAAGTACAACTTGAAGTATAAAGTAACCGAAGCTGTGCAAAATGGCTGATCATTTTTACAAATATCTGACCTGATTTGGTACAAATAAAATAAAATAAAAACAATAATTTGATAAACTTTATTTTTTAACAACGTCAAATCTGAAACTGCATTTCATGACCTCTAAGTAACCGGATTCAGAACTGGAATCAAAGCGAATCAACGTTTCCAATCTGTTCCTCACGTGAAAAGTCATAGGTTGAGCTCCGCTGGATCAAAATGAGAGACAGTAACAGCGACTGATGGGCTGTGTTGTTTGTTTCAGTTGGTTGAGAGCGGTGGTACATGCAGGGCTGCCAAACCTCACAGGAAGCTCGTACCGAAAGCCACAGCAATAAGAGCGAACCGCAGCACGTAAAAATACCATCGTCATCATCGTCAATGTGCACAGCTGCGTGGCTGCTGTTGTAGCATGCTTGCTCGCTTTCGCTCTTGCTCAATATCCTTCTCTCTGAGCTTGCCCACCATATCATCAAATCCAGATTAGATCTGTTTCCAATTGCGCCCCAACTGAGCAGGAGCGCTTATGTGGTTTTAGGCTCCAGGAGCGGGATGGTTTGTATTCAAGGATGTGGCTTCTACGGTATTAGATGAGGTCTGGTGTCTCCCCAAAATTTTGGGGCTTACAGAGTTGGACATATGACTGAACTTGTCTCACACGGCCTGCATTGCAAAACCTAGTGGGTTGCTTCACTGTCAAAGGAGAATAAAAGGCAGCTACTTTTTAAATGTGCAATCACACTTACAGAGGTTTAATTGTGGCAGGTTGCCAAGTCACTGTGCGGTCAGTTGGCAGTTGTTCTAACAGGACTTTACTCTGTGCGACTGCTCTTTGGATAACGTTGAGCTCAATTTTATCACTTCACTATCAGCCTCTGAGGCTCACAGATCGCTATAACAATGTAACATTTACCAAAACTGAATCCCCTATTATTTCCGACAGGTGTTTAAAAACAGAATTAAGTGTGATTGTAATGCAATATAGTTGCATTGAAACAATATTTATTCATATTATTCATATATGTGTGCATTGTGTTATAAAAGTAATGAATTGGAACATTCCTGTAACAGTTAGAAACTCAGGTAGAACATCTTGTCATTGGTGTGGTAACCTCAAAAGGGATCTCTTTATAACTTAACTGCAAAAGTTTCAAGAGGCAATTTAACACTAATGGACACTAATGAATTTCTAATAAAACTTGCCCATCTACCCCTGTGTGGGGGCGGGAATGCAAAAATGCAGAAGTTTGATCTGTAGTTTAAAAAAATAAATCCCCTGTGCGGTCAAAAGTCCCAGGTTATCTGTCAGCAAAATTCTGATGGATGACGCAAAATTGTTGAATTTTGCTGACAAATAACATTGGTGCAGATAACACTAAGAAAGAACACATTTTGTTCATTTATATATACTGCCGACATTGCAGATAAACCAGGCTTGATGAAACTAAATAAAAACTTATCCAGCAATCTACTTTAAAGGTAGTAATATACTGTACACACTTTAGAGGTAGATAATGATGTCCAGTTCATGAACCACAAGTAACTAAAATTACTCACATTTGGATGTGCTAGACAGTGTTTTTTTTGTATTTAGAAACATCAGAAAGTATAACAAAAAAAACAATGTTTGACTTAATTACATCTCACTGTATTACTTTAAAGATAGGAGACAATGAATGGTTGATAAAACTGTCAAACTTGAATGAGGGGACACATTTCGTGAAGTAAGTTCATTTTAAAAAATAAAACAATCAGTACCTGTAGTGTGTGCAGATGCAAAATGTTTATGAAACCCAAGATGATGATTATTATTTAAGTTATAATTAAAAATGAGGTTTTTTTTTTGTGTGTGTTTGAGTGCATTTTCATCCGCCAGAATGATAGAATTGAAGTCATCACGTGACAATGTAAAAGAACAGCTGAATCATTTTTTTGAACCCATTTAAATGAAACACTGTTTTAAAGAACCAGTTCACAAAAGGAACCAGGCGTCCCATCATTAGTAGTAAAAAAAGTAGTCCCTTTAAGAGTACTGCCGCAGTGACAAGTTGTTCTATTCATTTTTATTTTTTTTTGGACAATGTAGGGAACAATATGCTGTTAACTTGTTGATTAACCATTTGATTTGACTTTAGAACAATTATATTTTCCTTTATATTTTAAGAAGGGGTTCTTCTCAAAGATCATCACAGGTTTAAAGTTGGCATTGCTAGGTATCCTCAACTCAACGAAACAATAACTACAATAAATACACATTTGACACCAAACATACCAGAGAGTGCGCATAGACATGAACTTAACTTGCAGTTTTGGAGAGCAAAAAGGTTGCTGTTTGAGACAACCTTCATTTATTGAACTGTAGGAAAAATGAACAAACACCAAACACTAGGGTTAAGAACAGAGCTGATAGCTATGGAAGCCCATTTCTGCCACTGAATAAAAAAAAAAAAAAAAAAAAAAAATTTGCAACTCAATTTTAAAAAAAAAAAGTCAGAATTGTGAGAAAAAGTCGCAATTACCTTTTTTATTTTTTGTTCAGCTGCATAAATAGGCTTCCATAGACATCTACCCTGTTCTCTCGAGAACAAAGCAAAAAACCTGCCAGTAGCTAAAATAAATTGTTCATTTGCAAAAACATAACTCCATTTTTAACAATTTTCACAAATGTTTTGACATTGTACACACGTAACCCTGTTACGTAATATAAGTAGCAAAACATTCATGCATTCAAGGGTTAAGTTCGCTTTATTTCTAATACGGAGTGATTACAGATTGAGATCACCCAATGGGTACTCCCACATCTTGCCTCTATTCAACCCATCTACATCTTGTTTCCCTAAACAAAAACAAAAAAAGGACAACATGAGGTGCTGACTTGTCTTTGATTGTTATCATTAAAATCAGAAGACACCAAAGTGATACAGAGTACAGCATTTTGTCGTCTGGTTGGCACAGTCTGGTCAAAAGCCGCATTGTTACATCCATGGGGATGAATGAAACTCAGTGATCCAGACAGGGGATTTCATATCTTCCGATTGCAGATTTCACCATTTTTTCCACATGGGTACATTTTTGTTTATCAGCAGGTTGTGGCGACAGACCAAGGAAGTTATTTTCCATTGCTTCAGGGCTTATGACACCCCTTTCCTCCAGGAAAACTATGTACCACTGTTTGGGAGTCTGTGGGTCTCAGTTTGAGTTTCAGTCTGTTTGCTATAATGGATGTTTATCTTTGTGCGTCTGTATGTGTAAGATCCCTCATGCCAGATAAGACGGGTGTTTTCGGCTTTTGTATCCTGCTTATCAGCAAGGTTTTGGATGATTTGTGAGGAAAAGTGTGCTGTATCTCTAAACGTCTCATCTGAGACATGATTTCTCTGGCCAGACCATTACATGCTCTGACAACTTGGAAATAAACTGTTCTGAATTCCTTACAGCAAAACGAATTCAGCTTTTGAAACAAATTATTTTGTTCATCTGGATGTTAAAGAGGTCATATGATGCGATTTCAAGTTTTCCTTTCTTTTTGGAGTGTTACAAGCTGTTCATGCATAGATATGATCCCTGAAGTTGCAAAGACTAAAGTCTCAAAACCAAAGAGATATTCTTTATAAAATTTAAGACTCGACCACGCCCACCTAAAATGGCTCATTCAAAAATGCCCCCACATGTATACGTCACGGTGTGGGAAGATTTGCAAAACACCGCCCAAACGTATTCACAAAGAAAGAAGGCGGAACTATTACTCTCGCTGTAGTATTGTTGCAGCCGCTGGCGCCATGTCGTGGAGATGCTGTGTTTCATTGTGAAACCGAAACTTTATTTGGGCTTCCAAAAGAGGACACTAGAAATCAGTGGTTAAGTTGTGTTTACAACACTGTTCCAGAACAGTTCAACCCAAATAATCGAGTGTGTGCAGCGCATTTTACAGAGGACTGTTTCCTGAACCTGGGAGTAGCCTGCCAGCTAATGCTCAAAGGCTGTTTCTATAAAGTGGGGCAATTCCAACTTTGCAAGGACAGTCTGGCCCTTCTGACTCACAGCCTGTAAGTATGTTTTCTTATTTAAAGAATTTGCCACTGACGATTCAAACGCGAGTTTTGAGCAGTGTAGAGTAGTGTTTGTTTATCGTTTCTCTGATCACAAATGCAGACATGGTGATGTTTATATGGCGCGACGCGTAAAAAGACAGTATAAGTCATTATAATCAGTAATCATGTCCCCACTGAATGCAACAAATGCCTAGTTTATAATGGGTTTTATTTTTTTGTCGTCGCACCGGGACATGCCACCACAGTATGGTAAGGGGCGTAACATTTCTGTCTCACGCTCACGAGGTATTTGGCCAATCACAACGTACTGGATAGCTGGCCAATCAGGGCACACCTTGCTTCTCAGAACGATGACCTTTGTAAAAAAAAAACGACGCGTTTCAGAAAGGAGGGGCATAGAGGAGCAACATTAAATGTACAGTATGTGGAAAATGTGTTTTTTGAACCTGAAACCGCACAAACACATTGCATTACACCAACTAATGGGTGACCTATCCCTGCATGTAAACAAGTTAAGGACATAATGTTGATGGCTCATTTATCCTTTCTTATGTCCAGATTTTAAACATATACCCATGTTAAACTTTTTGCATGCTAACCGTAGTTATATAGCTTTAGCATCTCTCTCACACTTACCGGCCTATTGTATACATGCATTCCCGGGCAGATGACTCAAAGCCGTCCGGGTTCATGGATGGCAGGATGTGCACACGACTGCTGTTCAACAAACGTGTCACCAGCAGATCATTCAGGTAACCGCTGGTTAGATAATCGATCAACTGAAGCAGTAACACTCGGCCCACAGCCTGAACACAGAAAAACAAATACAGTCAAAAACAAACCATGGTAAACTTACTGTAATGCACAGCCTTTAGTGGTTTGTTTTTAATAAGCAACTGAAAAAAAGCAGTAAGATAACAGCCATGTTCATTGAAAAGAGAAATAAAGACCTACATGCATTTTACCTTCGCCTACGCCATTTAATTCTGCTCTTGGGCCAATGGGTGGTCCTTACAGACCACTGAGATTACGCTGTGGTTACCCAGAATGCACAACTAAATGGAAATCAAGTAACTGACTAAATGCCTTATCAATCACAGTTGAAGGTACTTAGGACAAACCTTAAATTAAGATTTAAGTTTAGGACATTGCAGTCAAAATGATCCATTTTATTAACTATCCAGCTGAAATTCACTACAACAAACATCTTTCTTGCCTAATAAACTTTACATTAGTATTTGTCATGCTTAAAAGACATGTGCCAGCATCCTCAGCAGGAAATGAACCGTTCCTTTCCTAGGAAGACATCAATGAATGGATCATTCATGCTACATCATTGTGGTCTCTTCTGGACGTCACAGGCCATCAGGGGCGCTTTGATGTGGTGTGGAGTGTTTGCACTGCTAGTCACATCTTACAGGAGCAGCTATACCAAAAACTACTCACAGAAACTGAAGCCCGAGGCGCTCATATACTGTAAGACACCATGGCAAGCATTGAGACTACAGATAGTATCGGTCTGGTGTGAATATCTGTGTACTCTGAGAAATGACAGCTTCCATTTGTCCCGAGGACAACCTTTTTCATGGAAACTATATCTTAGTGAGACTTAGTGAGGTTAAAGTGCACGTCTCTCTCACACACAGCGACACCGTGAGACCTGTGATTATGAAGCACAAGTACAAACCAGTAGAGTTATGGGTTAAACTTTCTATCCTGGAGTGTTGCACTCTGCGTCCAACAGCGTGCATGATTACTGTTATCTGTGACAGCTGAAACAGACCACAGCAGACATCAGCTCATCAGTGTGATAACACCTTGTAACAATCCCACTCATAAAAACAGACACACACAAAGAAAAACAAGCCAATGTATATACAAATAAAAATTATATTTCTAATAGTGTATAATATTAGTTCAATAGGTAAAAAAATAAGAGTAAATAAAAAGTAAATACACAATACATAAAATGCATAAATTTCAAAAAATATATATAAAAAAAACACAAGTATAATTAATTTTCATTATTTTCTCTTTAATTCTTTTAATTTTGTTTAAACCTTAAAAATCATCTGCATGTGACTAGAAAGAGCTTACAGCTGTCCAACTATTCAACTAGGCTATATCCGCTTACATTTCTACTGACATGACAATGTTCTTCATCTTTTTAATGGTTTTATTTGAGGAAATTTGTGGGATACTATGATTTAACGGTCGTCTTTTCAGTTTTTCCTGTTCCTTCAACAGTTGATTTGGATTTCAAGTCCATACGAAAGAAACGCTTGCTCCATAACATCTCCAAGCAAATTCTGTAAACCAAGAGCTTAAAATGTCCACTGATGACGATATATCGAGTCTTCTAGCTCTTCCTGCCTCCATCAGCACTTACTCACTGACTCATCTCAGAACAAACATCTGTTTCAGCATCAATTATACTGTTCTGGGGAAACCGTAACGTCTCATTGACATCCTTAAACATTGTACTTGTCATTTTATAGTTTACATTACTGCAAATTGCTTTATTTAGCGGTTATATGTTGATATGTCATTACATTCCGCTTACAAAGTTCATTGAAGTGGCTGAAACTTTATTGATGTGGTTTGGTTTTTGTTTAACATTCAATTTACATGGTGTCCATCTATTGTAAGGGAAAACAGCGAACTTTGGGAAGACCTAAGAACTGTTTACCATTTCCTCTTCAAAAGACCCACACCAACACAAACGGCGCACCCTCAGTGCTCCAGGCGTGATCACAGGGCCCAACGCCAGGGCAGAGAAAAAAAATAAAAATAAATAAGCACGATCTTCATACAGCGCCCTGATGCTCACACCAAAACATTTCAGAATGTGTGTGAGGGCACAGACAGATCTCACACACCTGTGGTGATACATTTAAGGCCAAGCTTACACTTGTTGATGAAACAAAACACCTGTGAGAGAGGAAATGGTAGAGGACTCCAGCTTAATAATTTAAGAAGGCATTCACATTCAAACATGATTTGCTGTCATACTAAACTGCTTTGAGTGTATCTGGCTGAGCGCTGTAGATTCTTGACATCTATCCTTTTATGTTGTGAAATGTTTTGTTGAAGTGATTGTGAAATATGAAACTGTTTTAGACTGCTGACTGACTGCATTAATACTGCGCACAAAGCATTTGAGAAAATCTTTCAAAAGTGTAATGCCATTTAATAACATGGAAATGCCTATTATAGGATATTTTAAGGATTTAAAAAAAAAACAGATTAACGATATTGTGCGAATATGAAAATGACGACTTATGCTGAATACTGATAGTAAAAAAATCTGGAGTTGTGAGTCTAGAAAAACATTAACTTCACTGACAAGCCTATAAAAGCTGTAGTTAATTAAATAACTAAAGAGGAGAATATTTATGGATCTATTTCTGATTCCTGAGGCACGTGGGCTGCTTGTTTAAGTTGGCATTCGTGTGCAGCCCGTGTGTCTCAGTTGGCACGTAGACAACAGGAGAATTGTCCTAGATAAACAGATACACACTATACCCCCAGCTTCTTGTCAAGACCACCCAAACTCTGGCACGTCATAACTCCCTTAAAATTTTTACAATCCTTAAATAAGATTGAGGGTCAAATCAAGAGTGTGTGTGAGAGAGAGAGAGAGAGAGAGAGAGAGAGAGAGAGAGAGAGAGAGCAGAAAAAAGGGAGCCACTGTTGAAAGCGTCCGGTCGGACTCGGAGCGCTCTGTATATTCACAATCGTGCTTTCATGCAGCCGGTGGGCCGGGTCTGGTCTGGCTGGAGCAGCGTGCAGAGGAATAATTTAAGATAGAAGTAAAACCAGAGCTGGAAAAAGACAAGTCAGTCACACTGCACTGATTTTACGGCCAAAGGTCATCTGACACACTCACTGGACTTCAACTTTCTGTGCATGCCTCTGGTTACATAACGCAATCAGTTTGATGCAAAATAATGCTGAATTTACACAATACCCAATATGCTAGCACAAGTAAGCATTCTGTACTAATTGCAAGCATCACTATTACTATAGCTCCTATACTTGATATTAAATTATGCTAAAGACATGAATGAAACACTGCGAGTGTCACACGTGCTTCAGTATGCGTGTAGTAAATTAAACCGTGTCTACACCATTCATTCACATGAGAAACGCAGAACATGTTTAAATGAATGTCCATTTAATGTTTAAAATGAAACCTTAAATGGTGTGCCTTTTTGAGAAATGGTACTTTAAGCAAATTTATGACTTGCACTTGGTGGTCAAAAAGACTGAAAAATCCATTAGACTTGCATTAAATAGGGCCCTGTCAGTTCCACGATGCAGAAAACGTGGACGGAATCGCAGAATCCAGTAAAAATTTTACATGGATAAATCAAAAGTAGATCAGAACACTTAAGTCAAAATGCGATATAGACTATAATATTACGCCGCAAAATACTATTTAAATATGAAAACTGCATGTTCTGCATGTTCCATTTCTCATGTGAATGAATGGTGTAGACACGCAGTTTCGTTTACTACACATACTGAAGCTCGTGTGACGCTCATGGTGTTTTCAGCTGCGCTGTTTTCTTAGAGTCAGTTCATGAGTATTTTACTGTTTCTTTGGAGAAAAAACTAACATCATATACAAACAAAAACCTTCAAGGTCTTGCAGCAACCCATCAAAATAAAAGTTTGGTGTAACTTGAAGAAACTGTGATAGAAATAGATTACTTAGAACATTATTTTTAAAAGGGATGCCACGATTACATAATCGTTCAAAGCCGCGGTTACAAAAATAATTAAAAATGCCCACTTGCATTATTCTGTGTGATTAAGAGGTGTTTGTAGCGCGGGTTTTAATAAACACACTGGATAAAAGACATTTTCTAACTGATAAAACTGGATTTGAGAAAAAAAAATTAAATTAAACCTCAGAGTGCAGACTGTTTCTATAGCAACCAGGACTTCTAACGGCAGCTGCAGTGCCACGCTGACTTTACTGATTAGCAATTGGCTCTTTCATTCAGAAGGCGGGGCTTCCTGCGATTGAGCGGCCATATTGAGTGTTGCATTTCTCCCCATTCAAAACTATACGAGTGACACATCTTGTCAATTTTACACAGAATGCTATATTTTACAGCAATATGAGATTGTGGCTGTCATATCCTGTCAAATGCAGCTTTACCAAGCTCAATGGCTCTGATCCAAACTGTAACTGATATAAACGAAACTCTATTAGCCATTTTAAAAAAGGGGCTGGACTGCTTGATATCTCCAAAGCCACTAGAAGGCAAGCCTGCAACCATTAGCCGAAAAAGCGTAACGGCTAAAGCTAATGCTTCCGTTCTGGCAGTAAATGGGAAAGGAGACCAGAGGCCTTTTTTTTTTTTTGGAATGGATGTCAATGGAGGAGCGGCTTCACTACTCTGCATAAACAGCTTTTTAGAGGAAACTGCTCATTTAATGAATCGAAAACCAATCTGCTCATCTTCAACATGTTTTACACTAAACAATACTTTTGGATTGAACTATTTTACCACGAAAAAGTGCTGTTTTATAAAAGAAGTCACAGACTTTTTGTGACAGGTGTGATTCAGCTTACGGCACTTCCCATTCATTTATATGGTACCGTAAACGGCGATCTCTGACGTCAAGGCTGTAATCTGATTGGTTATTAAAGGACACGTGATCCAAGTTGACCGTTATGCTTTCTCCAATAGCAAGTAATACAGACCCTGTCATCTCCCTATATTAAGACAATCTCTGATATGTCCCACCCTGACTTCCTGTTTCAGTTGAAATGACGTCCACACACAAAACAATGCTGCATGTTTCAAAGCACTACAGTGGACCTTTAACTTGATTATTAAAAGAGTCTAATAAAAAAAAAAAACGGACCCAAGCCATAGAGACCTGAATATCACAGAGGCTGTATCTTTACGAAATCAGTCTGCTAATATGGTGTGCAGGAGTAAATGAAGTCCAGTGAGTAAATCTTGACACTAGGCACATTTAAATGCACACATCAAGCTAATAACTACAAAAAGTGCATTTAAATAACCTGTTTAATTGGTTTACATGCAAACCAGTTACTCAATACAAGAAAAACATTTTTTCTTCTTGTAAGTCTTGTAAAGATGGTATTTCCCAAAGATGATTCTAATCAAGGAGTACTCTATTTATTACGCAAGTTGTGATGTTAAAGCATAAAAACCCTAGAGTATTCCAAAATGTCAGCAGGAAACTTGTAGACTCATTTTTCTCATATTCTTTTCCTCTCTCCAACTCTACCACTGTGCTTAGAATATCTGGTAAGCTTCAATAACAAAATAATCATGATTTATAACAGATTTCAAGATCAAGTAAACCGATTTAAAATAAATATAACCGATTCTGCTTCTGGCAAGACACAGTAATTCATCTGCCCCAATCCTCACAAAGTATTATGGTTATTGGAGCTGTTGAATGCTCAGAGTTTGTACGCTCAGAAATGCAGTGCATTATGGGATTGAACAAGTGCACTCAATGCCCACTATTTTTCATACAGTACTAAAAAATAAAAAAAATAAAAAGTCCCATCAAATAGTACACTATATTAGGGAGATTTCAGACACAGCCTTAAGGCTCTTTTGCTTAGCGTCAGTTAGCAATCAACCAGCACACCCTAGAAAATGCAGAACAATGCCCTAATGACCACCTAGAACACTTTAGCAACACACCAAACATTGCTAATGTGCAACCACCCAGTAGCCAATCGTGAAACACAAACAGAACAAATTGTTCAAATCGTTCATAAAACCAGCTGCCTTTATGCAATCGGCAGACGCTTTTATCCAAAGTGTCTTAAAAGTGCATTAAAAAAAAAAAAAAACATTCCTTGATAAAAATCAAACTGATAATTAAACACAACCTTGGTGTTGCTAATGTTTCAGCTACAGGAATACAAAGAAGCATTTTTTGCAATAAATTAAAGACGCAAAAATGTTTCTGACATATTGGTTTGTTCTGTTTGCATTTCATAAATAAGGGCCTAAAGTAATGTAATTATTTACTTTTATTCTCAGTACTGCATTGATGTAATGCATAATTCCTATCTCTTCTCCTCTTTCACCCCTCAGTGTCTGTGTTTACCGTCTGTATGCTTGCTTTAGCCAAATGTTTAAAGAGACTTTTTGCCATTCAGGTTTACACAATAGGATCATGTTCTGTCTTATGGGATCATTAAGAGACTCGGACAATCTTAGGAGCACTTTAGTGTTGCATCAAAGGTCTGGCACACATCACCGTGAGATGACTCGTGGATGCTGATGGTCAGTGTTTATGTGGCTAATCTAAGTAATGTTTACATGTTTATATGAAATGCACCTCCCATCCTGGATGTTCATATGGCTTCCTTGCATTTGCGTGATTTGAACAGTGGTCCTCTTTAAACGTCCAGACAGGATGTTGTCTAATTAGATGACACCATGGAGCCGCAGCTGCCGTCAGACAAGTGATGCTTTGACTGACCACATTTAAAAAGCCATTAAAGAAATGTACAGTAGCTTCGGATGTACCAATAAACATGAAAGCGTCTGAAGGTGAAGAGTGTTTTTTTCGGAACTACTAAAATAACTTTGAAACTTCACAGTCATTGTGCTCTCTTTTAAAATACTGCAGAAGTATGCAAAATGACCACCAAGTGTTTAGGATGTTGTGAGTGGTTGCTGTTATGTGGTTTCTAAGATGTTCCTTTAGCATGTAAGTGGCCTTTAGCATGTTTTTAAAGCATTTTGACTGGTTGCTCAATGGCCGAACAGCCCAGAAGTACTTGCCTTAGAAAGCCACACCAATTATTGATTCCCAAACATTTATTTCAGCTGATTAGTGCCACCTTTAGTCAGATAATCAGGGTGTTTTACCCCAAAATTACACCATTTGTTGAGCTCAAATATAAAGTTTAAAGAGGTCATGAACTGTCACTTATAAGGGGTCCACTTATAATGTTATCAATATTTATACATACAAAAAAAAAACACCATCATAATTTACAAGTAATAGGCTATTTTCAGTCCTGTTTTGACCCCCTTCATCGGAACGCTCTTTTTGAATAGGCAGCCTTTAGTTTGACAGCCTACATCCTTCATAGATGGACGCTGCTGTAATTTAGGTTAAAAAGGACACACAACACTTGTGTGTAGCAGCATTACTGTCAGATCCAATGTAGTCGGCATCTTTATCTTTTTCTGAAAATCCTATGTCAAATTGTGCCTTATTTTGTAAACAAATCTGTGGTAGAATAGAGTGAACAAAGGACTAAGTTCTTACTGACATGGTCTGGCACTTCATTAAAAATAAAGCTCATCATATAAAGTTTATCATTTGGTTTCTGCGTAGACCTGCGTTTGCCGCTATTGTCATTTACCTACTATGTGCACTAATCGGTGGGTGGGGCTAAACAGGCGGTGATGCAGAAGCAGGCGTTGATGAGTCGGTGTTTATCTAGACTATTACTTCATAAAGTGGCATATTCTACAACTGTCGTTTTGGCAAATTTTAGACTAACGAGAAAGTTCTGAAACTCACAGGATGTTTTTATAGCACAATGACTTATTGTATAACAAAAGATCAATGAATTGATTTCTCAGTTCATGACCCCTTTAAATAACATTCTTAAAAGCACCCGTGAAAAACCAGGAAAGAGACTGGATGAGGATTTGGGAAAATGACAGATTTATCACACTCCAGTGAATTATTTATGGAATATGTTCATTAAACTGGGAGAGTTGATCACAAGGGTACAGTATTTGTTTTCTTTTCCATATTGTTACCATGGAAAAGAAAAATAAACTAATTCGAAGGAACAGAACACAGCTGACTAAAATGTTCCATTATAGCCTTCCGTTCTATTGCGTTCGTGATATCAATGTCACATTAAAATTCCAAGCGTTTCATTTTCCCTGATGGATAAAAACGCAGCATGATGGAAAATTCACGTGTTATTCAGTTAAACAAACATAAGAAACTCATCTGAAATAATTTTTCAGTTCTTTTGACTTGAAGTTCCCCAAAGGGGATGTGCCATTTACGATATAAAACAAACATGTTCATAAAAGGAGGATGGTCATCACTGCAAATCAGTCTGTGATACAATTAAGTACTTTTTTAAAATAAAGTAAATTAAGTACTTTTACATTTTAGCCAATAATTTCTCTCCAAAATCTCTCCCATCCCATTCATCCAATAGCAATTCAAACCACAGTTTCTCCTCAGCAAATTTAGTTTAGCCCCCCTCACAAAGACAGGAAGTACTGAATTCACAATAGGCATGGGGGCGGAGCACATTGGTGAAAAGATCCCCCTATACACCCCACCTTGGAATTTTTTTCCAGTGAAGGTCACAGTCCACTGCTCTTCATTGGCGTCCCGGCCGGTTCCTCGGACTGTAATGCTTTTGTGTAAAGACCCTTTTTCCCACACACCCCTTACCAAATACGCCCCTTCAGACCAGCATTGGCCCCCTCTCGCCCAAACAAAAAACAAAACTAAACAAACGCAGAGCTGGATCTATTTAAAGAAGCCTCTAATTCCAAATTTAGCCCCATCTAAAGAAAACAGACTTGCAAGACTGAGTTCTTTGGTAGCGGTTCAGTGATATGAAACCTGTTCGCGCAAAAGGTCCTACAACGCAAGACCTAGTGGAAGCATAAACGTATTTAGCAATAAATAACCAAACGAAACAGCCGCATTACCTCGTTTCCGTGCATGTTGCCCACGTATTTGAATTCCGGGATGCCCGTTATGTGTTCTCTGGGATGTTGACCCAGTATTAAGACCCAGAGTTCTCTTCCTAGAAAGACAAAATGTAAATGTTAATCGACTGCAAACAAATGTTTCAATAAGTGAATCAGTGCATTTGCAACTGAATTAAGTGCTGTGGATCTTGTGCCGGTCACATGATTAATGTCTCTCTGTTTTCTCAGTTAACCAGATACTCAAATAATGTTTTTGCACAGTTTGGCCAGGAACCTGGCAACCCAATCCCATGTAATCTCACGTCTAGCGCTCATTCACTCTGTCTGCTTGTCTCAGCCTCTGAGGACTACTGAATATGGAGATCTCATATTCATTGTGCAAGTTGAAGCATGCTTGCTTCAGGACAACTTAAAAAAAAAAAAAAAAAAAAAAAATGAAATCAAGATGCACTTAAAAAGGGAAATGAAGTCTTCCAAACCATGACAGATAACTGTTTGTCTTTTATTTTGAATTTAATTCCATGGGTGAATTTGATCAAAATTCAAATATCATTACAATTTAATGTAGCTTTTCAATTTTAATCTTAAAATATAAAATTAAATTTAATGGTCTGATAAGCACCCATAATACTCTAGCACTTTTCTGTGTGGAACTTGCCGTTGATCTACCTGGGAGCATGCTTTCCATAGTGTACCTTTACAAAGATCATCATGGGCCAGCCTGAACATCCCCAGGCGCCAAAGGTAGGGGTACTATTGTGCCTCCCTAAGTAAGCTGTGGTGTGTGTGTGGTCCATGTAAAGTTCTCTAAGGTGTGGACCTTGAGATACTTGAAGCCTTTCAGTCTCACTACAGGGGCCTCTCTCCAAGTACACAATAGTTTCTTTAGTCTAGTTGACACACTGTTAGAAAAAGTGTCAGGTTCTCCATCTCCTACAGATTAGTTACTTTTATATACATTAAATTCCTGTAAAATTACTGGATTAATTTTGTTAAAACATACCTATTATTCGACACCAGAATGTCATTAAAACAGCCTCTGAAACAGGAAATATAGTAAGATATGAACAATTTGGTACTGAATGCACAATTTATGCAGTTGTTCAAGAGGTCTCAGTTCATAATTTACTTACAAATCTAAAAGGCGTCAAATTCTGTGAATGGGTCAACCCAAAAAGCAGACATCTTACAGTATGTCAGAGCATCCCGTACGTGCATGCCAATGTTGCTATGTTCACACATACCATCTATATAGGACTTGAACAACTTATTTTGGCATTGTCTCCACTGATTTGACAATAGTTCGACAGCAAGTCCTGTCCACACACATCCTCCAGAAAAATGCAGATTTACAGCCAAGTATCCGTGTCATCAGCAAAGTCAATGGTCTTTTGGTTGAATACGCTCAAATATACTGGAATAATCAGACCTGCTATTAACACACCTGGACTTTTATTTCCAAAGCAACAAAAGAGTAGGTGTGATCTTGGATAGATTTTTATAGGATTTAAATTTGACTGCTTAAAGTCGGCATGAAATGAAACTTCACCCTGTCTATTTTCTAAATGCATGTTATATATATATTATTGTGAGCAATTAATTCGTGTATGTTTCTTTATTTTAATGTTTTGACCTTATGACTTATAACTGTTATAACTGAACCAAAATAGTCATAACAGACCTCCCTACATCTCAGTACCCACTCTACATTTTCTTCAATAATCCATTACACTTCGATGTATGTCACAAGACGGAAGAAAAGATCTGACGCTACTTCTGTTTCATCGTGACTTTAACAGCAGCTGAAAAATTGCTCCATTCCATTTCTTCCATTAACAAAGTTTGTTTTTGCATTTCCGTACAGATCTGAAATCCAATTACTGCTGTTTATCAAACAAGACAAAATGATGCGCAGAATTATGAATGATTAACGGATTTCTGCAGTGTAATCTTGATTAAGCCGACACTGTTGCCAAATGACAACTGGCATTTGTCTGGGTTGATAATCACCATAGAAGAGCTTTAGTTAATTAGGCCCAACTAATCAAGCATATGAAACATAATATTACATCAGAGATAATCACAGCCCACCCCCACCTCCTGTTCTTGCCCCAGTGGGCAACTGTAACACTGATTAGGCCGAGACGGGGCGGTCAACAAACAAGGACGGCCTTCCAGGCTAAGCAGCTGGTGTCCTAGATTACCTCTAGTCAGCTCGGGTCTCTTATTTCCTGGCCTTAAATAGACAACACAGTGGGATTAGGACAAGGGGTTAGCCTGACGGGGCAAGAGCGTACAATGGCTACACAATCTCCTTGAGGTCTGAAGTGATTGGAGAAATGGGCTTTACAATCAACCAGTAACAAAGGCTCCCAAGAGATGAAGGAGATGTGTACAACTTTATTAAGGGTTGCTTTCCTGAAGTGCGACTCCATCAGCTAAATGAAAAGATATGGTACCACCCTGTCCTTGGATTAGCTACGGGCACTACTTGCATTAGTAGAATTTGATCTTTAACTGGGGAAGCAGAGGTTTACTTGAGATTTTAATCAACTAAAGTGGGCCCAAGGGTCAGCCTTGGGGCACACCGCTTGTCTAGAGATGAAGAAAACGAGATTTGGTCAAAAGCATATGGAAGACCACCCTTATAGAAACGGAGGTTGAGAGAATGCATGCAGCGTGATATTAGCATCTAAATCAGATGAAGAAAAAGAGAGAGAGAGAGAGAGGAGAGAGGGAGAGAGACTTGGCAGCGGATGTGTTCTACTCAATGATGGTTTTGTGCTGAGCCAAAAGAGCAACCTGATCCACCTACCGAATTAAGTTAAAATGTCACAGACTTGCAGAACCTTCAAAGATAAGCCAATGTCTCCATCATTCTATCACTCTGGCCACCTAGCACACAGCTATGGTGTTTAAGATTACAGAGTAACTCAACAAAATTACTTTATTAAGAGCAAAACACAGGATATGAAATACAGAGTGTGGTAGATCTTGATGTAATGAAGATATGAAAGACTATCATAGATGTGTCATTTAGTTCTTTAAACGCATTAAAAATATTGAACAAATTACAGTTGTGTATATACAAACAATACCATTCAGTAAGATTAATATCTTCTTCTGCAAACAATCGTATATGCATTTCCTAATATTACTGTTTTTACTGTATTTAAACAAATAAATACAACCTTGGTTGAACAAACCGATTTAAAAAAAAAAAAAAAAAAAAAAAAAAAAAAAGACCCCATACTTTTGAATAGCATCGTGTATTCATTCACTCATTCTGGCCTAACATTTTTATTTAAAAGTGGTAAAGATTTTTGCTTCAAAAAGGCAAAATCAAATACCAGAATGAGGATGAGCTACATTAAATCAGAAAAAAAAGTCTGATTTAATATCAAAAGGATGTCTGACAATCACTTTCTTTCACTGTTAAAAGTACTGCTTTGTCTGCTTCCCACATGCAAATCAAAGGTCAGCTTTATTTGTTATACCAATCTCTAAACACAGGAGCTGCATTGTGCTCCTGTGCGGGCAGTATTTACCGGCTCTGTTTAACTCTGTCAGATTGACCGACTGTGGAAAACAGCAAATCTTTAGCTGCACTAATTTCCCTTTTAAATAACAAATGGGATGAGCAAACTATCCTTTCAAACATCCCCAGACAATACAGACTGCTTCAAAACGCTCTTTCAATATGACCGTATAGGCGTAGAGTAAGACCTTTGAAGTAAAGCATTGTAGCAACCCTGGATCCTTTTGTTGGGGTAATAGAGCAAAACTGGCTGGTCTTTCTAAACACCTGAGTAGAACCATGGGAAACTAGTGTGAGGTCTATTCAAGCGAGTTGTGTTATCTCACTGGATTTAGCAGCTGATATGAACCGCTTTGCTACACTTCAAGTGGTTTGGTATTTGGCGCTCAGAAACTACAAAACGAGGAGTTCAGTTGGAGGCCAAGATCCTAATCAAATGTTGTGTCTAAATCACTAAATTAACAAAATACAATTTTCTCAGATGTGAACAACAGATTTAACAAATTTGAACAAGTATATCAACCTAAAACCTAAATGTGGTTTAAATATACATAAATGCTTATGGAATTGCAACATAAAACTGGTAAGTACTTCAGTCTCAGGAAGTACTTGTGTACCAACTATGATCAACATGTAGCAGGACTGAAAGGGCTGAGGAGATGGACTTGGGCACCTTTACATAGGACGCTTCAAGGGGAGATGATATTTTTAGGTAGTCCAGCACGTACAGAGAGATACTGATGTGAATTTCATAGACAGCGAGAGATTCTCCATGAGATTTTCTATGGAAGTTCCCAATATTGCTTTATGAATGGCCCTAAACAGTATTTGGACATTTAAGCAACACCTTAAGTGAATGAAACATACGTCCTTCATAAACAAATGAAGCAAAAGCATTTCTCAGAACTAGTTCTCAGTGGATGGATGAAGTTAAATCATAGGTGTAATTAAAAAAATAAAATAAATCAATAATATTGCGCAACCAGAAAGGATACTTTTTGACCTAATCTTGAACAGCATCTGTTGATTTATCATTTAAAACCTAACACACTTTTATGTGGAAGGTTCATTGACACTTGGTTTATTTAACATCATTGCATTAGATAACAAAATTTTAAGACATCACACAAGGGACCAAATATTTTTGAGGTCAATGTTCATGTAAACAACTGTCAGTTTACAACAACTCACAAAATGGAAAAGGCATCTGCTTACGAATCCATCAATATAAAATTAAAAATGAATCCAAATATATTTATCGAAAAACACGGCCTTAAGGTAATTAACCATTTAACTTTTGATAGGAATGAAAACAAGGATGTGAGGGGTAGAAGTACAGTGTGTCCAATGGATTGTAATGTTGTTTAACAACATACCGATTGTTCAGCTGACAAAAAATATTTCTGAAAACAACAAAACACTTTGAGTAGACAAAAACTCCATGAAACAGTATTGAAATGATAGGACCTCACAGCCGTGTTTTCTTTAATATGGTGTCTAACTAACCTCATTAAGGTCTATTCAGACCACAATAACAAATGAGACTGCTTTTCCACAATCCTTACAAAAAAGTTAACATTGAGCAACATTGACACTATTGCCAGCCCATTTTTGTTCCATCAACTAAAATAGTTCCAAAAAAAGCCAGAGTGCAATGAAACGCACATCCCCAAAGCAACATGCTGTAGCAGTGCTCCTGAATGAATTAGCTTGCAAATAAATCAAATTCAATGATTTACCTAAAAAATTTTTTTTTTTAAAAAGTCAAAAACCTACTGCTGTGAGGGTGTAACCTACAGAAATATTAGCTGGAAATCCTACACTTTTCATTCCACTGACTTTCATTCAAGGAGATGAAAAAAAAAGTTCCAAACTTTGGTGAACCCTGAATTCGTAACACATTATGCATGTGATCACTAGAAGAACGATACATCACATGTGACCAGTAAGATGCATTAAATGAATGCAAACTTTAAAGCGATCTGTTTGTAATATGTTCAATTTATGTTATTAAAAAAGGTGACAGAGCAGGAAGTCATAACTTATTTGTTTGTCCAAAAATGTGTTAATATCTTTTAAAATTATTCACTGTAAAACATGTAAATGTTTCGCTTTAACTTTATCGCTGCTTTTTTTTTTGGTCTTATCCTAATGTACCCCGGCTATCATTGGAAACCAATAAATAAAACACCAAAAAAATAATAAAATAAATAAAAATCACATGCTCACAAGTCTAGTGTGACCGCGTCTTAATACACAGCCACACATTCTCTCTCTTGGACCCGCAAACATAGACAATATAAACATTGAGAAGTCCCAGTGGTGAGAGACTGTATATCAGGCCAATCAAATTATATAACCAGAACTAACCGTTTTATGCATGTATAAATAAATACACAGATTAACTCCCCTAGTTCAGTTTTTCCCCCCTACAGAAGCACTCTCGCAGCTTGCTGCTGTATTTGGCTCACTGTACTGCTGCTGCTGTTTGTAGACTCATTTAAAAAAAAATAAATAAATTAAAAAAATTGTTGCACAATAAGCTCTCTGATGGACAGCCAGGCAATAAGTTTGAACCTGTTGCGTGCGTCTGCCACCATATGCCTGCCCTCAAACAGTATAACACCGTGTGCTCTTCTGCAGGAACACATACAGACAGAGAAGAGTTCAACTCACGGATGATAATAGGAAAATATTGTCAGGTTAATGCTGCACCACAGCTGCCTTACCTTCAACGGACTGGCCGATACTGTGTAGATGTGTGATATTAGGAAACTTCCTGTTAATGTCTCTCAAGTACTGCTCCATTTCCTTGCTGTTATGATAGCGAAACTCCAGACCGTGAATGGATGACAGCCAGGACCATAAGAACACGCAGAGCGTGAAGATGAACATCCTTTGAGCCAATACAACTGAAGAGTGTGGAAACCTTTTCCAGAAACACAAACAGAAGACAATGACGTGATGTGCCCTTATCTTGAATCATTTCACTTTTATTGTCTGTCAATATGGATACATATTTTTAAAGCCCTGAGGTTTAAAAAAAATATACAATAAACATGTTTCTTTATATGACAGGTGTTTGCTCAGTCCAAAAATGCGATCTAGATAAGCAGCTCACTAGGAAATGATTTGATATATATTAGTTTGGACAGAAGAGCCCAAGACTGTCTATGTAATATAATTACCTAATTTTCAGACTTATCTATCACCTCATGCACTTTATAAATGCCCTTACAAAAGGTACTGTGTTGGCAACATGGTACAAGTATGATATTAATGCAATTGTACTGACTTTACCACATTTACATGGTATTTCAAGGCACTTAAAATATGGCATGTTAGTGTTCACATCCAAAACAAGATCATTGTCTTGCATCTAACAGGTCAGCAGTAATCTAATATGCTTTAAACAGCATTAATGTAATATGCTTTCAAGTCAAGGTTAATGTTTGTTTGTTCTTAGATATTAATGTTTGCCTTTTCTAGGAGCGTGCAGTACATTTCTAAAGAAAGAAAGAAATATTTGCTGAGGACAAAGAAGCCACCTATGATGGCCATGAATGCAAATTTATGGAAAAGGTTAGCAGGTCACACTATTCTTTACATATTTGTGGTGGAACCATGCTACAGTGATGATGTCTGCTCTATATAATATCAATAATATCATATCATTACAACATATATGTATATGTACACAAACTTATAACAGTGTGTGTACAAACAGTAAACTACAGTATCAACAAATAATTAAAACCACCATTTTGCACTTAAATTATAAATAAAACATGACATGACTTATAAAATAAGAAACAAACCGCATTACTTCATAAGACTACTAATTAACCAAACAACTTTAGACGTTGTACTTAGTAATAATGAGAGTAACAGTTAAACGAGCAGCTTTACCTCTCGTGCGTTCTCTGGCGGTTCCCCGAGACTGTTTAAGTCCTTCTCCTGTTTGTTCAGTTACTCTCTTGTCATAATATCACACAATATGATGTTAATAAAGTTCATACGTTGTCGTCCTGCTCGTGTCATTGAGAAAATGAAGGTGTCTTGTTCCATAGCGCAGTGAGTTGAACCGACTCCAGCCTCCGTGTGTGTTTGGTGCAGCTGTAGTGACTAATGAGGAGGCGGAGCGCTCAAACACACACACACACACACACACACACTGAATCAATGACACTAACACAACTTACTTGGTGTGTTCGGTGAACTACTGTTTATTAATCTGTTTACTACTTACATTCGATTCAAATGTACACCGCACACGTACAGCGACAGGTATTACCTGAAAACTATATGCATATTCCAGTATTGCTTGACATCTTGACCAATCAAATTTGTATATTCTGCGGCGCCTGTCATATTGACCGTCACGAATCATAAAAAAAAAAAAAAAAAAAAAAACATATAGAGATGACAGTCATAAAATATGGGAAAGGGTCAAAGGTAATCGTCCATTGTGGTTTGGATGTCACATCACATGGGATATCAAACAACTACATTAATAATTTGAACAAATGCTATGGACAACATGTTTACATATTCTGCAAATACCATATAAGAGAGCAACACAAAGAAGAACCAAAGGAAAATGGTTGGCAGCCAAATAGTTTCATTTTAGACTAATAAGAAGATCTGAATTTTGCTGTCAAATTTTAGGTGTAGCACTCATCTCCGGCTTCCTGCAGAGTCCCTCGGGGCGACGGTACAACCAGATAAATGACATACCTGTTACTGCAAGCTCATTCTTTACACTCAACTACTTTAGAATTACACATTAGTCAGATTATTAGAAATATATGTGTATATTGTCCAAAAGATCACATAAACACATCACAGTCTAGTTGCAAATAAACTTGACATTTGCATTGCCTCGTTATTCTCTAAAAGAGCGCTTCAGCTTGGTCCAGTCTGCATTTCTAGGATAACAAACTTGAAATGTCTACAGAGCGCTCTAGAAGGAAAAGGTCATTTATCAACAAACTTAAACTAGACCTATGCGTCTAAAGAAGAAAACCAGTGAAACAAGTATTTACTTTTTTTTTCCAATAGTGGAAGGTGCCCTGAATACCAGCCTCTATTTTTGTTGTAAAACATAAACACGAATAACAAACATGATATGTCATCTTACATGAGTCAAGTCAGAGGAAGGATTCCACTTTACCTGACCTATAATCTCCTCAAACACTCCAAACATGTTTTACAGTAGCCTACCATTAAGGTACGGTCACAGGCACGGTTGAAATCCAGACATATTAAAAGGAATCCACACGACTGGGAATTTTATGTGAGGGTGAAAGATTTCCACACAGAGATTTCGCAAAGGGCTTCAGTTGGTCATACGAATTTGGCGCACTGACCAACAGAAAGCTGCTTGGTTTGAAAGTGACTTCTGTGTGAACTGTGCTTCATATATTGGTATTGACAATGGACCTTTTTTGCCAGTAAAATGTCACTGAAATTTCACAAATGTGACTGTAAATTTTGGCCACTTTTACCCTTGTTCAGAGGTGTAAAATACTTGAGTAATTTTACTTGATTACTTAAGTAATATTTTAGGGTATTTGTACTTTATTCAAGTACAATTTAAACTGACTACTTGTACTTTTACTTGATTACATTTCTGAAGAAAAACAGTACTTTTTACTCTTTACAATTTTATTTCATCTTGAAAAGTACATTACATTTTTATTTTATCTTATGCACATTAAAAATGGTAAACGGAAGCACAAACATGCGTGCCTGATGAGAACCAATGAATCAGGACTGTCAATGTTTTTGTTTTTGTTTGTTTTTCATTATTACATGATTTGCTCATTAATTAATCTAAATAGTAACAAATAATTATTTATCAATTTATGCTGAGAAAAAAACAAAAAACAAAAAACTCTAAAAGCCCCAAATAAATAATTAAAAGATTAACAACACACACAAAAAAGTGGCCTTTCAAAACGTTAATGTTGTATGTTTTAATTCTATGACTCTCCTCATTAATTCAACACATTCTAGTATTCTGTGTGGAATATGTTTCTAGCCTCTGCATCACATCTTGCTCTTCAAAGGGATACTTCACCCAAAAATGAAAATTCTCTCATCATTTACTCACCCTCATGTCGTCCCAGATGTTTATGACTTCTTAAGCAAAGATTTTTAGTCCAGATAATGCAAAACAGAACCACTTCAGAACCCACACAAAGTGAACAAATTTAAAATATTAGTATTTGTATCCTTCTTACATATCATTTCACTTAAGAAGAAACTGATTCATTAACAGGGGTTGCATGCGTTACTGTCATATTCACTTTGTGTAGTTTTTGAAGTGTCATTTTTGGATGTCCCATACACGTGATTTTTTTTTTTCTAAAACCCTTAGTTTGTGTTCATCTGATAAAAGAAAGTCACATGGGATGGCATGAGGGTGGAAAGGATGGAGTTTCCTTTTAATCCCTTTCCCTGTATTTTTTTTTTTTTTTTTTTCCGGTGTTCCACTGTGCTGCATTTTAATTGTTGTTGTTGCACTAGATACGTGCTTGACCTGTATCATTGCATTTTGTTTCGTTTTCTCTCTTTAACCAAACTTCTGAATGTCTGTCAAAAAAGAAAGTACTTCTACTTTTTTAATACTTGAGTACAATTTAAAGTTGTACTTTTTTACTTTTACTCAAGTAAGCCAGATACTTGTACTTTTAATTGAGTAAAATTTTCACTAAGTGTTTGTATTTTCACTTGAGTAAAATTTTTGAGTACTTTTTACACCTCTGCCCTTGTTCTATATTTTTATGGGCAAAATCCATTCATTTCAATAGGATTCCACTCGATTGGGATTTTTGCATGAGAGTGAAAGATTTCGCGACAGGTTCAAGTTGTTGATTAAAATTTGAAATTGACTTTTGTGTGAACTGTGCTTCATACATTGGTACACTATTGACAATGGACTCTTTTTTTTTTGCCAGTAAAATGTCACTGAAATTTCATAAATGTGACTGAAACTTGTTGGCCACTTTTACCCTTCCCTTACCAAAAAGTAGTATACTTCAAGTTTATTTTATTAAGTATACTTAAGTGAAGTTCAAGTATATTTTTAAGTATACTTTATGTAGTAAGTATACAAATATCAGTATACTAGTAGCATACTTGTAAGTGTACTATTTCAGTACTCATTGGGACTAAATTGGCCCACTTTCTAGTATATAAAAGTTTCTTTAAGTGAACTTTACATCATACTTTAAGTATACTACTATGTCCCTATTTAGGTATTAATTTGTATATATATATATTGTAAATTAATATCTGAACATACAAAACTTCAAAAGAAAGAACAGGGTATCTGCTTGTAAACAAAAACATTTTATTCTAGCTTCATGCACTCTTAAACACTTGAATGTGGGTAAGTTTCATAAAAAAAAATAAAAATAAGAAATACCCCTACCAGATAACAATGAAAACACGGATTCTAGGAGCACAAGTATAGCTCAAATATATTTTGAATTTTTCTAAGTATAAATGTAATTTTAAGTATATTTCTGAGAAGTACATAAAAAGTAGACTAAAAGTATACTTTCCAATTTTATAGTTTAAAAGAAGTATGCTAATAGCACACTTGAATAAACTTATTTTTCGTAAGGGTTGTTCTCAATTTTTATGGGCAAAATCCAGTCATTTCAATAGGATTCAATGGGATTTTTGCGCAAGAGTGCAAACAGGTTAAAGTTGGTGATACAAATTGGGTACCTTGACCAAAAAAGCTGCTTGGTTTGAAAATGACTTTGTGAACTGCGTTGCATTCATTGCTAAATTATTGACAAAAGACAATGGGACCCATTTTTGTCCACAAAATTTTGCAAACGTACCCAAACCTTTACTTTTAAAATGTGGTCACGTTTAACCATGTTTGGTAAATTGTCACGGGCAAAATCCAGTCGTTTCAATAGGATTCCATGCGATTGGGATTATGCGTAAGGGGGGAAGATTTCGCAACAGGTTCAAGTTTGTGATGCATATTTGGTGTATTGACCAAAAAAAAGGTGCTTGGATTGAAAACAACTTCTTTATGAAGCTACGCTTCATAGCCTACATTGCTACACTATTGACAATGGACTCATTTTTTTTGGTCACACAGTTTCAAAAATGATTTTGTAAATGTGACCATACCTTTACTCTTAAAGTGTGGTCACATTCACCCTTGTTTGGCGAATTTTCATGGGCAAAATCCAGTCATTCCAATAGGATTCCACACGACTGGGATTTTTGCATGAAGTTGAAAAGAATTTCAACAGGTTCAAGCTAGTCTCACAAATTTGGTGCATTGACCAACAGAAAGCTGCTTGGTTTCAAAGTGACTTCTTTGTGAAATGCGCTTCATTCGTTTCTACGATTTTGACAAAAGGCAATGGACCCATTTTTAGGCTGTGAAACTTTATTCTTGTTCGGCAAACATTCATGGGCAAAATCCAGTCATTTCAATAGGATTCCATGTGATTGGAATTTTTTTCCTTAAGACCACAGATTTTGACCAAAAGAAAGCTCCTTGGTTTGGAAAGCGATTCGTACATTGCTACACACCTGGGAGACAGGCCCTCAAAATCTCACTAATGTGACTGCACATTTAATCTTACTATCTAACTTGTACATCTTCTGAAATGTCCATGTGGAAAGTTACTGTATTGATGCCAGGATGGTTGCTAAGGTGTTCTGGGTAGTTATTAGGACACTGCTAAGGTGTTGCATGGAAGTTAAGTGGTTACATACAGTTAAAAAACAAAACAGTTGTCTTCCAGATATGGTTTGCGCCCCTCCTTGAAGGTAGGTCTATGAGATTTAACTCGCATGAGTTTAAATGTAGGTTAAGTAACTTGTTTGCTTGCACCATCTTAAAATCCATATCCATTCAAGCCTATAATTCCAGTCTCAATGTAAAAACCCACATAATAGCTCTTGCACATCATTAGTCCTGACAGCTGCAATCTAGTCTCATATTGTGCTGCATGTGCGAATGTGTGTTCGTGCATGTGGTTATCTGTGTGCTCAGACGTCTGGAGGTGTTCACTGGTATGTGTCTGTACACATCCAAATTTGACAAGAGGTTTTAAGTTATGTATATTACATAGTGTACCTTGCTTAAAAAATAAATCAAAAAGCCAAACCAACCAATAAAACTAAATGTCATTTACAGTTGTGATATCTATGAAATGTCACATTTTTGAGAAATCAGCTAAATCTAGACCAGCGAATAAACCTGATTTCTGTTTCTTTCAGCTGGTCTTGCTCTTTATTTGGCCACTGGTCGACTCATTTTTAGGTCAGTCTTCAAAAACAATGTGTTTGCGAGATCAATCCTCTAGTGGACGCTGACAGGACGCCCATGAATTATGTCATTTTAAACACTCAACAACAAATAGTTTCCAGTGACCTGAAGGCAAAATCTACTCCTCTAGTCATCTCCTCTTTGTTTGTTCCAGAAAAAGAGGTTGAGACATATACAGTTTCATTTCAACACCTTGTGTCTCG
This sequence comes from Acrossocheilus fasciatus, assembly GCA_036784905.1. NCBI lineage: Eukaryota > Metazoa > Chordata > Actinopteri > Cypriniformes > Cyprinidae > Acrossocheilus > Acrossocheilus fasciatus. The sequence continues at coordinate 17,022,183 of CM071941.1, forward strand.
GTTCTTATGCTTTTAGGAAATTCAGTTTTCCTGATGTGGCTCACAGAGCTGCTGACAGTTTTCATACTAAATGAGTGAAACAGTTGGATAATTAACTTGAACAGTTTCCACGTCTTTGTTCGGCAGAGACAAAGAAGTCATAGGGACTGGAAACAATGGCCTAGGCTGACTTTATCGTATGATAATAAACATCAATCACTCTTCTCTATCATCATGCAGGTTATAAGGATTGTCTATTGTTGTCAACGCAATGCAGTGTTTTGAAAATGTGTGTGTACTTATTTAAATAGCGGCTGAGACTTGGTGTTACAAGCACTTCGTTTGTCGGATTGCCTCCTCAAGATGAATCGCTTTTTGTATCCCCAATTGTAAGTCGCTTTGGATAAAAGCGTCTGCAAAATGGCTAAATGTAAATGTAAATGAAAATAACTATGAGAAGTTTCCATATGGCAGGATTATTTATCAGTAAGTTTGTCTGGGAACTGAGACAATGACCTTACCAAGCTGTTGAGTCTTTTTTTGTCTTAAATCGAAAAGGTTTTCAGGCTTTGCCCTCAGGGTCTGCATTTATTCAATGGCATTAACATTAAATCAAGAGTCAATAAAGTCATATATAATGAAGAGTTAACTTTTGTATCAAGTGTCGTTCTGAGTAAAATCCTGTACCAGCCTCACCTACTTCATGAATTGTTAAGTTTGAAATAGATCTCTGGTATCAAATTGCACAATATGTTTAAGCAGAAGGAGACATCTGGTGGTTGTAAGAAGATCTCGCATCCAAATATTTTCCAGTCTTTAGAATTGAATCAATGGCATATTTTCATTAAACAAGTCAGAACACAATGATATATTTTGTAGTGTCTCACACACACACACACACACACACACACACACAAATAAAATGGCACTTTTTTTTTTTTTTTTTTTAAATCACCCCATGTTTTATTAGAGAAGGGGAATTTTGATAATTAAGTTGCATTTAGTAGTTTAACAAAGACATATTCAATTCAACAACCTGAAATGGAATGCTGTGTCAAAATGAAGTGTGCTAAACCAGTTCATTATACTGCAATGACAAGCCTGGAAGAAGGAAATAATTTGGCGCTAGAGCAGAGAATAAATTAGCTAGCTTGTCCATGAATAAGACGTAATTGTTTTTTTTTTTGCTTTTTTTTTTGCATTGATATGATTCTGAATAGCAGATGAGATCACAAAGGGATACATAAGGAGTGTGTGTTGTATTATGAAATAATCCATATGCTACATATTCAGTAGCAAACATACTCAGGCAAAAAAAAAAAACTGTGTATAAATGAATGTGTGAAATGAGTTGGTAGTGTTGTCGTGCCATATAATCAAGTCAAGTTGGCCATTAAAAAAAAAAAAAGAAAAAAAAAGTCAATGTACATGGCAAGTAATGTTTAGTGAATAATGTTAAGTAAGATGATAAAATGATAAACACAGGTCTACCTAATGTCCATGTGGTTGGAGGAAACAATGCTGGTAAATTCCACTTGGAATTGGATAATCAAAAAACAAAAAAAAAGCAACCTCATATAAACCTTCATGAAATACATCCATGCAAAACAAGTGTGCACTTAATAAAAATAAAACAAAATGTGTTAAAAAAGGGTTTACTCGTTTGGAATGCGGACTGGAAAATTTACCGACATGTCTGTAGAAATTCAATGAGATGTACAGCTTGATGTGTTATAACATGTAAAACCTGTGCTTTTTGTGAAACTGAAATTCGATAATCTGTTGTAAAAAAGTTGATTATTTAAAGAATTCCACTGAGTAACAGCACAGGTACAACCAACTTATCACAGCAGCTGCATGCTACAAACTACCAGCCATATTATTGAATTATTGAACAGATTTGTGATTCAGTAACTACTTGCATAACTTGCACTGGGCATCACAGACAGATATTTTTCAGATGAATTTGGGTAAATTAGGCCACTTTAACTGTCCCAATTTACTTAAATTCACCCTTTGTTACAGACTTCTCTGCTAATGACAGTAAAACAGTGTTGTAATATTCTGCTGGCCACATCCAAGGCAGCTTTCATAATTTTCATCAAGCTCTGGCATCAGTTGGTCTTATCAGTTAATAATCTGTTACCTTGATGAACTGAAAATATGAGATCTACTTGCTGGTCAGTGCAAAATATTTTGAGAACGCACATACCCCCTAAAATTCCCTTTCAACTTCAGATTAAATATCTGCATTTTATATATAACCTCAAAAAACAAGCCTTACAAACAAGGTTTTTACTTTCACTTGAACACTGTAGTGACGCATTGAAATGTTCTGTCCAACAGTGATTACATTCACTGTTAGTTGTTTGTAATATACATATCTAACCTACACAAATCTTTGTTCTTAAAAAATATATTCACAATCAAGGAATAAAGTGTCCTCTAAAGTATGCTTATGTCTGAAACGCATTAAAAAAATAGATGATAATTGATCAGTAACTGAGTTTGTCCATATGAAAAAGACTCTCCATAACCCTCTATTTAAATATCTCAGTGTGCTAACCAAAGAAACAACAACAACAACAACAACAAAATCTCTCCTTGCACATTTAAGCTTTGTTATATTACTCACATCGGCAGTTAATGGTTATTTTACGGACAAAAATGTACAAACAAAAGCAATAGTAAATTCTTCAGTCAGTCTTTGATCAGTACAAATGCCTGAAACTTGCAACTCTTGTGTGGTAAGACTTGCCAGACAAACAAACAAACAAGAACAAAAAAACATTAAACCAACACAAAACTGCTTGCTAGCCATCACTCATACAGTGTATCCCTCTATTTCAGTCCCTCTTAGAGCAGCATGGACTCCTGCATTGCAAAGGCCTCCTGCGCCTGCCTGTAGTGCGTTCCTCCGAACAGCGGGGGGAGCTGTTGTCTGCTGGAGTGCTCTTGGTAGGGTCCTCTGAAATGGAGCGCGGTGTCCGAGATATTTGCAGGGGCGAAGTTAAACTCCTGAACGGGGTGAATGGGAGAGAGCTGAGCTTTCTGGAAGCTGGGAGATCGAGGTAGTCCCACAGGAGATCGCGGAGGCCCCGCCTCCATGTCCCCATACCAGCCCTCTCTCCGTCGGTGCACCTCATAACGCAGTTCTGTGGGCGTGTAAGCTGGAGAGCCCATCAGACGAGTGGGTTGTCGCATGTAATACCCTCCCTCTCCAACACTGTCTATCTGGGACGAAAGCTCAGCAGTAGCTACCCTGAGAGGGGGCATGTTTGGGGGTGGCCTTCGGTAGGTTAAGTAGCTGTTGTTCATCAGCGTTTTCTCCGGCGAAGGGTTAGATGAGCCACGTCCCGTAGTTGCGTAAATTTGCTCAGCGTATGGTGGGCCGTATAGTCTGTCCTCGGATCGAGAATCTGAAACGTAGGGAGTGTAGACAGGAGTCATGCCAGGTGGGTAGTGCAAAGGTGCACGGGTTTCTGGTTTGCTCTGTTTCATTCCAAAGGGAGAGACGCCAGTTCCATCACTAGGGGGACGGGTGGGACTGCCCTGTCTCAAAGAAGGTCCGACATATGGTCGGGAGGGGGGGCGAGAAGGCGGTTTCTCGAGCTCTATAATCTCTATAACCTCTCCGTCTGGTCCTGGGACATTGTCGTATTGCGAGGCGTTGGAGGCGCGGTTGGAGCCCGGAACAAATGCTCGTGAACGGGGTCGGCGCTGTGCCCCGGTGGCCTCCTCTGGAGTTGGGGAGCTGGGCGAGGGTGGAACACCCATAGTTAGACTCAACTGGCTTTCCCGAAGTGCTGCAGCCTTGACTGCCTCCAGTTTGCCCTCCGAAGGCTTGACCCAACGAGGTGCAATGTCCCTGCGCATGCTGGATCTAGCATTGGAGTTGTGATTCGCCTGGTTTTGGGTCAGCACAGTTGGGACCCGTTCCTTTTGAGTGTCCACACCCCGTCCATCCCTCTCACGTTTATCTGGATGAGGTACCTTGTCCAGGGAGCTGGGTGGCCGACTTTCTTGGTACCTCTCTGGTGTTCCGTCAGTGACGGGACCAGATTCTGCTTGTTTACTGACGCTTGCGGCAGGGCTCGAACCATGAGGGGGAAGGCCCTCAACTCTCTTCCCGACCGGCTGCCCGTTAGCCACATGATTCGCCAATCCTGGAGGCTCAGGAGGAAGTTGACCTAATGGTTTCTTAGGAAACTCATCCTCCTTACCTGCACAGGTGATAGAGGAATAGCCAATCAGAGCTAACATTAGTACAGAAAAGTCAAGTATTAAAGACCCCATGAAATCGCAACTTTATACGAACTTCATCTGCGTTCAAAATTCTCTCTTTTCATTTGAAACAGATCAAAACATTGATGACTCCTCTTGTAAAAACAAATTTCTGACCAATAAAATGCTCTCTGCCAGAAAACCACATTTCATGGAGTCTTTAAATCAGGGGTCTCAAAACTCTGTCCTGGAGGGCCAGTGTCCTACAGAGTTTAGCTCCAACCCTAATTAAACACACCTGAACCTGCTAATCAAGGCCTGTATCCGAAATCGCCCCCTACGGCACTATTTGAGGGGACAGCCATTTGTAGTGTTGTCAGAAACCATAGTGGACATTCTCAAGTGCACTCAATCAGTCTCACGATGCACCGCAAAAGCGAGTGTACAACCATTGCACACTCAAGGGCTAGTGAATACCCATAATGCACTGTGGGAGTCGAGTGTCGAATGAATTTCTGCATCTTACCAGAAGATGGCGCCTGCAGCAACAATCATCCATTCAATCATTTTACATAGGACTCATCCGTGGCGTAATACAGTGTAATTAACACAGGAATAAATTAATTGTAAATTGATTATTAAATTGTTTAACTAGGGTTTATACATGATTTCCATGACAGAGTTCAAGATAAATCCTTTAATCTTACTAATGGAGCTGCCAGTTTCCCAGTTTAAATGATTATTAGGCAGCAAGCACAAACTATGCAGAAGTGCACTCACGTGTCCGAATTCACTCGCTCATTTTCTTTTACTTCTTCAAGTAAGCTGAATTAGTGACCTATAGGGAATAGTGAATGAGGTTATAGGGGGCGATTTCAGATACAGCCAAGGTCTTACTAGGCATGCTAGAAACTTCTAGGTAGGTGTGTTGAGGGAAGTTGGAGCTAAGCTCTGCAGGACACTGGCCCTACAGGACCGAGCTTGGACGCCCCTGCTTTAGAATATAAACAAACACTGAAGTGCAAGACTCATGCAGCTGAATGTCTTTTAGAAGAACCAAACTGCCAAATAAAACAAGAGTTACAGTTGACACTTCGTTCAAATAAAATCAAACCACAAACATCCACGGCTGGTGTCAAATCAAAGCTCAGATTGGGAACACTGAGGAGTCAAGAAGCTAAAAATATAAATGAAAATATTATCACAACACTTACAGTTCAAGCCTGACTGTGAACATATAAACCATGTGGAAAAAAGATGTGTTAGGTAACATTTTGAAACACACAGCATGTGCACAATATTCACGTTCGCAGTGAAGGAAACTGAAGAAAACGTCAAGGGAATGATGAACGTTTACAAACAGATACTGATGGTTGGGGCGGATATTGGTGTGCACTGAGAAGGGGCTTGAGGAACGCAAACGTCAAAGAAATACAAACCCGTGAACACTTCCAAAGGTGCTGGTTATCATATTTCGGGTCCAAAATTAAGATTTGCCGAGCTGACAAAATGAATGGCATGTACGGTTTAAATCAAGACTCGTTGTTCATGGTTTCTCATGCAAATCGAACAGAAGACTTGATTTAGAATTGATTTCAATATTTAGCATGTTGCTAAGCTAATGATGCATTACTCCATCATACAAAAATACCCATGTTAAAACTATTTTTATTGCTCATTTTTGGCAGTGAATTAATCTAAGTGCATTTATTATCAGCATTTCTGTCAGCTTAGATTCTTTTTTTATCACGAGTTTGTCATATAATGGTACTTTTTTCATGAAGGACACATGCCTGGCCAACATTGGGTATCTTTGGAAACAACTTTTTTTTTTTTTTTTTTTTTTTTTAAAGTGTTGGGAGTGCAACCATGACGTGGTAGGCAGCTTATTAATATACACTAAAAAAAAAAAAAAAAAAAAAGTTTCAAGGCCAATAAGAAATATCTATGATTCTCAATTCTCATCTACTTAATTAATGCAGATGTGGCAAAAAGTTAATTTTGGACACTTTTATCTACTGACAAGTGTGTTTTTTTGTTCGCTTAAGTTAAACGTATCCATTATAACTGTCCTTTTGCATGTTTCTAACATACAGTACCCCACAACACATTTTTGTGACATTCCCAAAATAAACATTTTAAATAAACGAGGTTACACTTTATTTCAACAGTCCACTTTAGACATTTTATTAACTATAAGTAACTTTGTAACTACATGTCAACTAATTCTCATTCATTTGTAACTACATGTCTACTAACTCTCAGAGTAGACTGTTATGGTATAGGTTTAGGGTTAGTAGAATAAGTTGACATATACTTGCAAAGTTTCTCATAGTCAGTATGTTGTGGACCCATCAAAATAAAGTGTTAGAAGATATTAAGCAGACAGTCTACTAATACTCTAATGACTGCTAGTTGACATATAGTTGCAAAATTACAAAGTTAGTAGAATATCTAAAGTGGACTATCGAAATAAAGGGTTACCATAAACGAAACCCGCCAAATCCAGGTTTTATGAAAGACAGAGAAACAAACGAGGGGAAAGGGACGTGTGTGTAGTGGGGGTAGACGAACGAATGGTTGGTTGATTGACAGATAAAGTAGTCAGTGCGTTTTTGCCCACCGGTTGGTTTTGTAGGAGGGTTGGCGCCCCCCTTTCCCAGACCCACTAGTGTAAGCAGAGGCTATGTTTGAAGCGAAAGGGAGAGAACGCAGATTAGACAAACAGTACATAGCAGCAGTGAATGAGTGTGTGTGTGTTTGTGCATGAGATAAAGGAACAGAGTCAAAAAGAGATTACCAGGAGACAGTGTGTGCAGTAGGATCCCTACTATGGGCAGTGACACACAGCCATACATTTTACTATGATTTCAGTGCATGAGTGTGTGTTTAAAATACCTGGAGGTGGCAGCTCCAGTTTAGATCGCCTGAGCTCAGACATGGAGTGTTGAAGCTGCTCTATCGCAAAGTCATCCTCAAAAAAGAAATCCTTTGACAGAGTCACCTGCAGAAACTTCACAAGCTCCTCCATGGACAACTTCAAGAGGGTTTCTAACACACAAGCACACATACAGTGATGAGAATACAAGTAGTTGCAACAAGAACGGAACATTCAAAGTCTCTGAATTCTAAGAAGAATCATACACTAATTATAGCTAATTACAATTATTATAATCTATCCTGATCAAGTCCTTTCAGGGTTTATTTAGCACACTGATCACCCATTTGTATTTATGAATAATCTTTATTTATCCATATAATATCGGAGTTATTACTTTTGTGGAGTTTAAGGATGGTGTAGGACATTGCAGTCAGAACTCGCTCTCCTTCCAGAATATAGATGTCCCATATTCTCAGTGTAAGCGTGAATGGAGTCTATTCAATAAAACACACATTAATGCAGTCATTAGTAAGGGTTCAGACTGGATAACAGATAATAATGCAGCATAATAATATGCTCAGATTAACTGAAATAATGTTTAAAGAGCACATACCCGATCCAAGAAACACTGAAAAAACCATTTCATAGTGTACAGGCTGGTGTACACCTCTTGATTATCCTGTAGAGGGCAGCAAATAGACAGGTATTGTACATGATTGGCATCAAAACATATAAAAACACTGTGCCTCATTTAGTGTAGATACTGCAAAAACAGTTCAAGTGCTATGGTTGTACTGCATACTATTTGGAACAAAGCCATACGCGCTCTCTCTCTCTCTCTCTCTCTCACACACACACACACACACACACACTCACACACTTTATTGAGTGAAAGCTTATCGTTCTCTTTGATCCTCTTTCTAATCCATTCACATCAAAGACTCTCTCACACACAAATAATTAATTAATTAATCCATCTCGTTATTTATTAATATTGCCTTTTATTAATTACTCTGCCCTTTAATGAATCCCAGGCTGGCATTTCTTTGTGAATTCTTTGTTACATCAGCGCCCAGGGTTGGCCAGCTGTTCGAGTTTATTTGAAAAAAAAAAAGACACCATTACACTGACAAATGAAGATTACAGGCCAGAAATTATGGAATATAGGCCAACAATAAGACTGGATATGAAGCTTTTCAGACATTCTGAAAATTTTAATTTAGGACACGCAGGGCAAAATTAATCAGGACAAAATGAATATCAACACTATTAAAAAAAGTCTTAGATGCAAGTAATGTGTACCGCGAAGTATTACAAATGAAGTGGTTTAAAGTTCAGATGTCCCACTTTTTGAATGTAGTACGTGATGTTTTGGAGGCGTTTGTGTGTCTTACGAAATGTTGTTTGAGCTTAGGCATCATCTTCTGCAGGATACGGTCATGATGTTCCTGGAAGCGCATGAGTTTAGGGAACCCTGGTACAAAGAAACCTAGACAAACAACATTTTTCAAATTTGGTACAATAATTGTATGTGTTTGTTTGTTTATAATACACAAAATTTAAGAATTAAACAAGAAATGAATGTTGTAACTCATGATGCTTTGGACATCAAGTGGTGACTCAACACAGTAAATAAAAATGTGAAATAAAAATGTATTAATAATGATACTACGAACTGCATAGCCTATGCTCATTCCATATATTTATTTAATTAAATAAATCACCATCTTAATATATAAAAAAAATGAATAATAATCATACTAATAAAGCAAGCATTTTCTTTGCCATTTCTACATATCTATTATATTAGTATATTTATTATTATTATAACAACAACAACTACTCAACACCAGTTGAACATTACTATTCTAGAATGAGTAAAAGTGTGTGTGTGTGTGTGTGTGTGTGTGTGTGTGTGTACCATGCATGGAGTGTTTCTGTCCAGACAGCAGTTTGACCAGTGCCCAGAAAGCATCTTCCTCATTCATATAGATGAGTAACAGAGCAGTGATCTGGCTCATGCCCTGACAATAGCCCACCTCCTACACCCACACACACACACACACACACACACACACACACACACACACACACACACACACACACACACACACACACACACACACACACACACACAGAGATAGAGAGAGAGAGAGAGAGAGAGAGAGAGAATATCCATAGTGTACAGGTTGTTTCCACACATAAATCAAGTGCAAGCACATACTCATAAAAAATGATTGCTACTGAGGTAGCATTTTAATTCAGTATTGTGAAGCCAATTGGAATCAACATGGCAATATTTGTGGGCATATTTTACTCACCGTGTTATATACAGAATATGCCGTGAGCACATGAAATAGATCCTGCTGTCTAAAACACACAAGCACACACAAAACAATTATGGTCAAATAATCAATTCTGTTTTTCTGCTTTATATGTCATGGGTCATTAGGTTTAGCACATTTTTGCATGTTTTGTTCTTTCCCTCTCTCATTGTCTCATTGCTTTTTTTTGTTCTTATGGAAGTCTAAGGCCAGACTGTGAGAATGATCTGACCCTTTCTAATCTCCACAGGTAAATGTCACATCAGTCAATATGAGCACTTTAGCCCTGTCACAATTCAATACACCAATAACTCGAAGAGAAATGGTGGAGTGTGGACGTCTCTCTCTCTCGCGCCATTGCGTTCTCAACTTTTCCATTTCACATGCTGGTTAAATGTAGCAGCTTTATGGCCATGAGAAATGGAAGCATCTCCGAGGAGAAATAAAAAATGTATTTTACACAGACACAGATTAAAGCCCTACAAACAAAAGCCTCCATCAGCAAAGCAATTCAGTACGAAAGCTTGATAAAACACCACAATTTGCTATAAAATGGTTGGATATGTAACTGATATGTAACAAACAAAAAACAAAACAAAATAAATAAAAACTAAAACAAAACACTAAATGTTTGGATACTTCAATAACTTGCTCAGAAATAAACAAACGAACAAAACGTTTGGATTCTTGAACTGAGAATAAAAACAAACATACACGAAAAATAAACAAACAAATAAATAAACTGCCTCTAATTGAAGCAAACAATTTGTTTGTTTTATTTCTGTAATATAATGGATACTGGTTGGACACATGAAAACACACAGACACACACAACAAACAAACAAACAAATATAAATACACATAAATAAAAATAAAAAGTTGTAAAGAAGTTGCACGTTGTTTTTTTTTAAATATTAAATAAAGGGAATAACAGTGTGCAGATCTTTTTTCTACTTTTTTAAGAAGTTGCATAGATGCATTATAATCGCTGTACATTTTGTCATGCATGTTAAAATTAAGACTCGTCATCTTAAGCATTAAGTGCCAAAGGGCCCAAGAGCTTAGTGTTCAGCAAGCAGGAGAGCTTAGGTAGACTATATAGTGGGCAGCTTGTGCTGTTTGTGCCAAGAGGTTTAGATGCAATGTGGTGAGAGGCCTGGAGCACTCAGCGGTCAGCTCATGCTATATTCACAAAGAGGCCAAGGGGCTTTAATGGTCAGCTGGCATTGCCCACTGTGGCCAGCAGCATTTAAACCACCTGTCTGTCTGTCTGTCTGTCTGTGTGTGTGTGTGTGTGTGTGTTTGGATGCTCACTTGACATCATAGCGGTGCATGAACATGATGTGATCTCTGTATGTACGATTCACATCCAGATCAATCTGACGGACATCTGGAGACAAACCCCTGGCTCTGATCTTCAGTTTCTGGGGAAAGAAAGAGACAGTTCATGGAGTTCATAATAAATATTACTAACTATATAGTCAACACTCTGCAGGCCACAAATGCATCTAACGACATGCTCACAAACCACAACATGATTTCTGCCACAAAAACACCTTCAGTTAAAAGGGAATGTAGGCTGCAAATCATGTTTTCTGTCCAGTTGGATGCTGCTGGGCTTTAGTAAAGCTGCTATTGTCCGTTTGGAGTGATATTTCCCTCTGTGGTGTGTGTGTCAAACCACATAAGTGTTACACTGCAAACCTCAGGGGTTGGCTATTTTGGAAAGTCATATTTAAGCAAAGAGTTTGTGATTGCCTCTCTCTCTCAAACATACATGCACACACATTTCTGTGGAATAAACTAGCTCTGAAAAAAGCCATGACTATGCTGGAATGGAGAAACTGCGTTTACCTCATAGAAGTCCTTTTTCTCCTCCTTGATTTTGGGTACGTCGAGCAGCAAACACCAAACCTGACCTCTGAGCTGCAGTGGAATTCCCTTATAGATCCTCCTCACCAGCTACACAAACACACAAAAAAACACGATTAGAATTCAAGAAATCTTTAAACCTCAACTATGTGAGTGAACACAGTGTAGTCCTGATTAAAAAAAAAAAAAAAAAAAAAATCATTATGATATTACACCATTTATGCTCAACCCAAAATATTACAATTAATTTTTTTAATTTTAACTTTCACCTAGTCACTGTAGGGCTAGTCCATTATGACAAGAATCATAATCACGAAAATTTTGGTCGATGTTGTAATCACGATTATTTAAAATGATTATTAGTGGGCCATATGACCAAAATTTTAGATGAAATATTTATTTAAAGATATCAAATATATATTTTCTATAAATAAGGTTGCTATGACATCTACATTTTAGAGACCTGCAAAATGTCACAATTCTCAATACCATAGCAGAATAGACTAACTAATATTAGTTTTTAAAAAAAACAACAACAACAACAAAAAAGGTCATCAAAATTATTGAAAATAATTAAACTGCATGTAATAAAAAAGCAAAGGAATATAATTACAGTAGCTAAAAAAAGCAAAAGAATACAATAGAATAAAAAAAAAGATACAAATGAAACAAACTGTGCTTTACATTTTTTTTAATGCAAGTCTAGAGTTAACAGCCTAGAGGAGTGGTTTTCAAACCCGTCCTGCAAGCACCCCTGCCCTGCACATTTTTTATGTCTCTCTTATCACACACCTGATTCAACTCATCAGCTTGTTAGTAGAGACTGCAAGACCTGAATCAGTTGTGTCTGACAAGGGAGACATACAAAACGTGCAGGGCAGGGGTGCATGCAGGACAGGTTTGAAAACCACTGACCTAGAGAAACTGAATAACCTAATGTAAAATAAAACAGCATAGTCTTCACTGTAAGAATTAAACTTCCTTTGTTTCTTGTTAAAACTACAGAAGTCCTTCAGTCAAGAGCAGTGAGTGATTTTATTCTAGTCTTTTGTTGTTTGATTAATATCAAGCACACATATATAGCCTGCTGTCACTTTAAGAGCTGCATGGATTTACTGTTAGACAGTTATTTCTGTTCTTAACTCTTTATGTTAATTTATTACATAACCGACGAGGGTTTACGTGAATAATCACTAAGCACGGCATTTAGACATATTTTTGTGTGTATTTGACAGTTTAGGTGCTAAAAGATGACTTCACATGTCCATGTTCTGCTCTGTCTCTGAGCGCATACACAGTAATCCTCCTGAGAAAGCGCAAGTTCTCTTTCACGCTTTTAAAAACATAAATAAATCTAATCAACTAAAATAAATCAAGAACATCCCATTTTGCAAAAGTCTCGTTACATGATTTTTTACATTTACATATTTCATTTATTATTATTATTTTATTTTATTTTGTAAAAAGAAAGAGTCATGCCATTGACTCTCTGCAGTCTGGAATATAGACAACTATATCAGAGACAGATGACTTTGTTTCTTTGTCTTGGTTAGAAGAAGACCCAGATGGAATTGGCAGACTTTCCATATTTCCTGAGCTGATTTTAGGTGAAATGTGTTAAATTGAACTAAGAGTGTTAGGAGAAAGCATGATAAAAAAAATAGGCAAATTATTTAAAAAAAAAGGGGGGGCGGGGGGGTGTATATATATATACACAGTATATAATATAACTTCAATGATGTGGCCACAGATACCGCTGGTCTGGTTATTAGGACACGCTCAATATGGATAATCATGCTATCTAAACACATTCAATAGCAGAGTAATGGAATCCATCTGTGTGTCTGTGTCTCTCACAGGTAATTGTGCAGTCAGTAAAGATTAAACTCCCATAACAGAGCAGATTAAAAGCTCAAAAGCAAAATGCTGAAACCACAAAAGCTAATGGCCGGCGTGAATCGTCTCTCAGCTACAATTAAACTCACCCGCTGCAACAGAGAGAGAGAGAGATGTACGGCTGTGGAAGGGTTGAGAGGTGAAAGAGAGGAATGAACACTCTTCCGTTTCCTGCACTCATCTGTCCACATTACTGCCGCTAAGTGATTTCCTGAACGTCTCTTCCGCCCTCAGGGCCAATCCATGTGTGTATGTGTGTGTGAATTGATGGCCGCTGAGTAGTTCACTTACTATAATGGTAACGACGATATTAATAATCTTCGGGGGGCTCTTGAGGAGCTGATTATTGACAGACAGCAGTGGGCACATATCCCACAGCCACAAACCCAATGATTGTGTGTGTTTCTGCCTCTATTCTCAGCAAAATGAGGTGATTAAGACTGTTTGTTTATTTGAATGAAAGAAGACATTACAAATCGGCAGGTGTCTGTGTGTGTTTGCTTGTGTGTTTAAGTGTGTTTGTTGACGGGGGATTGGTTTTGTAATTGCGGATGTGTAAGAAGTCAATGACTCCATCTGTTTTACAAGAAAAAAAAAATTCTTTGAACAAGATGTCTTTAGAGGGAGTATGTGCAGTACAGTGAAATCAGAACCCAAACAAACATGCAGATCGAAACTATATAGCAGGGTATCCCATAGTGGATTTATATAAACTAATAATTTAATTATAAAAGTTTAAAATTGAAATAAAAAATGCCATTAACAAATGTCATGTCATTAACATCGGAAAACTGTGAACATGCAAATTTGTCATACTGTAATATTAACGTAAAATCTCATGGGGTAAATCAAGTAAACATTTTAGGTCAAATGGGTTTAGCTGACAAAAAAGTTTGAGAATCCCTGCTGTATCGATTATAAAACCATATAGATGGTTAAAAAACACAACTAAATAATGCAAAAACATAACATATTTGTACTTTCGCATATGAACAATTCAAGAAAATTTGTTGTACATTTAAAATTGACACCATCTTAAAAATAGGCGAAACATCAATAATAGATTGAGCTAGACAGCTGAAGCTCAAACAGGACATGAACCGGGTGGGACGTGTCTGGAATGAGACATTTGGTGGTAGAGTGGTTAAAGTGACCCGAGGTCTCCCCAATCTATCCTGAATGCCAGAGGAAAAACAAAACAACGCAGATCAAGGGAAATAAAATTTCCAAAATCACTTTCGTCTACATGTAAATCTAGGCCACTGTTATGAGTCGCCATGGCTTATTATGCTATGCATTTCCATCGTTGACGAAATCATGTCTATGAATGTAATGTCATCAATATATATATATTTTTTTTTTTGCAAAAGAGGGCTTTGAATGACACCAAAAGCAGCCAATGTTAGCTTGAGATTGTCTACACCGCAAGTGCTGAAGCAGACCTCTGAATGTTCACTAACAATCGACCAATCAGGTTTGAGCTTGAGCTAAACTTTAGCAACAGTGAAATGCGTCACTAGCTGCGTTTCTATTACCCCTCAAATTGCACAAATTAAAATTGTATATTGAAAATATGCTCAATGGAATCATCGATTTCGCAAAAACTCCCATATTTCACAAAAAAAAAATATTTTACGTTCACTTTAGGTGGCTTTTCAAGCAATATGTAAAAGGAATAATTCACAAAACTGCAATTTAAACAGTTTTTCGGCATTTACAGGTCATCTGGGGTAAGTAAAAGTCACATGATCATTCGTTGATCACATGATCATGAACAGCCACTGTAATGACTTATCACGAAAGGAAAAAAGTCGAATAACATTTAGTCGCGTGACATCGGTTAATAGAAATTGCATCATTTCACAAAAGTTTTTTTTTTTTAAATCAACATTTATAAAATACCACAAATGGTTTGCACAGTAACCTTTTACTGTAACAGTAAGAGGTTACTTAAATATATTCATAGCAATCAATCCACACAGATATTTGTAATCTGAAGTTTAATTTCTGATGGATGAGTAAAAAAACTAAACGGCTGGAGTAGCTATGCAGTAAAAAAAAAATTAGACAGTTTTGTTGTGCTTTTGATGCATTGCAGCGTGCTGCTTATGCTCATTTAGTTCAGACGCAGTGTGACAGTCTAATCAAACTAATTGGACTAATAATAAGAAGTAATAATTAGTTCTACTCAGAGTAATAAACTGCACAACTGTCAAGCTCCACCTCAGGCGATACGAAGATTTCTCATTTCGTACTAGACACTGTTAATGGACAGAAATGCAATTTAACACAACAACAGCTGCCTGAAGATGTTCAAACACATAGATGGATAGAAACTGATGGATTTTGTTCAGCTGAAGCAGGACAGCAGTTTTCTTAAGGGACCAGTGCAATGACGCCGAATACACAGGACAGAGACAGCCAAAGGGAACTTTATCCATTTACATACACAAGATGAAAGACTGAGAAACTGACTTTCTCTAAGTCCTTCAGAGAGTTACGGTCTGTTTATGAAGGACACGCACCTTGTCACTGTTCTTGTATTTCTCCCAGCTTTTCAACATCTTCAGCCATTTTGTCGTTCTCTCCACTTCCAAATGTTTTTGCTAAGCAGAAAAAATGCAAACAGACAGTACAATAAATAATATAAAAGAGACAAAAACTCACCTAAATGTTTAATCTAAGGCATTACTAGGTGGACTTTAATGAAAATGGATTTCAGTGAGATCTAAAATGCAATATTAGAACAGCCATATTAAAATTTAGGAACTAACCCAAAAAAAAAAAACACAGAAAGTCATTTTGAATAACTGCTCTGCTTTTTCTTCTACATGAACATAATGGCCTCTGACGCAGCAGTGTTACTCTGTTTCTCCAATTTAGAGCTCATTATTATGTTACAACATGACACTTTAAGTGTTTTCTGTCATGATGATAAATGTGCGATCAAGAACTAAAAATTTTAATTTGTCACTTTTCTGAGTCATTTTTGCATTTACATTTAACCAACTGGTGACAAAGGGATTTTTAGAAGATATATGAAGTCCATTCTTCTCAGACAGGTGCCCTAACTTTCTTTACAAATAACGCAACTAATCCAATGACATGCATTTATTTTATATATTATATACTCTGCAATTCTACACAGGAAATAAAGTGATTTCTGGGTTGCTATAGTGAGAATTTCTTGTGATAAATTACAAAACATAACCCTGCTGAAATCTATGGAAGACTGTTTCCACCACTGAATAATAAAAAAAAAGGTAATTGCGACTTTTTCTCTCACAATTCTGACATTTTTTCTCAGAATTGTGTGATATAAACTCACAATTGCAAGTTTATAAAGTCCACTTCTGAGGGGAAAAAGACTGATATTTTCTCAGAATTGCGAGTTTATATCTTACAAATGACCATCCGCAGGTATCTTGATTGACAGGTAATCTGACCAATCAGAACATGCATATTATGTGCCGCCGCTGCTATCCGCCATATTGTCCGACAGCTACGGCCGATCTACAGAATACATGTTAAAACGGGATAAAAAAGGTCGACTGGATTGAAACTTTTTCAATATAACTAAATACAAAAATGTGTGCAAGGTTAAACTGTGCTGTTTTCAATGCAGCTAACTTCGCGTCGCTTTATGTCATCTTCCCGCTCATTTAACTATGATAGGTCACAAAAAAGATGGTCATTGCGACATTTTAAGTGATGAAACTATGGTGCCATGTGCTTTTTTAAACCATTTTCATAGGTTTCACGTTATCCTGTCGGCTCAGAAAATATGTAAATGTGACTTGAAATATCAGAGCCTGGAAATATAAAGCACCGTTCCAGTCGGGCGAGATTTCTGACTGATCAGAAGACTGATAACTTCTCAGAATTGAGAGCTGATATCATGCAATTCTAAAGAAAAAAAAAAAAAAAAAAGTCAGAATTGCACGTTTGTATCACGCAGTTCTGAGACAAAAACGTGATGTGAAAAAAAGATGTGAACTCGCAATTGCATGAAAAAAAAGTCATAATTGTGAGATAAAAAGTCGCAATTACCTTCTTTTTTTTTTTTTTCAGTGGCGGAAAGGGGCTTCCATAGAAAACAGTCAATTCTACTTCAGGCAAAAATCATAACGGATGAGTAGTTTGTTCCATTATCTTATATTGCTTGATTAAAAACGATTGATAAAACATTTATACTGTATTTAAAAGTATTTTTCTTATCCTACTGATGTATTTGCTCTAGTTTTCCAGATAAAACGCTGTAAAGTTTTCACAGATGCACTATGAAAGTATCAAGTTGGCTTTAAACTTATCACAGTTTTGGTGTCACAGACACAAATACAGCACTTGACTCACCTTTTCCTCCACTACGTCATACACTGGAAGCTCATCCTCACTGTGAAAGACAAATCACATCAGATTATAAAAAGGAAATATACACTTGGACTAAACTCAATTTTCTTCTGTTGAACCAAAAGTGTTTAGTCAGACTACTGGACTCACAGAGATTTATGGTCTCAAATAGCCACTAATGTCTACCCACTGTTCACATAACATGATGGCCGTACAGGGAGAGAAATCGCATCAATAAATCATACACTGGTTTATGTTGCTGACGTCAAATCTTGGTTTCTCGCATGTATTACTGAAAAAGGAATTACTTTGTTCCACAGGAAGTCCACTCGCTGGATAAATAAACATCCCTATTGGTAATGATGCCCCCGTGACCCCCACCCCTGAATCTGTTCAAAGTGCGAGATCTTAGTCAGCTACACAAACAGGAAATGACTGTTTCCATGACAGCCATTTTGGATCTGATCTGGGATATTTATGAGGTAACCCAGGGAAGTCGTGATACGACATTAAGGCTCTGTTCCAAACCCTAGTGAGCTTCCTTTTTGTCTACATAGGCAGCTATATGTTAGCTAAAATTCAAGGTTAGTGAAAATTCAATCAGTGTAACTACTGACTCTTTGTTCATATGGTATTTATAAAGCAAAAAAATTTAATCAAAGCAAAAAAAAAAAAAAAAGTAAACAAAAATCAAAACAAAAAAAAACAAACAACTTAAGATACATAATAATAAAACACAAGAACAAAAATGCAAAGTAAAACAGAACAAAAATATATACATACAAAAATAAAATAAAAAATGCAGTTGTCTTTAATATAATCCAAAACACAGGAGTAATCCACAGGGAGACGGCTGGAGACACACACACATGCAGTAGACTCGCCAGGAGATAAATGCACAGACAGGAACTAATATACACAGGGTAATTACTTAAACACAGGTGCAGGGAATGAAGGAACAATGAGAAAACGAGAACAGGAACATGACCAAGTAAGGAAAAACAGGAACTGAAACAGGGCCAAAACACAACAACAACAACAAAACCTAAAAACAACAACAAATCAAAACAAACAAAAATTAATAATAATAAAAAAAACAAAAAAAAAACAAAGCAAAATAAAATACAGAGCAAGCAAACCAAAAAGAAAACTAAGAAACACTCGCATGTGTATATACTTTCTTGGACCTTTCCAGTTTTGCAACTTGTCTTTCAATCTTTTTCAGTCTCTTTCTCTCTGCTACCGTCTTTTTTGTAGCCGTTTTTCTTTCCTCCTGTCTCTCTGCCCCTACAATTATAGAGTCATGATCTGCCAGACACATGTGGCACCCTATAAATATCGCATAGTGCACTGCTGTTTAAGGGGCCTGGGTAAGCCACAAACCTCCCTGCCAGGGCGAGAAGAGAGTAGAATTGAGAAGACAGGAGAGGCCAAAGGAGCATACCGACACCAAGATAAGGGTGTACCGTGGACGCTCAGACTCTTTGAGCTCTCTGCTGGGTTTCTCCAGTACCTGCATCTCCTCACTCATGTAAGATCTCACAGAACAGAATAATGCATGCTTCTTACTGCAGGAATCCGAAGCGGTCCACCGCTTTATACAGATCAAAATTGGCCTCCTCCCACGGCTCCACCTCCGCACTTTCTTTACCCTGAAAGCACAAATAACACAAAGCTGTGAGTACACATCAGTTGAGACACAGTTTTAGTGTGTATGTGTGTGTGTGAAGTTGCTGTAGGCTTGAGTTCTCAAAGCGTATGACTCTACTGATCTGTGAATTTGTTCATACATATTTAAGGCAGGTAATGAGGGGTGGACAGGTTCACTATAACACAAACAAACAATTCAAAAAGCAGAAATAAAGAGAGAGGTGCCAAGGGCAGAAATAGATCATCCTTGAGTAAGAACAGTGTGTTTACAAAAGTAGAAAGACACACAAGTCGTGTTCTGACCACACACACATACAGATTTTTATTTTTTTTTTATTTCCATTTTTCTAAACAAACTTTTTCTAAGGTTAAACTTGTGCAGTTAATTCTGAGCCACTTGACATAGAAACTTGTCTTTAGGGAGCAGAAAATAAAACAAAATTCTGTAGAGGAGCCGGTGCGGATTTATTACTTCACTTTAAGTGGGGACTGAAATCTGACGCTCCACTTCACTCTCAGTTCCAGTCTGTGACTGCTTTTGGAACTATTTTCGTTTGCCAAAAAAAAAAGAAAAAAGACTGACCTGCAGAACCATGCCTATCAATGAAAACAAGGCAGTGAGATAAAATATGTACAGTCCGTTCATTAGGTTGACATCAACCATGCGCCAATGTTAAAATTAATAATCATAATCATAGGCCAACAATGATTTTGATAACCCATAAATAGACAATATTACATTTTTATACTACTTTGTGGGGAAAAAAAAAAAAAAAAAAAAAAAAAAATTATATATATATATATATATATATATATATATATATATATAGTAGTAATAATAATAATAAATACATAATATAGACAATTTCAACACTCTGCATACACTATGCACATCTAGTTTGACTAATGACAATTTTTGAGTCACATTCTGGTTGAGTAACAAAAGCATGTGAAAAGAAAGGTGAAGCACTTTACCCACTGACAAAATCATTCATCCCAAAAGCCATTAACCTGTCAGGCCAATAACTAACTGTCTATATATGCAATATGTGCACTTTGTCATGTTGGCAAGAAAATCTATGCAAATTTAAATGTAACGCAAATGTGAAGGTCTTAATAGATCTGGGAAGCCTGGAGAATGAGAAAAAGAACAGGAGGAATCAATCGGCAGAAGCGAGAACAAGAGTGGGAGCCATAAAAAAAGACAAAATATGAACTGGTACAGAGAGAAGCCATATCAAGGGCACACGCACACACAATCATTTATCTCTGTCTCACACTCTGGTGTGTGTCTCAGGCGTAAATCTACAGTGTGATATGATAATCTGATAGCATGTCACAGTGACATGGCTGTGGGAAATATTTCATTCGGCGACACGCGCCAAGGACGTACTCCTCCTCCACTGTTTTTTCCCATGTCTTTCTGAATTTAATTATCCCTCCTGAGAAAATGACCTCACAAGAACAATATTACATTTAATAACAAGTTTACATTTTATATTTGTCAAACATTTGACATTTAAACAATGGATTAAATGACATCACTACCAGGCTTAGTGGCATTCACATTTCCCTTCTGTTACTTACTTCTAAAACGTTCCATGAACACCTACAACTAGAGCCTAAACAACATGAACATCAGTGGCACGAGTTCCTTGATATACATAATAAAGTTTGTTGCAGATGTGATGCTTTTACGGTTTTATTGTGCTGACAGTCCAACTGTTACTGTTGGGAAGGAAGTTGGGCTCTAAATTCATCCCTTTTAACCGCTCATTCAGTGAATCAGTCTGTGAACAAATTATTCAGTCCGTTTTTGTTAAATAGATCAACTAAATATATATATATATATATATATATTAGGGGTGTCAACGTTAACGCGGTAACGCATGCGATTAATCTAAAAATTTTAATGCGTTATTATTTTTTTTAACACAAATTAATCGTTTGATAAGGTTTTACCCCCAACTTCTTCCCGTCATCGGAGCACGGAAGGTTATCTATCATTGTGTGATGAGGGTACAGTGAGTCAGTGTTGCCAGGGCAGCGGCACAAGTGGGCTATTATTGAAATACAGTCGCGGGAAAAATTACAGAGCCGTGGGTTGCGGGTTTTTGGGCTACTTTTATAATGTACCACAGCCGCCCAAAGTGTATATAGACAAATAAAAATTTAAATAGATCCTTTTACTAATGTGTATTATACTTGGAATGTATCTCTGGCAATTTAAGAACGGAGAGGCGGTTGTAAAATCACAGACAACGTGAGTTTCAGCCAGAGCACATGTTAAGGCTTTTACACAGCAGAAATAAACTTGACAACAGCCACTATAGATTATATAAGATAATAAACACACAATTACGATAGGGTATTTGTATGTGATTTTCTTGAGTGAATGTGTACATCTGAAATGCTAATTTGTACAGCGATATAAAAGGCTATAAACAGTAAACGACCAAATTCCACATGTGATCGCAAAAGGAAGTTATTACAAACACATTTATGCATGCATGCATATATTTAAGAAAAATATACCAGATTTCATCATGAGTCAGACATCTCAACTTCTAAGCATGTCTATAAAAACTTCACCAGTGATCTATGGCCAATGTCAAGACTTTCAGTGAATATTAAAGACATACGGCCAGTTTTACTAACAGCTTGTGCTAGCGCAAACCATCTTTTGGCGTTAAAATTGTACTGTCGGGTTTTACTAAAGACGCGCAGTGACAAATTAGCACTGAAAAGACGTGGACAGTTATTTTTGCGCTTGACCTTTTTGAATATGCATTTGTAGGAGTTTCCCTTTAAGACACAAAAGTTATGGGAGGCGAATATTCAAACGAATCACGCAACGTGTTTTACTAACGTTTGCGCTCATCAAATTACTGGTATTTGAGCCATTATTTAACATCCAAAAAAGCATGTCTTAAACAGAGAACACAGAGCAGAGAACAGAGAGCGCATGGCAGAAGGGAGAGGATTTTTTCCACACGTATTAATTTATTTTGAATGCCAGAAGAACACATTATCCAAACATATCAAATTGCCAAGCCATGTTATTTTTAAATTGCTTCAGTAAATAAAAGATGGCTTTGAACCCTCAACTTGGAGTCACGCAATATCAAGTCTATCAAAACTTCTAGAAAACTTTCATTTTTCGGCCTCTGGCTCTTTTCAATGTACTGTGGCTTCTTTATTTCTTAATTCTTAATTTGCGACTGCTCTAATTTGTGCTGCACTTGGTATATTGCGTTGGTCGATATGTAAATGAGATGTTGCGTCTGTGTTGTTTCATTTGTGCATTGTTAGTAAATCAAACTTTATTTTAAGGTCCGATTCTCGCTTTCAACAAACCATTACAACTTTTGCCTCAATAAACTCCTAATTTGATGCTTATTAATAGTTAGTAAGGTAGTTGTTAAGTTTAGTTATTGGGTAGGATTAGGGATGTAGAATATGGTCATGCAGAATATATTCTTTATAAGCACTAATAAACAGCCAATATGTTAATAATACGCATGCTAATAAGGAACTAGTTAATAGTGAGAATGGGTCCCTATAATAAAGCCTTCTCAACAAAACAAACAACCAAACCAAACCAAACCAAACCAAACCAAACCAAAACAAAACAAAAACAAAACAAAAAATACAATTATACATGTTTGGATTAACATGAAGATTAATAAATTGCTTTTCTGTAATCAGAAATGATAAAATAGTACTTTCATTTTTGGTGGAACTACTGTAAGTTTTAGGGCATTAGGAGCTAATAGTGCAAAACTGTAACAATTTAAAGAGTAAAACTAACATTTTAGAGGGCAAAAAAATATGATGTAAGCAAAAAAAACAAACAACAAAAAAAAAAAAAACGTAAGAGCATATTTGTTATGCTTTCTAAGTCAAGAGACGAATCCCAGTGTACGGGAGCTTATCACAATCCAATTAACAGACATGTTACAGAATTAGAGCCCCCTAATGAGAGCTCAGATTGCACTTAATTTAAACGATCAATTTACAAACTGGACACGCGCGAGAGATTTCATGAAGAAAAAAAAATAAATCACGAAACCCTTTAGTGAAAACACACATTACTCTTACAACAGTCACAGGAAGTCATACCATTCTGAGCTGATAACTATTATCACATAATCATTATTGCATTCATGCAATATAAGGTTTTGATTCACTTTTAGTGCCACTTTCCTGTAAGCCTACATACTTGACAAATATGTATTTTAACAAGTGTATCTTCTGGAAAGTCTGGAAATATGGAAAGATACAATGCCAGACGTGACCTAAGGATAAAAGTTGGCCTCCCAATATGAGTGATATACACGACAGCTGGTGAACAGGTGTTTCACTTGATAGCCATTATAATAAAACATATTCTAAAGCCCTATTCTTTGTCGCATTCTAAATCAGAAACATAACAGAAATGATAGCTAAAAATCTGACAGACAATGTTTAGCAACAGATGAGAATACAAAGAATCTTCCAGAATAAAACAGCAGGTTGTGAACTATGATGGAAGGAGGTATCTGGTTGGATCAGAGTTTGTGTTTACTGTGTTTCTGTTTTTCTTGGAAGTGGATTGGAGGGTATTTGGCTGGTGAGTGAATGGCAGCTGTTTTCTCTCACCTTGTCATATTTGGCGAGTATCTCAGCTCGCTCCTGTTCCAACTTCACTGCAGCATCCTGCTCTGAATCAGACGCTGGAAAGAGAAACAGAGAGAGACCAATTAGCTGCAATTTTCACTGTCCACTATGTGAATCATCTTTAATAAGCCTGGCTCACAGACATTTAGAGAAAAGACCTTTTTGCACTTTCAAACACACACACACATTCTCTCTTTTCTATCGGCTACAGCATAGCAACAAGTGGCTGTTCAAATAGGTCTGAGCCAGTATGTGGCTCTCAAGGGCAAACAGCGTCATTCACATCCAAAGCAAACAACTTTGGTCTGCTTTTATAGGAAGGTTCCGGGTTCAGAACAGCTCTATGGACAGCATGTCTACATTATGCACAGAAAATATTGTAGACGTGTCCCTCAGTTTGTAAAAGAATTGAGAGACCAGATCACAAGTCTTTTTAGTTTGCAAGAGCAGTAAAATAATAAAAGCTAATAAAAAGTTAAAGCCAAGAATTTGCAACCCAGCATTTGGGAAGTTTAAAAGAGCTTTTGCCACAGACGATATCAAAGAATCAAAGACACATAAAAAAATAAATACATAAAATAAAATAATTATTTATTTATTTATTTATCATTAAAAAATGATACTTTTTACTCAAAAAAAAAAAAAAAAAACGTAAAAATTGATTTAGTTATTTATTTATTTAAGCAGCCTATGGAACTAAAAAACAAACAAACAAACAAAAATAATAATAATAATGAATTAATTCATCCATCCATCCATTCACTCCACTTACTCATTCGTTCATTCATTCATTCATTCGGTCATTCAATGGAAGTCAATGGCCACCAAAACTGATCACCGACATTTTTCAAAATATATTTTGTGTTCTGCAGAAGAAGGTAAGTCCTACACGTTTTTAACAAAATTAATTTTCATTTTCACAAATACTTTCAAAAACAAGCATGCCATGTCTGTTTTAATAACTCTCCAGAACATTTTGTTCCGTAGACATTAAAAGCATTAAGGTAAAAGCAACTGTGCTTACTTTTAAAAAACTGGGGGATGAGTTGAAATGATTTTCTGTAGTACTTCACAGTATTTCAGTGAAGTTGTTGACAAAGCTTAGCTTGTATCGAATCTGGCACATTCCCACAAAAGCAACACAGAATAAGAACTAGAGTGAGATAAGAGAATACTGTGTGTTGGCAATAAAGCACCCTACTGGATCCCTTTCTGGACCTTGATGTTGTCTATGAAGTGTGTTGACACACAATCAGATGGAAACATTCTCCTGTGAAGAGCTCTGCTGTGGGGATGTTGATGTAGGACTGAGCTTTCTGCGTATTCAGTGTGTCCTGCTGCTAGTGCACAAACACGTCTATTTTTCTCATGCAGCAAGCCTATGAAATTACAGCCAATCACATGGAGTGGCCAATCATTTCCTCTCCAGGAATTAGGTTAACACTGCCACTTCCTGTTTGGCTTGGTTCCCTTTCTGAGTGCATTTCGCAGGCAACACTTACTTACAAAGGCTTCCAACCAGCTTGCAGCCCTTGGGTCAAAGCCAGCCAGATTCCCTTGCTGGATGAACAGGCTTTTAAAGTCAATGGAATTTTTATGGAAGGATGCTGTTTGTTTTTGTGTGTGTGTGTGTGTGTGTGTGTGTGTTCTATGTATTTAACAGATGCAAGCAGAATAAATAAAAGCACATAGAGCAGATGAGATGAGACAAAATCTGATGTGATAAGACAAAACGAAATAGCATGAGACAATGAATGAGATTAGACAAGAAGAGTGGAGATTAGATAAGAAGAGACTGGGTGTGAAGAAGAGACGTATAGTATATAAGACAAGAAACAAGAAGAAGGAGAATGTATGAAACAGGAGAATGTGAGATGAGACCATTGGAGATGAGAGCCGAAAGAGTATGTGAGATGATAAAAGATGTGAGAAAAGAAACCAGATGTGATTTTCCCTCATGTGAGGGAAAATATGAGACAAGTATGTGAATATGTAAAACATGAGACAAGAATAGATGAGATGAGAAAATACTAGATAAGAAAAAAAGAGTTTGGAAGAAACAAGTGAGCGTGTACGATAAAGTATATGAGATGAGAAGCATATTAGAAACAAGAGTTAATACTGTGAGAAATTAGCCAAGATGAGAAAGGAAGAGTATGTGAGATTAGAAGAGACGAGGTGTTCAATTAAATACAAATACAGTCTCAATTTCGTATGTATGTAAATACAATAATCGAGATAAAATGATTATTTTGTCCCATTCCGCCCCCCGTTTCCAGCTGTGCACTTTTGTTCCTCCAAAAAAAAAAAAAAAAACTTAATGTGCAAATCAGTAAAATCATGTAATGTGATTTTTCACAAAATGGGACGTGCTCGATTTATTAGATTTGTTCATGTTTTTAAAAGCGCGAAAGAGAGCTTGCGCTGTTCTTTGCATGCAATCCGACACGAAACAGAACAACAACATGTAAAGTGAACTTTTAGCTTTTGCAGCTCTTAAAGCGACAACGGGTAACATTCCTTCTGCCGTCTGTAATATTAATCAAAGAACAAAAGACAAACAGAGAATCACTCACTGCTCTTGACTGAAGAACTTTTGTAGCTTTAATAAGAAACAAAGCAAGTTTAATTCTTACAGTAAAACACCGTTTGTTTCATCTGCATCTTTTTTTCCTGTTGATTTTGACCTTTGCTTTTTTGTTTTTATTGTATTACTGTTTATTAATCAATAGTTTTTGAGGACTTTTTTTTTAACTCATAGTATTCTGCTGTGGTATTGAGATTTTTGAAATTTCGCTGGTATCTAAAATGTAGATGTCATAGTCTTTATTTATAGAAATATATATTTATAGAAATATATATATATATATATATATATATATATATATATATATATATATATTGCTATTTTTAAATTAATCACTCAAAGTAAAGGAAAAAGACAAACATAGACTGGATTATGTGAGGGAAAGAGACAAGATGAGATGAGAAGAGACAAGAAGATACAGAATAAGATAAAATGAGATTATGAGGAAGAAAAGAGCATGCAAGAGAAGGTAGTGAGACCAGACAGAAACAGTCAAATAGAGACAAGAAGAGACATACAATGAGAAAGTAAGAGTATTTAAGAGATGAGACAGGAAGAGTCAACATTTTTTGAGAAATGGGGAGATGAAAAGAAAGGAGTACTGCATATGAAAGAAGAGAAAATATATTATGTCTAAGACAAAATGAGACAAGAAGAGACAAGATCATGTGACCCTGGACCACAAACCAGTCATAAGGGTCATTTTTATTTATTTATTTATTTTTTTTAATTGAGATTTATACATCAGCTTTCCATTGATGTATGGTTTGTTAGGAGCGGACAATATTTGGCCGAGATACAACTATTTGAAAATCTGGAATCTGAGAGTGCAAAAATATCTAAATATTGAGAAAATCGCCTTTAAAGTTGTCCAAATGAAGTTCTTAGTAATGCATATTATTAATCAAAATTTAACTTTTGATATATCTACGGTAGAACATTTAAAAATATCTTCATGGAACATGATCTTTACATAATATCCTACAGAATTTTGGCATAAAAGAAAATTTTGATAATTTTGACCCATACGATGTGTTGTTGGCTATTGCTGCAAATATACCCCAGCGACTTAAGACTGGTTTTGTGGTCCAGCATCACATATGAGAGAAGAGAAGATACAAAAAGAAGAGAAGAGACCATATGAAAGAAGAGAAAAGATACTATGTAAGAGACAAATCGATACAGGATGAGAAGAGAAGAGACAAGAAAAGAAGACAGTAGCTTACATGGCTGGTGGTCTCAAAGCTTTGGGGCCTCCATGGCATATTAGCATTCACTCAGCGCCATGTTTCAGCTCAACACTCTCTCGTTCATGCTCCATACATCAGTCTGACAGCTCACGCTGAGTGTATGTGAGCACAATCGTATTTAGAGATGAGCGAATGTTCTCTGAGGCCTCTGCGGCAGACACGTCGTACACGAGAATGAGAAGCATTTCAGACCCTCTAAATGGTCATTTGTCAGATTAACAGCGCTCATTCACATGGATAAGAGGGAAGAAATCACAGCTCATCTTCCCTTACGATTTCCAGAGCTGCACTGTTCAGCACAGATACTGCAGCAAGCTTACTAGAGACACAATTAGTGTGAATTATGAAGGAAACATGCTATGCTCAATTTTCGAAATGGAACATGTCACAGCATATTATTATTATTAGAAGTTAGTTTAGCACTTTAAAGCTAGGGTAGGTGATTTCTGAGAGGCTACACTGTAAAAAAAAAAAAAAAAAGAAAACAAAAAGAAAAATTTTTTTTGTGGGTGATTCTCAAATTTTTGTTGTATAAACTTAAAACGACAAGTTAAGAAAACTCAAAAATCTGCTGAAGCTGGTTGCCTTAAAATTTTAAGTTGGCTCAACACCAGAAAAAAACATTACAGTACAAAGCACTTAACATTCAGTAATAACGACTTCTATTCTGGGTCAGTCTGAAATAGTGTTATGGAATGCGCCGATGACGTATCATGTCTGCTTGAACAGGGTGCATCGAGGTATGCAAATACATATGTTGACAGGCAGATAGGACAGCCTATCGTAGCCCTCGGACCGAAGGAAATGATTGGACGAACATTTCATGGTTCTACGCCTTCCATAGACGATGTAAATACATATAAATACATTTAGATCACTTAATGATTGCTATCGGAACATGAAGAGACTTTCAACCAGCATAACAGAAAAAAAAAATGTTATTGAACCAAATCACCTACCCTGCCTTTAACGCAGCAGGAATCATTCCCCAAGTTCGGGTATGCGTACTTTCCTATCACACAGTATGCCAAAAGTAAGAAAGCAAGAAAACCTGGATCATGTACTACTTCCACTGGGATTCTGAAGTCTACATCCAATTGACATTTTGCAATCCTATGCGGGCATGGGAGTTGAAGAGCTGTCAGTTTTGAAAAGTTGACTAACTAAATAAACAATACTAGCTGACTAAATATATAAATGGCAGAAAAAACTGTGAGCTGAGAAACTCATTTCTGTAGCACAACTTGTAAGTTCTACAGGCACCAAGAAAGTTGTTTCTCATGCTTGCCTTGTTCATGTTTAACATTACTTTAGTAAATTATTTTTACGATTGCTGCTAGTAGGTCAACGAACATCCAGGTCAAAGGACAATGCCAACAGTGGAGGATTTAGTGTATCTGGGAATGCATTCATTCAAAAGACAAATAACTGAAGTAAGCATCTTCATCAAAGGTTGTGAAATTCTTCATTACATACTTTTAGATGCAGCTGAGTGTCCTGAGCTCACTATTATAAAAGCAGTTGACCCTAGTTTAACATTCTCTCAATTTGTCATTGTATTGATACAAACAAAAACAAAACAAAAAAGCATACTGACATTTTTGCTGTGTTGCATTTCTAAGTCTGTACTTACAATGTAAAGGTAATTTTTAAAGGTTAACGTGTTACCGTTTCAGCTTTATGCATAGTTTTTTTTTTTGGTGCCCGAGCAAAATTATATCGGTGTGTATGCAAAAGATTCTTGTATATGCATGAAATTTAGTTTGTTGTGCTAATATGAATGCCTTTCTTTTTTGTCCAGCAAATGTCACTGTAGGGTAAGAACACCATTGAATAATAAAAGTAATGTACAGCAATGTTATTTCATGCTAGGAATCACACTGTAAAAATATTTTTCAAAGTTGTAAATAAAACTAAAACTATTGCAGTGCATTTTACAATACTATTTCAGTTTTTTGACTTCAGAATTTCACATTTAATTGAAATCGTTCCTTATCGCTTCTTTCTAACTGTATAAATGTACTAGCGATTTCACAGTGAATTATTATTATTTTTTTTCTGTGTACAGATGTGGCCATTAAGAATGCGCTACATTTAACTTAAACATGTTTATCAAAGTGTACTCATTAAGATGACAAGAAAGAAGATGATAAAGAATGTTGTGTAGGAGTACAGCAGTTCCAGTAATCTGACATTAGTGTAGTGAGGACATAAACAAATAAACTACTCACACACACACACACACACACACACACACACACGTCTCTCTAGTGTGCAGTAAGAGTAACACATGCTCTTCTGTTCATTCTTTCACTCCGGCATCTTTGCCCTCACAGACGATTCCACTCAGATTCAAGAGCCGATCAGCTTTGTCACACACACACACACACACACACACACACACACACACACACACACACACACACACACACACACACACACACACACACACACACACACGATACTGTCTGACACCATTCAACAAAGAATCATACAGCTTTAAAAGGAAGTCAGTCAGGCAGACATTCCCTGGCTATTTTTATCAACACTTTAGGAACTTATTTCTAATTTTTCCCTCTAATAAAACTCCCTGCCTACTTCCTGCAGAATGTTCTTCTGCCTCTCTCAATCTCTCCACCTCTTTTTAGTGTGAAATTACCCAGAATTTCCTCAGAGTGGTATTTTCAGTGGTGTGATGTCAATGAATGGTCTGGAGCTTTACGACTTTACACACACACACACACACACACACACACACACACACACACACACACACACACACACACACAAAACCCTGTTAAAGCGTCTGTCATTACAGCTCACTCACACACTCATACATGGGCGGCTTCAAGCCGCAAAAAGCAAGCCATCATTCAAATCATAGCTTCTGTATGTCAAGTTCAGCCCACGATGGAAAAGATGCACTGCACAAGTCAGAGCTCTAAAAGCAATGTTCCTTAATATAATTTAATCTTGTCCCTTAGTTTGTAAAAACAGAAAAATCATGTTTAATGCATTTAGAATAGAAGTCTATGGTGCAAAGTTCTTTTTTTAAGATTAAACATTATAATACACTGTGTTTTGAAAGTCAGCTGCAGAATTAAAAACTATACCAGTTAACATGACAACTTGAGCAAATTAATTTAGCATCTATGTATGTAGATTATGTATTTACAGTACGATTTAATTTATTAAATAAAAATAAGTGTTTAAAGCATTTATAAAGAAAATCAAAGGCATTGTACTGGGTTAAAAGTTACAATACGCAATTAAACATTGTGTCAGTTAACATAATTTATTAAACTAATTATTAGGCAAGGCAAGTGTATTTATATAGCACATTTCATACACAATGATAATTCAAAGTGCTTTACATAAAAGGAAGTAAAATAATCATAAAAAAATAATCACAAAAATAAAACAAAGAAATTTAAAACTTTTAAAATGATTTAAAATTTGATTTAAAATGAAATTAAAACTGTTAAGAATAGAAAATGATTATACATAAAACAGTGCAGTTAGTTCGGACGTAGCACAGTACTCATTCAATAAATGCACAGCTAAACAGATGAGTTTTGAGTCTGGATTTAAATGTGGCTAATGTTTTAGTACATCTGATCTCTTCTGGGAGCTGATTCCATCTGTGGGCAGCATAATAGCTAAAAGCGGACTCCCCTTGTTTTGTGTGAATCCTTGGTATTTCTAACTGACTCGATCCTAATGATCTGAGTGAACTGTTAGGTTTATATTCTGTGAGCATATCTGCAATGTATTTAGGTCCTAGGCCATTGAGTGATTTATAAACGAGTAAAAGTACTTTAAAATCAATCCTTAATGTAACTGGAAGCCAGACCTGAGGACTGGTGTGATATGCTCAGATTTTCTGGTTCTAGTCAGAATCCTGGCAGCAGTGTTCTGGATGAGCTGCAGCTGTCTAATGCTCTTCTTTGGAAGGCCGGTGAGGAGACCATTACAATAATCCACCCTTCTTGTGATAAAGGCATGAACAAGTTTCTCCAAGTCTTGACTGGAAACAAAACATCTAATTCTTGCAATGTTTTTGAGATAATAGTATGCTGATTTAGTTACTGCTTTGACATGACTATTAAAACTAAGGTCTGTCTCCAGAATCAACCCAAGATTCTTGACTTGGTTTTTACATTTGATTAATGCAAAGTAATATGCAATAATATTTTTGTTTGCCTATTATGCCTAAAATGCCTAATATATAAAACAAAATAGCACATTCTGTATTTATGCCAAAAACTAAAATATAAAAAAACTTTTGAGAAATAAACACACACTGAGTTTTTGCTGACGATATTAGCATTCAGAGACTCATTACACTTTCTGTCTTCATCTTTTTCTCAGTCAAACTCCTCTTTTGCTCTTTTGCTCTCTCTCTCTCTCATCTGAGTGTAAGTGAGTAACTGTAATATCAGGCCTGATTGGTGACACACTCATCTCCCCCCTGTTGTTCTCTCCTCTTGATTCATACATCATTTCATCCTTATTTTATCCTTAATGAAAGGATGGAGCAGAGACCAAGGGCGCACACGGTCGAAAAACAAATCGAATGTTTGACAGATCAATCTCATGAGGCTATTCCTCCTACGCTTCTACCGTGACACGTTGCTTTCAAATGTAGATGTTGAGAACCCACCACAGTCTGCATCTTTTATAACATATACTTGAACAGACCCGGTCTCTGTTTTTTGCTCTTATTTTAATAAACAGATAAAAGAACAGCTATATGAATCAAATATAAACTAGAGATCAAGATTCTGATTTTTTTAATTGTGTTTCCAATCACAAATTTGTAGAACCTATTTCTGATTTGACAAATATTAAAGGGATAGTTCACCCAAAAATGAAAGTTCTGTCATTAATTACTCACCCTCATGTCGTTCCAAACCCGTAAGACCTTCGTTCATCTTCGAAACACAAATTAAGATATTTTTTGATGCATTCCGAGAACTCTCTGACCCTCCCGTAGACAGCAAAGATCCTTACACGATTAAGGCTCAGAAACGTAGCAAAGAGATCGTTAAAATAATCCATGTGACATTCAGTGGTTCAACAGTAATTTTACGAAGCCATGAGAATACTTTTTATGCGCAAAGAACACAAAAATAATGACTTCATTCAACAATTCGTCTCCTCCACGTCACTCTACAGTGGCATTTCGGAGAGTATCACGTATACGTAAACAACGTATGCTGTTCTGTTTCAGCAGCACCTTACGTCGACACTCTGTTTACGTTGTTTACGCTTTGATCTGGACGTAAACAGCGTATCTGTGTACATACGTTGCATATGCTGCGTATATTTACGTATGTGATACTCTCCAAAACAGCGCTATAGGAGGAGACGAATCGCTGAATAAGGTCACTATTTTTGTTCTCTTTGCGCACAAAAAGTATTCTCGCAGCTTCGTAAAATTATTGTTGAACCACTGATGTCACACAGATTATCTTTATCTCCTTGCTACGTTTCTGAGCCTTGATCGTGTAAGGATCTTTGCTGTCTATGCGAGAGACAAAGAGCTTTCGGAATTCATCAAAAATATCGTAATTTGTGTTCTGAAGATGAACGAAGGTCTTACGGGTTTGGAACGACATGAGGGTGAGTAATTAATGACATAATTTTCATTTTTGGGTGAACTATCCCTTTAAACAACATTAAGCTACATCAAGATATTGAAAAGTAATATTTTGTTGAATATTCATGTATAAAGTTGTTCTTTAACGTGACATTCATTAGTTAATCCAACACTGATAGACCAATAACCTATTAAAGTGGAAAAGTGCAAACTTCAGTAACAAATCAGTCAAAACAACAGTAGGTAACTCTTAAGAACTGACAACATAATGAAATGTAATGATTTCATAGAGCTACTGTTTAAAGAGAGAGATGAATGATGTCATCAGATCTTACCTGGCTCAATTTCTTCATGATTTGTGTCGCAATTCAGATTTTTGGTATGCATGAGTGTGACGAACACTCACACCAACACCAACACAGTATCAGTTTTCTGTCCTCGCCATCATGAAAGTCAACTTTCAGCAGCTAAACTAAAGAAATCCAGTTTCTTATCGCTCCGAGTCAAATAAGACACGACAGAGAGGAAAAGCAAGAGGATAAAAGAGAAAGACATGGAGAAATGAAAGAGGAATGGTGGGCAAAGATGACAGCAAGGAGGAAAGGAGGCAACGAGACGCGTTCTGACAATACCGCTGTTTGTTTACTTCAGAGACACGTCACGCTTCAGACCCACACACTACATACCAGACTGACTAACAAACAAGAGGTCCTATTCACACACACACACACACACACACACACACACACACACACTTTACAGATCGCTCAAAGAACACACACACACACACACACACACACACACACACACACACACACACACGCACACACGCACAGATCTATCACATATCTTAGTTGTTGAAATGTAAACTTGCTTAGGTAAATCTTAACATGTGTCCGATAGTTTCATAAAATCAACTGTCTCAAAATGTGCCAAGATACCTAAGTGTGCAGTCAAAAGATGTGAATATGAGCTCAAGCATTTCTTAAATATTAAAAATGATCTGAGATACATTATCCTCATTCTTCTTATGGCTCTATGCTGTCAATGATTGTCTCATTTGTCTATTTTTAGTTCTCCTATGAAATTGTAAGAGAAACATCACATCATTTTTATACTTGAATGAACTATATCTTAAGACCTCATTAACGTTTCCTTTGAACAATTTTCCTTTGAGATGACAACATGTTTAGCTTTTGGCTCTGTTACCATATTTAAATAACTGATTGAGTTTTCCTTGTAGTAATAATGCCGTGTGGGAGGGGGAAAAAAAAGAAGGCAGATTATTACAAGTCAGAACAGAAAAAGAAAGAGAGCAAAAGAAAGAACACAACCAGAAATAGAAAAGGATGAGAAGAGCAGTGTATAAATAATTTACCCTACATTTTCTCATGTTACACCACTGACCTGAGACTAAACACTTCAACCAATGAAAGAATCACTTACGAACAGCCATGGCCATATTATTGTTAGCACAAATATAAATCTAAACGTATTACCCTAAAATTCATTATTTCTGAAATGTGAAAAAGTCAAAAGAGAACCATTACCAACTTATTTTCTTCTGCAAGGGAATTATTTTACTGAAAAAGCAGAAAAAGGTTCACACCGGGAATAAAATTGTTAGTTTGTAAAGTGGTGTTTACAAAAAGGTTCTTTGGGGAACCAAAAAAATTGTTCTTCTATGGCATTTATACATGAATCCCCTTTTGGTATCTTTATTTTTAATAGCGTAGGATACAAGATTTAACAGCATGCAAGGGACACAGACTCCAACTGCCAGGAAGCTAGTGAAAAATGACAGGAAATAAGTTTGCAAATGCAACAACAATTTAAGTCGACATTATCAACCAGGAACTGTCACTTTGAATCCAATGGTCTACAAAAGGTGCCCGTTTTGCAACTCACGCACACGCACACGCACAAAGAAAGGCTGATAAATGGAGAAGTTGGTAGAGGAAGTGAACAACAATATAAAGATGTCAAATAGTTTTTAAATAGGACACAAATGCACACCCACACCCACACACAAAAATACAGTGAAATTAGCTCATTTCACACTAAGCTGGAGATTTCACATCATACTTCCTTAATAAAAACCCCTGAGGCAAACATATGTGAGTATGTAAACATGAGCTATATGCGCAGGTTGCAGGGAACTTGTGTGGATTTCTAAATCCAGGGCTTAAATTGATCAATACAGTTTCACATTATTTTGAAATTGAAGACAGAACAATGCAAAGCAGACTTCTGTTTAGTTGATTCAAGGTCACTGGGTTTCACAAGAGTGGATGCTCCATTGTGAAGCAACTGCACACACATAAATAAACGTGCACAGATTGGAAGGTGCATTCCATGTCTTAAATGAATACATTCACTCGAAAATCTGTCATCAGTTAAATTACCATGTTGTTCCAAACTCATTTGACCTTTTGTCTTTCATAGAACACACTTGGAGAAATTTTGAATAATGTTCATGCTGCTCTTTTGGAAACTGTGGCAAAGGAAGAATTTCAACAAATAATGACGTGCATTTTAAGCTGTTCCTGTTGGCCAATATCTGGCTGATTTCGGTAACAGTAATTTTACATATGCCATAATAGGCAACTTGATATAGCATAGCTTAGTTTGAAATCAAAGATTTCAAGTACTCATAAATATCCAACCAATAGAGTATGTCGAACGTCTCCTGACCAAACCCGGAAAACAGGTCGCATTGCTTCCGCTTGTCAGAGAATGCTTTAACAGCCACATTAAATAATGTCAATATCTATGGACTTTTAAGGTCAACAGTTAGACTAGCTAGTAGGGATGTAATGATTCACTCAAATCACGATTCGATTCAATTCACGATTTTGATTTCATGATTTGATTCGATTCAAGACAAATTATAAATTAAATGTGTCCTTTTATTATTGCTTGGACAAAATGTTGCACGTTTCTTTGTGAAATTGAAATATAACACTATAATAATATATTAATATAGCACTTGCATATTATTGCTCTTTTGATGGTTTTGAATGCTTCTGTTGTCCTCATTTGTAAGTAGTTTGGATAAAAGCGTCTGCTAAATAACAAAATATAAATATAATGTAAATGTAAATAACAAAACTAAACTGACATTTTAAAACAAGCCCCAGATCAAACAAACAAGTAACACAAATAAAAGGAATCTCTTCATCTAAACAAAATAAGGCTGTCTGTGTTCTTTCCATTTAAAATTAGAGCATTTTAATCATGATTCAAACAAAGATGCTGTATACATGCAACATGAGCAGTTTTTAATCTAAATTAGATTTGTATAATTTCGAAATTTGAAGCAAAAACAGAAGGTCTGACTTCAGTTTTGTGAAACTATATATAAAAAATATCTGCATGAAACAGAAACAGCAAACGAGCTGAATGAGACGCAGATTCGCTCTCTGCCAGTAGGTGGCGCTTAAAGCGTTTCCTTGGTTTCTACTGTAAACAAAGCAGTGCTGCACTTATGAACATCTAAACTTTTCTAAAGATAGTAATTTCCCCTCAGACATACATTCATATAAACTCCTAATTGAATCGCGATTTGTTTAGCATCTCAACCGATTTGAATTCGTCACATATTTGAATCAATTTTCAACCAAAATGAAGAATAAAGCGGCTTTTATCAGTAGAGGAGTCTTTACTTTGTCCTCGACTTCCCTCTTATCCACACAAACATACACAACTTTTTCACATACGCTAATGCGAAACCACTAAAATAACCGCAAGCTTTTCAAAATCTTGCCAGACTCAGTTATTCCAAACACATACAAACGTACACTATTTTGTACAGTTTCAAATACACACCTGCAAATCGGCTACTGGCGCGACGGCGAGAGGGCGACACCAGCTCCTTAACAATCTGCAGCACTTGCATGATCAGAAGGGGGCGCGGCCAAGGCGTGAATAGAGGGTGTGGTGGGGGGCGGGGCCAGTGCAGAACAAAGCGTGAAGAGCTTCATTCTCGCCACCCACAAACAAAAACGATTGAAAATATCATTACTAAACTGAATTTAGTTACAAAATAGTCTTGAGTGCGATTGTCACTCTGGTTTAATTGGTGGTCATCTTGGTAAATGGTAATGCCCTATGAACATTAAACCACATATCAACTTGAAATACTAATTTTTTTGTTAAAATGACAAAATATAATTAAAATAAAATAAAAATAAAATATTTAGCTCAAAATAGCACTACAACTGTATTTTCAGGCTTGTCCAGCTAATGCATGTTTAAGAGTAAATAAGCAGCCAAGGCCTCTATAAAAAAAAAGTGACTGGTTCTTCTAATAGAAAAGTGGGATTTCCGTTTCTACGGCCACCATACTGTAAGTAGAAAATTCTTCCATTCATTTTGTCACGAGCCGTCTCCTCCCCTTCTACCTTCTCTGATGTTAGTCTCTTGTCTTTTCCATTAGTTTCCAGTTTTTACCTTTCATTTTGTGTACAAAATAAATCCAAAGGCAGATTCGGTCTGCAAGACCAATCAAAACACACCACTATTTCATAGCACATAAATAAATCATGCGATATATTATTCAGCAACCAAAACACAGTTTCTGTCTTCTTCTGTACTTCATAAACTGCATCAAATCCATTCAGAAACAGTGCCGTGGGTTAAAATCAGCAATGAATCCTGCAGAATTTGCTTTCTGCAATCCAGGTCCCACCGGTCCAAACACAAGGGTCCGCGTCTGTCTTTTTTATCCCTCACATCATTTCTTGCTGCTTGCCTCTGCCTCTCACACACAGTCTTCTTCCAAGCAGAGTTGGGCATCTGCAGTTCTTCTCTTGTTTATTTCACTCTTTCGCAGATAGACACTGTCCAGTTCTCTTTCCTGTAACCGCAGTATGTTTGTGTCAGGTAGGAGAGACCATCTGAAAAAGTGGCTACACTTCTCTCTCTCTCTATCGCAGTCTCTGGCATCCAAATCAATACAGCTAGGGCAAGCAGTATAACACAGCTCTACTCTATTCTTCTCTCTCTCTCTCGTTTATTCTTCACAGCCCCGCTCGCCACTGACACACGTTCCAGCTTTAAATTAGAGAGCATCTGTTACAACAGCCCCTCCCCTCAACTCTCTCTCCCTCTTTCTTTCATTCTCTCTCATCGTTTCTCTCTTCTGTTCCTCCTGTTTTAGGATTTCATGTGAATATGCAAATGCTGGTCTTATATTCAGAATATCATACAGATAGGACTGTAAATGTGGAATCCTGCAATCTAGGATAGATTAAGGATTGGAAATGAAATGATGCAGATGTCTTAAGATCTTGTTAAAAAATATTTTTGGAATTTTAAAGAAACGGTGAAAGAGAAGCCAGTTGTCTGTATTGGCACAGGAATGGAGACATTTCATAACAGTTAACAGAACTGAACGTTACGGAAATCTGACAGACAGACAGACAGGGCAGACAGACATACAAGACAGTAAGACAGTAAGGCTGATAGACAGACAGACAGACAGAAAAACAGACAGGACAGACAATAGACAGACAGACAGACAGACAAACAATAGATAGATAGATCGACAAGAGTAGAAACAAACTGAGACAGGCAGACAGACAGACAGACAGACAATAGATAGACAAGAATAGAAACAGATTGAGACAGGCAGACAGACAGAGAGATCGATAGATGATAGATGGATAGACAAGCACACAAACAGACAGACAGACGGATAGACAAGCATACAAACAGACTGAGATATGCAGACAGACAGACAGACAGACAGACAGATGTAGTATATTGCATTCATAATGCACAAACATAAATCATCTGAGAGAAGGTCCAAGGGAGAGTTATAATTTTTAATATAACACAAATAACAAAAAAAAAAAAAAAAAAAAAAAAGGATTATCATTATTTGATTGCCATCACATAATTGCAACAGGCCTAACTGTGTTCATAAATGTGGCCATTCATCATTCTTTCTAATAGTTCTCACAAGATTCATTTCTGTACAGCATGCCAACAACCAACAATACAGCGAAATCAAACAGACATTTGCGAGAGAT
The DNA here is from genome assembly GCA_036784905.1 of Acrossocheilus fasciatus. NCBI lineage: Eukaryota > Metazoa > Chordata > Actinopteri > Cypriniformes > Cyprinidae > Acrossocheilus > Acrossocheilus fasciatus. Next base: position 17,061,492 of record CM071941.1, read on the forward strand.
TTGAAGTCAGGTAAATGCTGCCAATGTAATTTTTTTATAATTTAAGTCTTAACACACAGCTCACATACGCACACACAGCAAACCTGCAAAGCACTGGTATAATCATATGCCAAACCCCAGAGTTAAATCACAAATGCTCATGCATGTCTAAATGATTACACACACACACACACACACACACACACACACACACACACACGCACACACACACACACACACACACACCTCCAAGCATGCTATTCATCTACCTTTACATTTCACAGTCCCTGATCTTGCTCAAGGACAGTGTGTTACCATGGCTCGCTGCAGCAGTGTGTATGAGTCTTGTGCAGACATCCAGCAGCACATGTAACCTCCGTTGTAATCAATCTCTACATAATGGCCTCATTTGGATCTAATTACCCTCTACCTCCCTGAAATGTGCTGAAAGCGTCAAAAACACAAAACAGCCTGACAACGTTACATCAGTATTACATCACCATTGCTCACCACAAAATAACACTAGTGAACCATGTTTAAACCATGAGGTCCATGTGACTGGATTTAACCACAGCTATCATGGGACTGTAGATAAAGTACTGCACAAGCCTGTGCTAACCAAACTGCAGTGCAACATTACTGCAACCAGTAAATAATAATTTTACAATGTTCCTGGAATGTCCCTTAGAGTTACAAACCTGTGCAGCAACAGAACACAGAAATCTTGTTCAGAACTGCTCAGGGACGAAGACAGACAGATAGGTAGGGAGACAGACAGATACTTTGGTACTCTGCTAATTTTGTGATGTAGAAAAAAAGATTGTGTTCCCCTACACAGAGCTTCAATTACAACAATGTTATACAGTCAGACTGCTGAGCAGACAACAAACACAGAGACAAATCAATCTGTGGGTCTCTGTCACTGTGGCCTTGTGTGAAATTAATGGGTTTCGACTTCCAGACTTTCTAACCCAAGAGTACTCCGACTTTCATTAAAACAAATCCAAAGAGAATGAGAGATAACAAAAAGAAAATGCAGATAACTGTGGGATTCCACACAGTTATCACACTTTTAGCTTGTCAACCTTTTTCCATAGGAGTTTGAAGCTTAAATTCATGACTTTGTCCATCTATCTTTAGCAGCTGACAATCTTGATCTTGGGATCTTGGTCATAAAACATAGGATCACATAAACATGGCCTTGGACTTGGTATAAAAACAAAGTCTTGGTTTGGATCCTGGTCTTTGCTTTTGGTCTCAGGCAAGGTAGGTCACAGTTTATTCCTAGCATTTACTGGTGGGAATTTCCAAGACCCAAGACAGGTGTTAGGTTGGGTTGTAGACAAGGTTGTGTTTAGATTGTTGTCTGTTTCTGGGCCACAAGAGTTTAAAATTTGGTCTATATCAGGGTCTTGAGAGATCGTAAATTGATTTGGGTCTTAAGGAGTCTCTAATGGCGCTTTTCCACTGCGTGGTCGGTTCAGCTCGGTTTGCGTTCCCACTGCAGTTTCGTACCGCTATAGAGTGGCTGGGATTTTTTACATGTCATTATAGTTGTGCCGCCTCTACTGCCATGACTCCTGAAAAAAGTTTTAATTCCGCATCGCTCAAGTAAGCTCTCGCTGGATCTGCTCCTCGGCTATGAACGAGAGGAACGTCTGTACTTCCTCAACAGACAACAAAACAGCCATTTTTGGTTGTTAAAAAGGCTCATTCAAAACAGTTGCATTTGATCCTTCGCTGGCTATGCTGATTTAAATCTAGCGGGTCTGTTGTGTCTGTGTCTGTTTGCAGTGATGATTTTCTCTGGCCAATCAGTGATCAGCAGAGTTTACACGTCACATTTTGGTAACGGTACAGTTCGCTTGGAACCTCAACTGAGGTGGTAATGAAAAAAGTACCAAGTACCAGGTACTGTACCCAGTGGAAAACCCCCCAAAAGTGAACCGTACCGTGCCGTACCATGCAGTGGAAAAGCACCATAATTGGTCTGGGATTGGTCTATATCTGGGTCTTGAGGGGTCTAGTACTGGTCGGAGTCTTGGTATTGGTTTAGGTATGGGTCTTAGGGGGGCTGGAGTTGGCCTGGATCTAAGGGGATCTGTATTGTCTGGGTGTAAGAGGTTCCAGAATCTGTCTGAGTCTCGGAGGCTCTGGTATTGGTTTGGGAATGGGTCTTAGGGGGTCTGGAGTTTGTCTGGATCTTAGGGGATCTGTATTGTATGCTTGCAAGAGGGTCTGTAATCTGTCTGAGTCTTAGGAGCTCTGATATTGGTTTGGTTATGGGTCTTACAGGGTCAGGAATCGGTATGGATTTTAAAGGAACTGTGCTGTATGGGTGTAAATGGTCTGGAATCTGTCCAAGTCATAAGGGCTCTGGAATTGGTTTTGGTATGGGTCTTAGTAGGGACTGGGATTGGGCTCGATCTCATGGGATCTGTTGTGGTATGGGACTAAGAGGATCACTAACTGGTCCTTGGGGTTCTGGAAATGGACCATATCTGACCTTAGAGGGATCTAGTATTGGTCTGAGTCTTAAGGGATATGTTATTTGTTTGGCTCTTAGTGGATCTGGTATTGGTTGATATCTGGTCCTTAAGGAGTCTGAGTCTTGCACCTCTTTCAACTAGGGCTAGTGCTGGAACTGGAGCCAGTGCTTGGCCAGGGGCAGAACTCACTCACCGACTGTGGAATTTCTGTCCACTGAAATCAAAGGTTCCCTTGTTCAAGATTTGCAAGGTTTTGTGGCTAAACCCAGTTCGGAACCAGAGTTTAGCCACTGCACCAAGGTTTTCTGTGTGGAAAAGGACAGCTTAGATACAGATTGGGCACTGGCTTATGAGGGGGTTGGGTCTGGGTCTTAGGGAGAGTCAGGTATAGTCTTATGGGGTCTAGTTTGGTTCTTAGGGGATCTGGTATTGGTCTGTATTTGGGTCTTGAGATCTCTGGTTGGGTCTGAAAAACTGATCAGTGTCGACAAAGCAGAACTGATATGAAATCAACAAGTATGGCTTGCGGTCCAGACCCTAAGCATGTCAGAAGTAACAAGCATGATGGAGTGTTATGTTGATGTGATAACAGTACTGGATTTGTAGAAGCTGAATGAAGTGAAAGCGCATGGCTCAGCTAAGCTTTAATAATGCATGCAGAATTGTGGATTTATTTGATTCAGATATGCAGAGGCACAGTAACATCCCACAGCACCGCACTGCGAACAGAGTGAATGTGATGAAGACAGATCATAATGCACCTCTCAAAATGCCCAGCATGAATTTCCCCTCTTTTATTCCCTCTCTACTGCTGGACAAATGCCACTGAGAGAGAGGGGGTATAGTGGATTCAGAATACAGCCTGTCATATCCTGTTTGCCACTTTCTCATCCTCAGTGTTATGTTTCACATGCAATGAAATGGTTGTTTAATTCTGATTGTTCCACTGAAATGATGGATTTATTTATTGTTTGTTTGTTGACAGGTTTGCACTGATTGCACTGATTATAGGGTGACTGTCTATGAATATCAGTATTAAAGGAATAGTTAAAAAATGAAAATTTTGCCATCACTTACTCTCCCTCATGTCGTTCCAAACCTGTATAAGTGTCTTGCTTATGTTGAACACAAAAGAAGATATTTTGAAGAACCAAAGAGTGGTCCCCACTGACTTCCATAGTAAGGAAAAAATACTATGGAAGTCAATGGAGACTATCAACTGTTTGATTACCAGCATTAAGTTTGGTCCTCATTACAACTTTTTCTGGCCAAGAACTGCTCACTTAATGATCTAAGCACATGGTTTAAAGCGCACGGCGCAGGTGCACTTAGGGCGTGTCCGAATCCACTTTTGCTAGTTTCTGTTGATTGGAAATTCTTAATTATTGCCCTGATGGTGGAAATAGGAATTTTCACTGTTCTAGCTCTTTTCTTAAAGCCACTTTCTAATTTGTGAAACTCAATTATCTTTTGCTGCACATCAGAAATATATTATTTGGTTTTTCTCACTGTGATGGGTGATTAATTTGGAATTTGGCCTTTGTTTTCCCTCCTATTTATATTTCTGTGAAACAGGAAGCCATGGCTGCATAATTTCATGTTCTTAATCATGCTGGTGTGTTCAAAATTGTGAATATGAATGGGAATATATTTCAGATATATTTTACTATTTATATTTCATTTCTAGGGGTACCAGTAATTATGTCCAATATGTATTTAAGAAAAAAAAAGATATATACATACATACATACATGAGATTGGGAAAAGGTTTTATGGGCCTGTGTGTGTGGCTTCCTATAATATAATGAAGTATAAACTATGTCCATCTAAGCATCTGGGGAAGTGACTATGTAAAGCGGAATTCACAAGTGAGTGAGCAACTGTCATTTCACTATCATGCACCTGTGAGTTCATGTGTACCTATGAGTCACACATGCACACCCTTGAACCAGACATGTGCAGCAAAGTAAGAAAATTCTTAAAACTTGATCAACACACATCAAAAACACATATATAACAGCTCATAAAAACACAGACTACAGTGCATTCTGGGATTGCCTTAAGAAGACATCACACTTAAGCTGCCTACCTTTCAGAAGGTCCTGCACATCAGGAGAGCAAGGTTTTTATACAGTATTAGAGCTTATGTGACTGTCTCATCCTACCTGTAAAAAAAAAAAAAAAAACTACTTCCCTTGTCAAGGTTAGAGCTGTGCGTGTGTGTGTGTGTGTGTGTGTGTGTGTGTGTCTGTGTACATAGCAAAAGGGCACAGGATCCATTTCCTCATGTTTCACTGTTTACCATGAAATGTAATCACATTCCTGAGTGACTTCCTTCCTATGATCATCCATCTAGTTAGCTGTGCAAACACACCCACATGCTCAACAGGGGCATCTGGGTTTGTTTGATTGTTTGTTTATTTACGTTTACTTATTTAAACGATACCTCTTATTTTATTTTCAAGCCCAGTATCGTCAATATCGATACTGATACCTCTAAACTAAACTAAACTGATCTTTTAAATTATTAAAAGAATATAATCAGTGATTATACTCACTTAATATTAGATTTTAAAGCCATGATTTTTTTTGTTTGTTTGTTTTTTACATTTCATAGGTATTTTTTTTTTGATTACACTGTCAGAAATAAAATGTACTAAAATTGTATTTTAGCCGTTTACTGGGGCAGTAATCTCAAAGGTGCACCTATACCCCTAAAAGGGAGCATATTAGTACCATGCAATTATGCATTAAGATTTATTAAGATTTTGTAATATTTTTTAAATAATGCTCACCAAGGCTGCACTTATTTGAACAAAAAAAAAAAAAACAGCAACATTGTGAAATATAATTAAAAATAACTACTTTCTATTTTAATATATTTTAAAATATAGTTTAAAATGCATCTGTGATCAAATATTTTTTTGCATCATTACTCCAGTCTTCAGTGTCACATGATCCTTCAGAAATCATTCTAATATTATTTGCTGAAACATTTCTGATTATTGCTGCTTCATATTTGTGTTCAGAATTAATTTTATATATAACGATGATATGTAGTAATGAAATAATGTGGCAATGGTTTCTTAAGATCTCCTTATGCTTCTGATGCGCAGAAACGCAGCCCTATTTGAACAAGCACTGTGACTGAGCCATGCGTCAGCAGCGAACGCTGTCTGTGATTGATTGGTTCTGTCTTTCAGCATTTGCGTGCGTTCCGTTGAGCAAGAGAAATAGCTCTATCCAACACAATTATTCGCTAATATAGTCTATTTTTCCAATTAGAAGCTTATTTTATGCACCAAGTTTCTTGATAAATAAAATTAGTGGTTAAAAAAAATGCACTCTAGAATCGATATTTTTATATGAGGATCGATCCGCCCATTCCTACTCCTGTGTTTGCATAGATTTATTAATGATTTACCTTTCAAATCTGATGAAATGGTGCACACTGCGTTCCCAGATGAACGTTATAATAAACCCAAACTCACAACAACATGAAGAGAAGGAGTCTGAGTCGCTCCACACATGTAAATGATAACACATCCTGTGGAACTACTGTGAAGCAAAATGAAGTCGAGGACTTTTAAAAATCGAATAGTCGAATAAACTCGACGAATCGCGACAGCCCTAATTTCAATGATTATTTATTACTATTAAAAACAGATCTGAACAAACGCCAAACGTTTAATATCAAATTTCAGTGAGTAACTCATCCTGCATTTTTGAACTAAGAATGTGAATAACACCTAAAATCATGAGGCTTGTTAAAGAAGAGGTGTGCTTTTACTTCAACTGAGCAATCTGAATTCATTTTCACTTGGCATAAAATAAAACTGGCAAAGATCCCATACACTTACAAAGAAGCAGGAATCCGAGTCATATCTGGAGACTTGGAGCTCTTTCAAATTGGACCAGTAAGCAACTATTAATTCCTAGCTTTTCTATGAATGTCAACAAGTAGGAAAACAGCATTATGCTTTTGTCAATGATACATAATTAAATGTTAATCTGATGCTGAACGCAGGCTAATTAGTAGGATGTTTAAAACAGACAACGTAATTATCATAATATTCAGAATTTATAATAAATGCTCCATTTTCTTTTAGCATTCTACATGCATTTGTGGTCGCATGATCCATAAAACCAATCTTCTGTCAGCAGCTGGTAAAGCCGCTCTGCGTCACAGTACATTATCACTCACATCAATCATAAATTGTGACCAAATCTTTTATAGATTAAGAGACATTTCATGCTGAGGGGGGAAAATGAAACAGCATCTTTCTCCTTTTTATACCCCTTCGTCTCGTTTCAGGTTCTTGTTTCAGTCCATCCTGGATGAGACATTTCTCTCATTAGTGCTGCCACTCACAGGGGTACGAGCAGGGGGTAATGAGGCTAATTAACTCAACAGACACACACAAACACACTGACACACACACACACTCTCCCTCAGTATCAAAACAACTCACAAGCAAGGTCAAAAAATAGTCAGCACTGCCAATACTCTACACAAAAACAGTGGTTGAAATTAGATCTGCAGAAACAGGGAAGCTAATAAACAGCCTGTTTGCGTTCCCTGGGTTATATTGTCTTCACCACATCCTCAAGAGTGGCCGAGGACATAGACACGCACACACACACATGCACACATGCACGTACACTTCTCCTGTGTGGTTAACTGGCTATTTCAGGTGCCTTTACCGTCACTGGCCTTTGTGTGATTTGTCTATTTCTGTCCTGATTGATGTTGAAGATGAAAGAATCGAGACCGTGAGGTGTAGAGCACTAGACGAGCGAACAACAGAAGAAAAATATGGAGAGGTGTAGGAAGTGGGGTGTGTTACTAAAGAATACCCAAATAAACCTTCAAGGCTTGATTCCCAGAACTCGTAGAGCTTTTGGTGAAAAGTTTGAGAATCGCTTTAAAGAATAGCTCACCCAACAAAAAACTGTGTCATTTCAAACCCGTAAGTTGTTATTTGTCTAGTGGAACACAATTATCGCTTTTGGTATTGTTTACGGAGCAAATTACCTGGTGTTTTTCATCTGACAAATGGCACTCCGAGAAATCTAATCGAATCTGGATGAAAATGTCAGTATCTCATTTATTTCTGTACTGCGCTAAACCTAGATCTCATTGTGTGACTGTCTAGTGCACCTTCATGATTAAATTATTTTTGCCAGCATTAAATATAACAGTTGGTGGTTCAAGCACTGCTGGCTTCCTATCGCATGCAAAAATTGAACTGAATCATATGGAGAGTCCAGGAATTGGTCACTATATTAGCAGCAGTTAGCTAGGCCACAGCTCTGACAAATGGCTCACATTTTTTTGCCATAGTTGCCATTTGTCCATTTTAGAAAAACAAAAGAATGAATCATCCAAGAGCAATTCCAATAGCCGTCCAAAATAATCAAAACTGTCGAGATGCAATATCAAAAGCCAAAACAGTTATTTCCACAAAAAATGAGAAAAATATTTCTCCAAAATATGGGAAATTGTCTTTTCTATTGCAAAAGAAAAAACAAATGTATTGCTTTACAGATGTTCTGGAGGTGCCACTGTAATGTAATGTAAACTGAATATAAAAAAGAAGAAGAAGAAAAAAAAAGCCAAATAAAAGGATTTTCCTTGCCCTTGTTCCTTTGACACGTTATCTTTTATTCTAATAAATAAGCTTATATGACACCAACTGTTTAGATACAATTCTCGATTCTAATTTTGATACCACAGCAAAAACTACTAGCCTAACAAATAGAAAGTTCATATGTTATTAAATAGTCAGTAAATAAAAACAAATAACAAACAATAGCACAACTGAATATCAAATATACAAATGAAATGATGCTTTAGGAAAGACTGGCTGAAAGAAAATGAAAAATTCAATTGCTGCCAGCAGGTGGCGCTTATGGAACACCAATAATGCAACGTTTCCTTGGTTATTACTGTAAACAAAGCAGCGCAGCCCTAATTAACACTAACATTACTTCAAATGCATTATACAGAGGTAGGATGAAAAGAAAACGCCATGTAAACTTTTCCGAAGATAGTCAGTTCCCCACAGAGATGCATTCATATAAAACCAATTCCAATATTTTATTTTATAATATTTTAATATATAATAATATATTCCAATTCAATATTTAGGATTTTCTTCCAATATTCTGCATATCAGTGAGTTTGCGCTGCATTCTACAGTATTTTCTCCCCTTTGTGTCCGTCTTCAGCATCTCTGGCCTCTGCTAACGGTCCGTTTACACACTTCATAATATTTCCACACAAATGACATTTTGAAAAATGATCGCAGTGCATTGTGTGTGCCCTGAACAGAAATCAGTTGAAATAAAACAAAATGTCCAATCGACCGGTAGATGCATCTGTACTACACTGTATAAATTAAATATAGATTAATAATTATTAAAACTACAACGTTACTAGCTAAGATGGGTATTTTGACATACTTTTGTATGTATTTGTCTGTTTAAGCGCAAGAATGCACACTGTACACACAGAACAGTGCGAGTATTGAATGTAGTCATCTTTGCTTGAATGCTTTAACACTTGTTAACAATGATAAACCTAGTGACGATGCAGCACTGATTGCCTCTATTATATAAAATAAAACTGTGGGACATGTATTTTGCAATGTATTTACCAAAACAATTAACCTTATGTCATCAATTACTCCCCCTCATTCAGTTCCACACCCATAAGCCTTCATTAATCTTCAAAACACAAATGAAAATATGTTTAATGAAATCTCAGAGATATCTATCACTCCACTGATTCCACCAAAAAACAAGTCTTGATTGGTTTATATGAACATATTTTATTTCATCTGCTGTTTAGCATATTTGATATGCTCTATGAATGTGTGTTGATCAATGTTTATATGTGAACAAAACCCTAAATCTGTTCATCACAGGTTTCTTCAAAAAGCTCAATACTATCATATGTAATACTTTTACAACATCTTTATGAAATCACTCAGATTTCATTAAAATATCTTCATTTGTGTTTCAAAGATGAACAAAAGTCTTATGGGTTTAGAACGAAATGAGGGTGAGTAATTAATGACACAATTTTCATTTTTAATTTAACCACCCCTTTAAGCATGCAAGAAAAGTGCTCAGGATATACTATTTCAGTTTGACTTCATCTGTAAGTTTAGTAACATGCTGTCAAAGTATAATCAACTTAGGGTCAATGAGCTGTCAGATTACTATCGTTCCCTTTACTGAAAAAGAAAAAGAAAAGTCCAGCTGGCTAGAGAGTATGTAGCACCATTACTGTTGTTTACTGGTTTGGTGTGGACTCCACAGGGGACAGACTGTGTAATCCAGTTAAATCTCTCAACTCAGCCGTCCCCCGACATGGCAGCTGACCAATCCAATCGCCCCATAGTCGCCACAGCAACTGCACACACTTAAATACACTCCGGTCCTCTAAAACACACCATCTGTGAGATTACATGTCAAACTCCCATAAAACCCTGTTCTTACAGCAACTTACTGAAGGATCGGAGTTGATCTGATGTGTATCAGGGACGTTCTTTAACTAGATTTCATGAAGCTCAAGCTAACTTCAAATCAGATTTGTAGAGCAATGTATCAACAAATAAAGCAGTCATGCTATGAAGTCTCAATACATTTACTTAGTGTCACACACAGTAACCTCTGCTCTCATCTCTGATCTCGGTCTGTGTACAGAATGACACACTAGTTTGTGCTTATTTCTTATAGAATAGAATACACTGAATATTGCTTAAGTAATAATGTGCAAAGTGTCACAATAAATGCAGCATGCTACATTCTTGTAACATGAACTCACTATACCAAGTTTTGATAAGCAGGTGTCATCCAGGTATTATGTTTAAAAAAATATAAAAATATACGTAACACTTTATTTTAAGGTGTCCATAATACAGAGTAAATACCTAGTTAAGTACTTAGTAGTAGCCATTATAAAAACTTACCTGTACATGTAACCAAGTTATGATACAGCCTGTACTTTAAGTTTGAAATTATGTACATGTAATAGGCAGCTACTGTTACACATATGTAACAGACCGAATTTGTTACATAGCTACTTACAGTCATGGCCAAAAATATTGTCACCCTTGGTAAATATGATCAAAGAAGGCTGTGAAAATGAATCTGCATTGTTAATCCTTTGATCTTTTATTTTAAAAATTCACAAAAATCTAACCTTTCATTGGACAATAAGAATATAAAACGGGGGTAAATATCATTATGAAATAAAAGTTTTTTCTCTAATACACATTGGCCACAATTAACGGCATCCTTTTATTCAATTCTTTTTGAAACCTCCATTTGCCAGTTTAACAGCTCTAAATGTTCTCTTATAATGCCTGATGAGGTTAGAGAACACCTGACAAGAGATCAGAGACCATTCCTTCATCCAGAATCACTCCAGACCCTTTAGATTCACAGCTCCTCTTCAGTTCACTCATTTTCTATAGGGTTCAGGTCAGAGGACTGGGATGGGCAGCAGAAGCTTGTATTTGTGCTCAGTAATTTTTGTGTTGTTTTTGAGGTTTGTGTTTAGATTATTGTACGGTTGGAAGATCCAAACATAGCCCATGAGATTTCTAACAGAGTCAGTCACTTATTGATTTTTTATCTGTTGGTATTTGATAGAATCCATGATGCTATGTGTCTAAACAAGATGTCCAGGACCTCCAGCAGAAATATAGGCCCACAACATCAAAAATACAGCAGTATATTTCATTGTACACATGGGGTACTTTTTTCCCTGTGTTCACCAAACCCATCTTGAGTGTTTGCTGCTAAAAAGCTCATTTTTTAGTTTCATCTGACCATAGAAGCCAGTCACATTTGAAGTTCCAGTCGTTTCTGATAACTGAATATGCTGGAGTTTGTTTTTGGATGAGCTAGGATAATTTTTCTTGAAACCCTCCCAAACAACATGTGGTGATGTAGGGGCTGTTTGACAATTTTTTTTAAGGTTTTCTGACCCTGAGGCTCAACTATTTTCTGCAATTCTCCAGCTGTGGTCCTTGAAGAGTCTTTAGCCACTCAAACTCTCCTTCTCACCGTGCATTAGGACGATATAGACACACGTCCTCTTCCAGGCAGTTTTGTAACATTTTATGTTGATTTGAAATTCTTAATTATTGCCCTGATGGTGGAAATGAGAATTTTCACTGCTCTAGCTCTGTTCTTAAAGGCACTTCACTAATTTGTGAAGCTCAATTATCTTTTGCTGCATATCAGAAATATATTCTTTGGTTTTTCTCATTGTGATGGGTGAGTAATTTGGGCTTTGTTTTCCTTCCTATTTACATTTCTGTGAAACAGGAAGCCATGGCTGGATAATTTTATGTTCATAATCACCCTGGAGTGCTCAAAATTGTGAATATGAACGGGAATATACTTCAGAGATATTTTACTCATAAGAATTTCTAGGGGTGCCAATAATTGTGTCCAACGTGTATTTGAGAAAAACATTTATTTCATAATGACATCCCCCCCCCCCATTTGAAATTCTTATTATCCAATGAAAGGATTATATTTTTGTGAATTTTTAAAATAAAAAATCTAATGGATTAACAACGCAGATTAATTTTTACAGCCTTCTTTGATCATATTTACCAAGGGTGCCGATATTTTTGGCCATGACTGTATGTAACCAAAAGATTCTTACATAAGTGTTGCAGACTTTATACAACGTAATTATAAATGTAAGTACACAGACATAAGCTACTTAAAATAAAGTGTATCAAGATTGTACTTAAGTGTACTTCATGTGTATCTATACTGTACACCTTATCCAGCTGCACCTTAGTTTGATTTAACCCACCAGAACACAGCTAAAATACATGTAATAGCTTTCTAATTACATTAAAATTACAGAATATTACACAGGCATAAGCTACTTAAAATAAAGTGTATCAAGATTGTACTTAAGTGTACAAGTAGCTGTGTAACAGACTCGGCCTGCTACATATGTGTAACAGTAGCTGCCTGTAATTACAGGCTGTTCCATAACTTAGTTACATGGTAAGTACATTTTGTTTCATGTAAGTACAATGGCTACTACTAAGTACTTAATTAGGTAATTAATATGAATTATGACACCTTAAAATAAAGTGTTACCAAAATATATTTTGTATTTAAATTCCAATTTACTTTTTAACATTTAAAATGACTGATTTTATTTGTATTTAATTTGGAAAAATTGGTTTAGATTTATAAAACTGACCATTTATTGGTTATTGGCCATAACATGAAAATAATTATTAGCTCATCGGAATATAACCATTAAAACAATGAGTGAAGAAGAAAAGCAAAACTACTACTTTTGATCTTTATTTTGACTAACAGCACCAAGTTAAATGTATCAAATTGCCAATCTTACAATTCTATTCCATTTTGTCTATTTCAAAGTGCAGGTGTCAACCACACACAAATTATACTTGGAAGCAAAAAAAAAAAAATTGCCACAGGTGGACAATTTTATAATTGTGTATAATATCTTACAATTATTTTCTGTACCATATATATATGGTACCATATTTACCATATTATATACCATTATATATTTGCAGAATTTTTTTCCTTCCCTTTTCAAATCTCATATTACATCAGAAATGCCTTTATTTTTAATAAAAATGGAGGAAATAATAAAAAAGTTGAAAATAAAGTATTGGGCAGGGTTAGGGTAGGTGTAGGGAGGGCTTTATTGTCCCAAAAATGTGGCATCCATTTAATAATTAAAATTATAATTTACACTTAATACGTCATTATCGCATACAATTTTATAATGTACTACAATACTGAGGTGCAGATAATTGCCACTATTTGCATTAAGTAGTATAAATAGCAGAAAATGCTGCTATTTTAACAGTGTAAATAGAATTTATAACTATTTGCACTTTGTGTAAATAGCATCTATCGCTACTTGCACTAGACAGTGTTATGCTTACAACATATGTACTCACTCATACTGGGATGCTGGGAGTTGGTAGGGGTGTGTAGTCCAGGTGAGGTTCTTCTCAACAGCTATCCTCCTCAAGGCACTCATGACCTGTACACATCCAACAAATACACACAAGCAAAACACAAAGGCCATTGTGAATGCTCATGTAAAAATGACAAGCAATTGCTGTAGAAAGAGATACTAGAATTGATACTAAGAAAAGCAACAGAAAATCTCACAGAAAACCACAGCATTCCAGTCAGCCAGCCAAATGTGGTGAAGCAGTGCTATCTAACTCCCAAAGAAAGCAAAGATAACATTCCTCCATCCAAATCAGACGTGATCCAGGAATTGTAAGCAGAATGATGAAGCAGATAATCCATAAAAAAAGCCCAGTCACTAAACAGGTTTCAGTTTTCGTATAAATGCAATTTATAAGTCTGTGAGTCAATGCTATCGTGTCATAAAAAAGTAAAATATTTGGGCACTTAAGACTTATTAAATACTTAAAAATGAATGGATGATATTGCCATCATGTCCTAGCAAGAGCTTTTCTCATAACTAACTATGACCAACATCTTAAACCCTGATATGCATCATTTAATCATGGCAGTGATATACATCATCAAATAGTAATTAGGTTTGTCAAAACACCAAATTGTTGTAAATTGAACAAACCAGTTTTTCTTTTCCCTCCATAACACTGCAAAACAAAATTCTAACTCAAATTTAGAATACATGTATTTGTTTACTTGTTTGTTAGTTATATATATATATATATATATATATATATATATATATATATATATATATTTATTTATTTATTTATTTATGCCAAGGTTATTATTTGGCTACTCTAATGACATTATCAGATGCTTTACAGGTCATTCAGGCATTTTAATTTTTTTTTTTTTTTTAATCAGGTGTGTTCCCTGGGAATTGAACCCATGACCTTTTGCGCTGCTAACGCAATGTTCTACCACTGAGCTTTTTTTTTTAGATCTGCCTTTTTAGAGACCGCCGATCAAACATCCCAAAGCGATTATTGGCTGATAATGATCGGTACCCGATCAATCGGAGCACCCCTAAAGAAAATTAAGTCTATTTGAGAACTATAGATCAGATGGTCACGTGACGTGCTCATGAATCTAGTCGCACTTTAGTAGAGCTCCGTAGGTCTGGCCCCATTTTTCAGATTTTTTTTTCGTTTTATTCCTTAATAATACTTTCCCTGATGGCATACAATCGGAAACAGCAGGAGTTGAAATTAACCAAGGTTCAGTGGATGATCCTCGAAAACTTTGGGATGCAGTTAAAGAATTTATAAGGAATAACTCAATTTCATATGCCTCTTTACTTCAGAAAAACTGACACAAAAAGATAGTTGAACTGGAATCACAGCTCCAGAATACGACTAGAGATAATCAACGTTGTTTCTCAGACAATACACTCGGTAAAATCATGGCGGTTAGGTCCGAACTCAATTCATTACTGTGATCCAGGGCAGAATTACTGATTCAAAGATCCAGGCAGAATTATTATTTTCAAGGGAGTAGACCAAGCCACCTTTTAACTCTAAGATTACACAACAGTGAAAAGTTGGTCTCTCAATCTGGGCTCATTATGACAGACCCAAAAGGCATTAATATCGCCTTCCACTCTTTTTACTCTAATCTCTATACTTCTTCTGCTGATGGTGACCCTGACTCTTTTGCATCTTTTCTGTCCAACCTTGATTTGCCTAGGCTGTCAGATTCAGATTCAGAATACCTGGCTGAACCAATCACTCTTCAGGAGCTGGAGTCAGCCAGCAGCCACTGTTCTCACAGGTGCTGTTCACTCTAACCCACTCTTTATACATCCAGGTACTCGTCGGGGTTGCCCGCTTTCTCCTCTGTTATTTGCCCTATCCTTGGAACCCTTATCTCAAGCGGTCCGACAATCTGAAACTATTTCTCCCATAAATATACGGAATACTCATCATCATATTTCTTTGTTTGCTGATGATATCTTATTGCTTTTGGAGAAGCCGTCACATTCTATTCCTCATGTGTTGAATTTATTTGAACGAATGAAGCATTAATATAGCGCTTTTATTTTGTATTGCTATACACCCAAAGCACTTTACAATCATGTGGGGGGTCTCTCCTCAACCACCACCGATGTGCAGCATCCACCTGGATGATGCGACGGCAGCCACAGGACAACGGCGCCAGTGCACTCACCACACACCAGCTACAGGTGGAGAGGAGAGATAGAGCCAATCAAGTGGATGGGGATTATTAGGAGGCCATGATAGACAGGGGCCAGTGGAGGGAATTTGGCCAGGATACCGGGGTTACACCACTACTCTTTACAATGAGTGTCATGGGATTTTTAATGACCACAGAGAGTCAGGACCTCGGTTTAACGTCTCATCTGAGAGACAGTGCTCTTTTGACAGTATAGTGTCCCCGTCACTATACTGGGGCATTAGGACCCACACAGACCACAGGGTGAGCACCCCCTGCTGGTCTCACTAACACCTCTACCAACAGCTACCTAGTTTTCCCAGAAGGTCTCCCATCCAGGTACTGACCAGGCTCAGGCATTCCAGGTACTTTTGGATCTCTCTCTGGGTTTAAAATTAATTGGAGTAAGTCATGTTTACTTCCCCTCAATTCTAAAATTGATTCCATGTCCATTTCTATATTTATTCCATTGGTTCAAAACTTTAAGTACTTGGGGGTAGTAGGCTTGGGCGGTATCCAAATTTTGATACCGTCAAACCTCCTCCCTATTTTACCTCGGTATACAGTATTACCGTAAATAATAAAAAAAATTATGACATAAGGCTCAGACAGTGTCACCTTAGGTTCGAGGTATTCCCATCTCTCGCGGTCACCTTTTTGTTGCACAAATTGCCTCGTCCCTATTTACCGCCTCTCCCTTCTCGTTCGGTCGAAACCCGAAATTCTGCCAAACTGCAGAAGTTGTGTTCTTTTTCGAGACCCGGGGGCCGGTTGCACGAGCTGAACGTAAGTTACAACCTAGCCTAGTTTTGACGTAAATGGGCACTAAGTTACAACTTACGCACTACTAAATATTTTTTCGTTGCACCATTACACTTAGTTGAAGTGTAACTCTATGTATAAACTAAATATTTACGGACGCATCTGGTCAGGAGTAACGGTTGGAATAAAATAGCAGACTGAGTGAATTGCATCAATATGCTCTTCTTTTACCTGACAACCTCCAATCCTTTAGGCATATATGATGCTGCTGACATTTACACTCACGTACATATTAAGAGAGAGAACAATATGTGAATAAAAGTACTTTGTTTCTTTTTTAGCCCGTCTTCAACACCCCATCTACAGCGCGCCTCTGTGCACTTCGGTCCGTGTTTGCGCATGTCAGATGAAATAATAAATAAATGGCATTTCTTATGGTTTTTTTTCTTTCAGTATTTATTGATCCTTATTTATTTCAATTACAGTTTCTGAATGTTATTTACATATAAAAATAGCTTACATATAGACTAATGTTATTAATGTATCGTTTTTAATGGAAACTTGTTTTTACCGTTAGTATACGTGAGGCGAAAGAAGTTAGAATGAAGGATTAATTAAAATCAATAACATTTAAACAAGTTCTGCTCGCGTATTTGAAGGTTTCTATTGGATGATTTAGGGTAAACGTCATTTTATGCGACTACGCATTACTTTACGGAGAGCTTAAGAATTACTAACTACGTCCTGCTTAACGAACAGCTGGTGCAACCGAAGTAAGTACAAATTTAGTTGCAAACTAGCAAGTAGTTACTAGCCTCTAGTGTGAACTTAACATTCTAATTTAAGTAAGAACTTACGAATGGCTGGTGCTACCCTACCCTGGTCACTTGGTGCGCGACTCGCCATCTTTCCCCCTCTCTCTCTTTCTCCTCCACGCTGTCATGTGATGACAACCAAGCATACGCATTTTTAGGCATTAAATAAATTATATTTAATATTTAATC
Source organism: Acrossocheilus fasciatus (assembly GCA_036784905.1). Lineage (NCBI taxonomy): Eukaryota > Metazoa > Chordata > Actinopteri > Cypriniformes > Cyprinidae > Acrossocheilus > Acrossocheilus fasciatus. The sequence goes on from CM071941.1 coordinate 17,078,923, forward strand.
TTCCTCTCCCATATAAGTGCATTGTTTTTTTTATGACGGTATAACGGTATTGAAACTGATACCGTTGCTATTTTTAGATCCCGCGGTATACCATATTACCGTATTACCGCCCAAGCCTAGGGGGTAGATGTTTTTTGTTGAGGAATTGAGGAATCTATTGTTTATCCGTATAAACTGAAGCATCTTGTTTTTCGGGGGTTCCGCTTCGGCAGTGTAAATCTCGGTTTGGTCCCATTGTAACCCACCTCCTCTCCACATGGAGGGATGTTGAAAGACGTTCACAACTAGTTACAATATGGCATAGTCTTGCGCCTATTTTCCACAATAATAAACTTTTGTCAGGCAGTACTCCATTTCGTTGTCCGCAATGGACCCATAATAAAGTAAACTTTCTGGGAGATATCTATGATGATAGTGGTTTAAAATCCTTCCAGAATCTCAGAACTCAATGTAATCTGCCAGGCACCTCCTTATGGGGTGCCTTGGAACTCTCAACTGCCTGTTCACCCTTTGTGCAAACTAATCCTTCCTTCTGAGGAATCTCCCTCCTCTGCTTCAGTCATCTGTCTCTTTCTTCTTGAGCATTCATACAAACCTTTATCTATTACAACTGTTTCGGCTAAGGATCTTAATGAGGATGTGCAAGTTTTATTTTCGGATCAGGTATAGGGTATGTTTAAACTGTCTTCTAAAAACCCTAATCACCAAATGATTCATTGGAAATTGTTGCATAGGGTTTACTTGACTCCAATGAAACGTTTGTATATGAATCTGTCATCTTCTCCTAAGTGTAATCTCTGTTCTCAAGGAGTTTTAGGCACGTTTTTGCATTTTTTGGGGAGTGAAAGCTCTGACAGTACCTATCATATTTGTTGGGTACCGAGATATGTTTGACTCCACACCATTTTTTCATGAATGACTTTTGGGACTTCACCTTGTCCGTCCAACAAAGATGTTTACTGTTAGCTGCTCTCACAGCAGCAAAGAAATTGCTAGTCAACCGTTGGAATCCTCCTCACACAGTGGAACCTGGACTGTGTATTTGTTGGACATTATCTCAATGGAACTCTCAACTTCTCGTACATGGATCTAATGTGAAAACTGTAAACTCATGGCATTCAGCTTTTAATGTTGTGTCATCTTTTCTAAAATCTTTGTAAAAAATATTTTATTGTTATTTATTCATCTATTAATATAAATTAATTTATTTTATTTTATTTATTTTTAAGTCTACCAGTGGGTGGGATGGGTTGGGGTGGGTTCTAAATTTGTAAAACAGTTATTAACAAAAATAACTATAGATCGGACGTCTTTTTAAATTATTATTATTATTATTATTATATCATTACTGTGATACATGTGATTCTATCTGGATTAATTAAGGATAATTTTAACATAAATAAAAGAAAGTACAAATATAAACTACGAACATGTTTCACAAGGATTTTATAAACTGATATATATATGCACGTGTCTACTGGGGGCTATTAGCAAACCAACGGAAATTTATTTTCTAAATTTCCAATTTTACTTTTAGTAAAAAATTTGAAGTCTGTAAATATGGCTCAAATACCTTCTTAAGTATAACTCTATGGGAATTTCCACAAATTATATCATCCACCTGGCAAAAGTAATCTGATTGGTTATAAAAGTATCAGCACACCTCCTCAACAGTCAGAAACTGGCATGCCAACCAGCTCAAACAAAGAAAGGAATTTTTTTGTTAAGTATCACAGGAAAGTCAACACTCTTCAGTAACTCAACCAAAAATGGCTTACTTATTGTCTCTAAACATTAAGCTGGGATAGGAGGGAAAAAATAAAAACAAAAAATAAACAGCAGCTTAAAAGCTTTAAAAAGTGGTCTATAAGACCTCATGAAAGCTTATTTCCCCACCCTGCATCAAATACAAACACACACACACACACACACACACACACACACACACACAGTGATGATATCAGGACTGCAGTGTCAGGTTCGCTGTCATGACCCATGTGAGAGAGATAACCGCTACTCCCACCCTTCCTGCCTTTTCTTATTTTATCTGTCTCACTCCTTCATTTAGGATGACTAATAACCCCTCTCACTTACACACCACCCCTGCCTCCTGCAGTCACCATTCACCGTAGTAGAGTAATGATCAGTTTCATTGTGTGTGTATGTGGATGATAGTAATGGGACTGCAGCGAGAGGAGGTAATCACTGTAATAAGATGATGCAACCCGGGAGGAGGTGACAGGAAATGATAAGGGTCGACCCAGGATGGGAACAAGATCTTCCAACACATGCTTGTGTGATGAGCAAACTTTGAGTTAAAGGAATAGCTCATCAAAACATGAAAATTCAGTTATTATTTACTTAGCCTAACATTGTTCCAAACCTCAGTCTTTACCACACAATGAAAATAAACAGTCACCAAAAATGACAAAAAAGCACTGTTAAAGTGTCATAAAAGCAGCCCATACCAGTCTTATTTTAGAATAACTGATGATAGTTTTTATTAATTGAATTAGCTTTTATTTTTATATTTGTATTTTATTTTATATTTAGTGATTTCACCTTTTTATATGCCTACACAGCTTTTTTCTCACTTTGATATTTTTGTATTAAATTAAATTAACTTTGTTAAATGAAAAATAAAATGGATCCTATGTTTATTTTTTTAAGTTTTAGTTGACTACAATAATCCCATTCGATATCTTGTAGACTATTGTTGAAGCAGTTTATAGTATTTATTATACTATAAGTATTTGAAAGTCACATATAGATATAGTGCAACCTGAAGTCACTAAAATTGCATAGCAAGTTAACTTAAATATTTGTAAACTTAATAATTATGTTGATACGTTATGATATTTATGAATTAAGAAGTGTAGCCTATTTGTAAAAAAACTAAACAATTGTGTGTGGGAGGTTTACTATGAAAAGTATAATATATTTTTAAAAATGGTTTCCTGTTGTTTTTTACTTGGTTACACAACATGACATTTGTAGAGTCATTTAATTTGCACTCTTACAAACTGTAAATGTTTCTCAAAACCATATGGAACCAAAATGAATACAATTTACATGAACATGTTGCATAGTTGGGACTTATATATTGACTTATATATATATAAATGAACAGAGGCATACATTTCATTCTGTTTCCTCACACAAAGCTACTGTTTTGTAATACTGAGTACAAGTTGCACCAACTTTTATCATTCTTTTGTCTCCTTCTTTCAGTTTGTCTGGTCACTGTCTGTTGTCATTGCATGTAAAAGTGTGAACAGTCTTCAAAACATCTTTTGCCTTCCATGGAAAAAGGAAAGTCACATGGGTTTGGAATAACATTGGGGAGAGTAAATGATGACAGGATGTTCATTTTTGCGTGAAGTACCTTTTTTCAGATTGCATGGAAGTCAAAAAGACAGTGAAAACACCAGCCAGGTGAGCAAGAGAGAGGGAGAACTCTGGAAAGCTGGTCTTAACGCTGGGATTACTGCGGCCATATGTTCACATGTTCTGTGCTGTCAATAGCACGACACAAAGAGGAACAACCATAGAAAAGTGAACTTAATCTAGTACAAACACACAACCACATCATATTTGATTTATCATCTGAATATGTGTGCATATTTGTGTGTGTGGGCTGACCGCCTCGGTTTGTGCCAGACCGGTTCTCTCAATACCAGCACCGGCCGCCCCTCAGAGCCAGGGCAGCAACTCAGGAATGTGAAGACCTTTAGCGCTGTGTCTTTATGCAAGTGGGCCTCTTTTTTTTTTTTTTTTTTGGCAGTTAGAGTAGTCTCACTTTTGGCTATATATTGAGTATTTGTAATAAATTCTGTTATTATTTAGTTGAGAATATAATTTGGTTTTGATATACTTTTTGTTGCCCATTGCAAGGTCATGCTAATAGACGTTTGTGTGGATGTGGGTATTAAAATTCTATATTAAATTCTAATATTAAGATTCCAAGATTCCATTGTGACTAAATAAAGAAAAAATGAAATACTACTACTGCTATATTACTGCTTTTGCTTTGAATCAGCTACAACAGCTGTTTGGGCGAATTGATCTGGATTGATTGAAAAACCCAACAAAACAAAACTAAAAACAAAATAAAATAATAAATGCAAAGCAAAATAAAAACAAACAAACATACAAATCAAAACACGAGAGAAGAGAAGAGAAGAGAAGAGAAGAGAAGAGAAGAGAAGCATACAAAACAAACAAACAAACAAAAAAAAAACTGAGCAAAGCAAGGCAAAACAAAACAAAACAAAACAGAATAGAACAGAGCCATACAAAACAAAAACACAGAGCAAAGCAAGGCAAAACAAAACATTACAAAACAAAACAAAACAGAACAGAACAGAACAGAACCATACGAAACAAAAACACAGAGCAAAGCAAGGCAAAACAAAACAAAACAAAACAGAACATTACAAAACAAAACAAAACAGAACAGAACAGAACTATACAAAACAAAAACACAGAGCAAAGCAAGGCAAAACAAAAAATGAAGAACAAAACAAGACAAAACAAAAAATGCAAAGCAAAAGCAAAACAAAGTAAAACAGAACCATACAAAACAAATAAAAAATGCAGAGCAAAACAAAGCAACAAAAAACACCCTGTTTATTGCAAGCAAATAAATAAATATTGTTAACTATATCGCTCATCCAAAATGGCAAGTAACAAGACAACAGTGGCTATGTGTGTGTGTTTCTGGGTTTGGGGGAAGTGTTTCACAAAAGTAATAACTGCTTCCTACACCAGTGCCCACCAGAGAACTGTCTAATACCAGCTATGAAAGCTTTGCTCCATTTTGTTGCCATGGCACATCCTCCCCCACACACAGGAAGTGATTTATCCTTATCTGTGGGCTAAACCAGTTGAGTTCCTCATCAGCTCTCCTCTACCTCTCCAGCTGAAGTCATCCATCAAACATCTATGTGTTTCAGCTATTAGATTGCCTCTTACTTCATTCACAGCAGTTAGGAGAACAATGAAGGCTTCAGGGATGCTGCTACTGTGACTGTCTGGGGGTTTCAGATTGTTTGGAGCTGCGTTTTCTTTTTAATAGTCTTAACACAAACTGCAACATCATTTCATCTGGGACAGTGCTTTAAGATTTACACACAGCAGAAAGAAACTTATCGTTCTCTTGTTTTCAAGTTAAAAAATAAATAAATAAATAAATAAATATATATATATATATATTTGCATGTGTGTGTATAATATCATTTTTTATAATTATATAATAAATAAATGAATACATATACTTAAACTGAATGTGTTTTTAACGTGTACTATTTCTAATTACTGTTTTTACTGTGCATATAGTAGCTGTTACCCTATTAATCAGCCACATAATTACATTTATAGTAAATGCACGTTATTTTGAGGGAATCAAATGCACTGTACTAAAATGTTGCTGTTGAAGCACTCTGCATAACCAAAATTGAAAGGTTTACTATTTAATAATATGTTATGTTCAGCATTTACTAATATACATATATGAATATTTTGTTCTTGACCACTGTATTGACCATACATAAAATATGTATAAGAATCTGCAGCGTACTCTAGTTTTAAATCTGTCTGGCTGCTAATGCACCACAATTTCCCTCATGAGATCAGTCAAGTACGTTATTATCTAATAAATTCTATCTAATCAATTGTTTGCACATTTAAGTACAAAATCAAATTGTTTTAAGCATGAACACGAATGCAGTTTGTTTGCCATAGTTTTTGTTTTTTATGATACTTCAAGTAGGCAAATTTCTTGCAAATTTAACTCATGCACTGGACGTTGTTTGCTCTGGATCGCACATGTTGACTTACAGCTGTGAAAGCTGATGTTGTTAGGGCTCTGCTCTATATAAGAGGACAGTGATATGTGTGGTCAGCACATGCGCATGTGCACAGCTCAGCAGAATGCGAGACATGAAAACACACACTCACCCAAACCCTTTAAATAGGACCAGCACTGATTATATAAACTACACTGACAAAATATATAAATTATGATCAATTAGTAATGTACTATACTTAATTAAGCAGTGATTCATGAGGTGAGCTGTGACAGCATCATAAAGATTGTGTGCTAAAATGATTTAGCAATTATGGTTCTGGAAGTATTTCCACATTTAGACTATTTACATTGTACTTCAAAGTATTTCAAAGAATACCACTGTAAATAATCAGAAAAAAAAATAAAATTATATATATATATATATATATATATATATATATATATATATATATATGGTAATACCACAGTACTTTTTAGTAAGTGAAAATATTAGGAAGCTGACTAAGCTATCTCAGTGTTTTCCTATAGTACAGTATGCTGGATAGATAGTGATTTAAAACCCGAATGCATTTGTATTGTGAATTTCAAATCTGAAATTCTTCGCATCTCCACAAATTAATGTACCAAAACATTTAAAGGCATTCGGGACACCTCGTGAAAGACAGCGCGCTCAGCCAATCAACGCTCTGCATCTGTGTCCTCAGCCAATCAGCGCGCGTCATTTGTGTTTATGAACAGCCCGTCAGCATCAATCCTGCTGCTGGAGGCCACCAGTGCGTTTGGCTCGCTAGGCCCCATTGAATACAATAGTAAACAACTTTAGAGTAAATAACGCAGTATTTCTCTCTGGAAGAGTTCATAAACATATACAATCAAGCATACTGTCCTATTTCCGGGATTTAAATTTCCTTTAACTGCCTCGGTTGACTCTGAGGGGCTCAAACTGCCCCGCTAGCGCTACTTTAGCACAGAAAACAAACACAACTTCACCCAGATTACTATCTCCCGATCACAGTTGATCATTAATACGCGTTTACCTTCGTCGCTCGCGTCCGCGCTCCGCTTACATCCCTTCAGCCGGTTCTGTGGCGTAAATGCGAGCGGAAAACACGCATTGTCCCGCATCAGGAAGTCCGCGGTGTTCCCGCTGAAGTGAGTGAGAGTGAGCGAGTGAGTGCGCTCGCTATGGAAACCCCTGCAGCAGCAGCTCAGGTGCTCGCGCGCCGCCCGCCAAACACTGCCCACACCATCACAGTGCACTAGTAATCATGCAGTTACTGTACATACATACCTGAGTCTTGAGTGTAATGTGACGATAACTGTGATTTCCAGCCCTTCCTGGGCATTTAATTTCAGTTACCATGTATTTAAGGTATTTGAGGTATTTAAAGTTCAGCATAACTTAATTGAGACAGGAAAATGTCACGAGACTATTAATATAATTTTTTATTCATATGAATTGTGTTATGAATAAATTGTATCAGGTTATACATGTCAAACAAAAACATCTCGTTTTCTTTTGAAAATATATAAAGCAACACAAAATAGTGATAGTGCATGCATATACATTTTACATCCAAAGCGACTTTACAACAATAGGCTAATATTTATTGTTGTGACTGCTTTTCTGAACTTTTGTGTTTTAATAAATGGTTGTTGATTTTATAACTTAATGTTGCCTGTCTTGGTGTGTTAGTTTGGTTTATACTTGTGTGTCATGATGAGCGTTTTACTTTTTACAATTTAAGAAGTAATGAGTCCATCTGGTGGCCAAAGTATGTAACTGCACAGAACTCTCCCTTTTAAAACACGGTTGCACTTTATGTTAGTGCTACAGTGTAATTAATTACACACTGGGGCGTCATGCACTCATAATGTTTTTTGTTTGTCTGTTTGTTTCCTGGGGGGGTCATGCTTGTCATGTGACACACAGCAGCCACGATAGCATTGTATAACTGATATAGGCTTATGTTTTATTTTATTTGTTTTCCTTTTTATTCGAAATATTTCCAAACGTGTTAACCATATCAGGAAATATCTCGATTCTCAAATATGTGTGTAAGTAAATTAATTTTTGCACCTTTATAGATTACGTTATTTGATCAATAAATGGTGATGGGCAAAGTATACTAGTGTAATCTACACATAAAAACAGACTTTTTACTTAAGTATCAGATATGGGTGTCATGCCATAAAATATTTTTAATACGACTGACTTTGTATTTAAAGTTAATAACAATATTGTAAGTTACTAATTATAACACTTTAATTTTACAGAGTAAAGAACATTTACATTACAAAAGAACATTTTCATTCAGTCTGGCCAGAGTTCAAGCTCTCTCAAAAACTCCCATTGAAATCACTGAAGCTGTTTACACTGTGAAATGAATATCTTACTTGCATTAGTATGCACTTTGTTGTTTCTGATGAGAGAATTCGCCAGATAATTCAGTCAGCTAGCAAGTGAACAGCGATGACTCATCTGAACGCCTCTGATTGGCTGTTGCATTCATAAGCTCAACAGAATCGTGTGTGATTGGTTATAATGCAACGCTGTATAAACACGTCTGTCTTTGGCTCAGAGCCAGCCAGCAAACGCAGATTTGAATTTAGCAGCTGATGCTGTGCTGCACTGAACTAATCAGTGTGATTGTATCAAAAAAAAATATATATTTTTTTAAAATATAAAATATATTATATATTTTTTTCTTATATATATATATACACACACACTACACACGTTGTATTGAACGTTAATGGAGCAGCATATTTTGTGTGAAAATAAATAATAAATAAGTTTATTTTGTTTAAAAATCTTACAAATGTATGAGATGGCAAGAGGGGCCTTTTACCCCACACACGGAGTAAAAGGCCCACCAGCATGGGGTAAAAGGCCCACGGTATTAATACAAATACTTCAGCTACAATAATGTTTTTTTTTTTTTTTTTTTTTTTTTTATATTAATGTCTAAGTTAATGTTTGTTCAAATCAATCACTTTAGCAAAGTTTGTACTATTTTCTGCTTATTTTGAAAAATAAAAGTATTAATTTGTTCAATAAATATAGTCATTAAAATGTGTTAATATCAAAAATATATTTTAAAATACAGAAACAAAATCATTTAAATAAGTAAAGACTCTGAAAGTATTGAAGGAGATCCAATAATAATTGAATATATATTTACAGTAGTAACAACAAATTATATTTTATTATATGGTATGATTAATATCATGTTTTTAAATATCATGTTTTCATTCCAAACTTGGTGATTATCTCTAATATCGACACCCAACCTAATATATGATATTTACCATCTGAATCTAACCATGTCATGTCAACAAATGGACAAGTCAGCCATCTATTAATTATCATGTTAATTACTGTGCGCCTTTAGCCCCAACAGCAGCGGCGCTTTTTACCCCAAATACCATACTTTCACATATTCTTTCGTTATTTAAAAACTGTTGCTTTAACTATCTTAAACAAAGCTGAAGATCATAAAGAAGACCTTTGTCTCAAAACATATGCATTAATTTGAGCGATTCTCATTTTCTACTTAAATCTACAACATTTAAAAAAACGTAAAAGCACAGAATCAACTTCAATCATTCCCGCGCAAATGTTGCGAGCGCTTTATTGTAACGTGAGAACACAGTCATGTAATAAAATATCTACATGGCAATATACAGTATGTGGTAGTTTTGCCATCATGCAATCAAAATGACCCTACTTACTTTTTTAGTGCACATTACTAGTCTTGAGGTGAAGAACTGAACCTTCCGCTCTGGAATGGCGTTCTCTCTCTGACGACGGCTTGGGGAGAATCCTCTTGTTAAGTCATGATATAAAGATTGCAGTTTCCAGATCCATGACTCTACTTATTTCACTTGAGAATGCTATCTCAACAGCCATTTATGAGCACTATTTAATTAATGTGACATATTTAAGGTAAGCATTTAAAAATTTGCTGTGCACACTACAGTCTCTGTTCTCACAGTGTCTTAGACAATAATATTTGAGCTGAATCACTGTCTGGCCATCTGGGATTTCAGTATGGACTTAAAGGTTTCAGTATTACATGATATCGTGGGTGTATAGTTGTTTTTTGGGGGCATCTAGCAGAGCGTTAGGACCCAGAAGCGGTGAGGCATGATGTCAGACATAACAAGCAGATATTCAATATTCTTAAGCACTCATATATCCAACCGTGAATCTGCTCTGAGCAAGAGGTGGAGAGGCGGCGCACCACAATAAAACCCCACCCTTTATCCAATATTCCATTTCAGTCAATAAGATAAAAGTGGGTTTTGTTCAAAGTAGCTATTATCCACATAGATCTTTTGATATGAATTAATATTTTTTGGTAATTCATTAAATATCACCATTTAAAAAGTAACTAGTACTCAGAGTAGTTTTTAAAAGGAGTACTTTGTACTTAAGTACTGTTTTGGCACCAGTACTTTTACTGGTTACACTTTATATTAGGTGGCCTTAACTACTATGTACTTACATCAAAAAATAAGTACAGTGTACTTATTGTGTTCACATTGTATTGCAAAACACTTTTGCTGCTATTGAGGTGGGATACGGGTAAGGTTAGGGACAGGTTTGGTGGTCTGGGTAGGTTTAAGGGTGAGTTAAGGTGTAAGGGGTGGGTTGACATTGTAATTATAAATGTAATTACAGAAATTAATTACAGATGTAAGTACATATAGGTATTTTTAAAAATATAAGTACAATGTAAAAACATGTATGTACACAATAAGTGCATTGTATCAAATGATTAATTTAAATGTAAGTAAATAGTAGTTAAGGCCACCTAATATAAAGTGGGACCCTTTTACTTGTTGTAATTGAGTATTATTTCAGCAATGTAACAGTACTTGTACTTAAGTACAAATTTTCAGTACTTTTTCCACCACTGCATACATGTTTTACTGTTTACTACATGTAATTTGTAACAAACATGCGATCATCTTCCTCTTTTTTTATTTTATTTATTTATTTTTTTTGTGTGGTTGTGTGTAGGCCTATATGGGTTTATGGAATCATATAGCCTTTAGGACTATTTATGTCAGCATTTTCATATTACATGAGCAAGTGATGCATAATCCGTAATTTAGTGATAATTTCATGGATCATTTGTTAGTTTTGTACTTACTGTAGTTTAGGCAAATCCAGCGGTGATTTGTCTTCAATCGTCTTCTCTTTGGTCGTGTGTTGCCCTTGCATTACATGTAGTTACTTTAAGCTTAATGTTAAGAAGGTGTAATGCCTGCTATAATACTATGTAGCCTATGTGGTAGTGAATGATTATTGACATGCCACAGCATTTATAGGTGAGACCAAGATATGTCAACGAATATAAATAGTAGTACTATTATCATTCGTTGTAATATCGATAATTATTATTTTATGACTTTTTTTCTTACCAAAAGACTCTTCTTTTAAAACCATTAGACACCTAAAGTGTATATATTTACTGGATTATATGGCAATACCCCCCTTGTACAAATGCACTTGCGCAGGGTGACCACTAAAGGGCAACAAACACTGTGTGCTGAAAGTGCTTACTTTCATTTACTATATTGATTTTAATAGAAACTGTGATATTAATAAATAACGTATGCATTATGCGAGTCTTTTGTTCTCTGCATGCTTTCAAAATATTTTAAATAGGCCTACCTGTCACTTCACTGCCTACTTCCATGATTTTAGGAACATTTTCATAATTGATAAGGCGGAATTCGCCCTCAAACATATTAAAAGTATAAGCTTTTTACCTTGAATATTCTCATTCCAGCAATTATTAGGAAGTTATTAGGCTATATGCAATGTCTACCAATTATATATTGTTAGATTGTTTGTTTTCCACCATGACAGTAATTTGACCAGTAAAATAATAGTGAATAAACACATTACCCTACATTTAAAAATAAATAAATAAAGATCAACAGTTCCATATTCCGTAAGGGGTGTGTGTGTGTGCATTTTGCTTGATCCGAACTAGAATATAGACCATATAGTTGCATCATATATCTCATAAAATGCATCCTTCAGGTTAGTTTAGTCTTGCCTGCAGCCATATGCCCATGATCGGTCAGATCCAGTTTTTTTTTCTTTCTTTCTTTTCTCTCTCTCTCACCATAAAAGATACTCTTCCTTCAGCTCAGAGCCAGAGAAAGTCTTTTGTACCTGTCTGATGTGACGCTTCTGTGTTCCAGCAGCAGACGTCTTTGATAAAGTTTTCTGATTTCTTATATAGCCCTAAGTTCAGTTTTCACACACAGTGACACGGACTCTCTTAGTTCTGCTTTTTCTGAAGAGATTCTGATGTAACATATTTTGACAGCATCATGTCTGAAAACGCACCAACAAGGAACTTTTAAGTTTAACTATTGTGACTCACACTTTTACTGCTTTGTACCTCCGGTAAAGTAACAAAAAAAAAAAAAAAAAACAATTTTTCCTCAGATGTGTGTCTTTGTGGTAAAATATTCCTGCAACAAAAACCTCTTTATTTCTTCAACACAAGAGCAAAATGCTATCCGGTTGTTTTCTCTATAGAACCACAGTTTTCAGTGGAATCTCAGAATTAAAGGGACAGTGCACCCAAAAATGCAAATTTTGCCATCAATTCTGCACCTCGCACAAAAGCAATCATATTTCTTTAGTAGGCATGAAATATAGCGCACAAGTTGTATTGACTAGATTTATGGAGTTTATGACCCATTCAGAGCTTGACATTCGAAGTCCCCATTTACTTTACTTGTAAAATGCGACCCTGGACCACAAAACCAATCATAAGGGTAAATTTTTCGAAATTGAGATTTATACATCATCTGAAAGCTGAATAAATAAGCTTTCCATTGATGTATGGTTTGTTAGGATCGGACGATATTTGGTCGAGTACAACTATTTGAAAATCTGGAGTCTGAGAGTGCAAAAAATAAAAAAAATAAAATCGCCTTTAAAGTCCAAATTAAATTCTTGGCAATGCATATTGCTAATCAAAAATTAGGAAATGTACAAAATATCTTCTTGGAACATGATGTCTACTTTGATTTTGATGATAATTTTGACCCCTACACTGTATTTTTGGCTATTGCTATTGGTGTTGTGGTCCAGGGTCACACACGTGTGTTATACCATACACCCATACACATTTCGAGTGATATAAGGGTGAGTAAATGACAGAATATTTATTGTTGGGTGCACCATCCCTTCTCTGTATGAATACGCAAAAAACAAAATCAAGCACTGAATCCCTGGCACCTGCTCTAACTGGAGTTTCAAAAATCCTGGAACACTTAATCTATCATTTGTAACGCTTTATAACAGTAGCAAATTTATTTGGGACTCTCTGGTATCTCTGTAGGGATGCAGTGGACACATGGACAGCACATAGTGGATAGGGACACAGACAGAAGGACAGACGGGGGCCTCGCCCAGAGCAGCAGTACAGTACAGAACAGTGTGACCTCTTAGTAAGCGCCTTCAGGTTTACGCCAGCAGGAAATCCTCGACCCTGACATCAGCGAGTATTTATGTTACATTTCAAATCAAATCTAGTAGAAAAATGGGTCAGTTTTTAAAAACGATGATAAGATTTCCAGTTTCTGGCTTTGAGGTCAAACATTAGGAAGTAAAAGGCTAGGGCCTCGCAAAGGAGTGTTTTATAAACGGCTGTCCATCTACTGTTACAGCAAGTTGGGCTGCACAGAAATATACATATATAAATCTTTATGTATATTTACCATGTTTGGTGATGAGACTGAAATTAATCGCAATGTAAATCAAATAGGAAAACAAATAACCAAGAAACAATCCAACAAACGGCACAGAAAAAAGTGAGAAGGGAGATAGAAACGAGATGTGAAACATCGGAGGGTTGCGTGAACATTTGTACAACATCGGACAGGTACTGGAACACCACGCCACAGAGAAAGAGACGAGTATTAGGAAAAATGGTTTAATATCGGAGACAGAGGCAAAAAACTGCATCACACAAGAACATACATTTACAAAAATAAGTCTGACTGTTCCAGCTACACAGTTAGGTTAACAGCAAAGACAGAGAAACCAGAAAAATCTAAACAGCTAAAAGCAAAGTCCTCAAATTACTTTTATCTTGTTTGTCAAACTAATACATTTATCCACTGAAGGTGACTAAATACTTCTAAATCGTCTAATCGTCTTTATCATGGTGACTGCACAATACTTAACTAAATGAAACTTACCGCTGTTGTAAAGACTCTTTGTAAAGACAAACGGCATTACGTATTTATAAGCCAAAAGGAAAACTCCTCGACCCTCTTTCCGAGAAAGGAAACGAACGAAAGAAGAAGAAAAAGGAAAGCAAATACTGATGTGAAGAATAAAGAAGAGGAGGCTAAAGATACCAAGCCAAAGTTCTTCTAAAAAATCTTTATATCAAAACCTAACGTTCTGGACGCCACCTAGAAATCAAACTCGGGAACCAGTTGCTGTCGGCCCCTGGCTGGGGCCGCGCAGCCTGTCGGATAGTTTTTTTTTTTTTCTTTTTTTCCTTTAATTGCCAGTATAAAAAGTTCCACTGGTACAAAAGGCATAAGTACAATCAGTGATAGAAATAGGAAAGCCTGCTTTTTTTGTACTTTTTAAATTCCCATCCAATGACAGATTTTCAAAGTGTTGTCAAACAAACATGTATCACGCTTACATAATCCACTGAAATGCATTGACTTTGGCTTTTCTCAAGACAATACTTAAAACTATTTAAATCTTTTTAGAATCAAACAAAATGATATTAATCTACAGACGACAAGCTTTTGTTACGGCACGTTAGATAAACACATACATTTCCAAAAAACTTGACATAAGCCAAAATGCAAAGAAACTACACATCGTTTTTTCCTTTAAAATACACTTGTTAAATAGCACTTAAGAGAAAGAAAGAAACAAAAGAAACAACAAACAGATTTCAGATGCGTGTGGTGCGGAAAACCCCTGAGTGAAGAGTCTCAGCGAGAACTCCTTGTGAGTTTGTGCTTTACTAAACATCTAACAAATGTGTGTGTGTGTGTGTGTGTGTGTGTGTGTGTGTGTGTGTGTGTGTGTGTGTGTGTGTGAGTGTGAAATTGTGCTGGCCGTGAAAGCTTACCCTGTTTTGTTTGAAGTTGATTGTGACGAAGTGTAGTAAACGAAACAGAACACTGAGATGGAAATGAACAACTATCGATATTTCAGACGCCCCGATACGGCACTGTGCTGAGGTAAAAACACTTACGCCGAACTACGGTTCATTTCAGAGCGATATTACATCAAGTCCAACGAATCAAATGAGGTCAACCAAAGATGCATTCCATGAAACATTTTGCATGATTATAATTTCTTACTTGATCGGTCTTGCGAACGAAATTTTCAGTAACTTTCGGGGAGGGTTAAGTAACAAGTCAATAGACTTGACCGCCGTACTGGGTAAGCAAAGAGTCGTCAATTTTAATACTGCGCGATAACGCTGTGCTAGTGCGCATGTGCTTTTGTGTTTGTGCTAGTGGTTATACGATTTGGCAAAGAGAACAGTATATCATAAACTGACCGACTCAAACTTCCCAATACGAAACTTAATCATTAAGGGGTAAATTATAGGAAAACATTTCCATTTTTTGGGCCTCTTTCATAAAAGACAAGTAGAACGCATTTCTGTATAAACCATTCGCGCAAAATTTTCTCGTGCGCAACAAAAGCCATTGGTCAGTTAACAGTTCAGTTTGGCTTTAAGACATTTGATTTACATGTTTTTACGAACAACATACACAAATTCTTTCTGCATGTGCGTGACAATTTACGTAAGAATTGTCATAGGTCACAATTCCCGCAATTCAAAAGTCTTGTGCAAAAATTTACTTAAAATGGTTGCATGTATTCATGCAAGACGCAGTTCATGTACAAGTGTTTTACGTACGATATACACAGAAATTTGTTTACTTATGCACAATTTAAGTTTACACTTTTCGCTTGTACGAAAGTTTTACTAAAAAATGGTTACGAATGATTTAGGCAAATTTGTTCTAGTTTCATGAATGAGTCCATTTTGTTTTTCAACTGGCACAAAGTTTGGCAGATCCAGTTTAGGCTAAAGATTAGAAATATCGTGGACGAATAGACAACGAACAACCGTTCATAGCACAGACACACATCTGTACGCAGTCACACATAACACACACACACACAACCTTGGCACACATTTTAAATGTGCAGCAATGTATTCCAGCCCATTAATACTGATAGACGTGTTAAGGCAACGGCAGAGCTTGGGTATAAAATAGTGCTATAGAGTGAAGTAAACTGGTTTTGAGGGGGCTGCCTGTAAACTACGTTTGTAAACAATATTTTTACGGGCCGTTCGAACGATGTGTAAACGTTTACAGCAAAGTGCTACAGGCGCTATAGAACACTGCGGATCACGCTGAACTACTTTGGCATCAGGACGGAATTTTGGTTGTCCTACGAACGTAAAATAGTCCTGATAAAGGCAGCAGAAAGCGAGACTACACTGAGACGTTTCGAGTTTAACGTAGAGGAACACAGATCAGCTGTTACGTATTGATTATGTGGCTGTCATGATGGCCCTGTATTATATTATGATGGTCAAAAGTTCAACGCCTGATTCATAAAAATACGTCAATATTTTGTCCCATCACACATAAAATTGTTCACCGACAAACATGATGTATCAGATGAATTTGTCCTGTCAAATTTGGGCCTTCTGTGGTGTATTGTGTATAAGTGTGTGTGTATAAGGAGAACAGCTGAGACTCAATCTCAGGGGCTCACATACACACACCGTCAAAGAAAAGAGGGTTGTGAGGTCAACCTTTAGCACAGGTGTGTGTATGCGTGCGTGTGTGCGTGTGTGTATGTGCTTACCTGTGAATGTATGTGTGTGTTTGTGTGTGTGCTTGTGAGAGCGATAATGACACATGGGCACTTTTTACATCTTTACAAATAAAGAAAAAAAGAAAGAAAAGCAAAAACATGAACAGTTTCAGGCAACAAGACCACAGAAGAGCAAGTTAACAACCTTTTTTAAATCTATATCTTTAAATATGAGGGTTCCATACAAAACACTTACGTAATAAAATACCCATGTTATCAAATAATTTCACAAGTAAAACACTGAAGCTGTAGGCAGGATGTACCGTCAGAATTTGGCACTAAATTCCACTCATCTTGTTTTTTCTTTATAAGAAAAAAAAAATCACATTTTGCTGAACAACATAACACATCTAAATATTGTTTCCCACAATAGAAATAAAATAATATAATGACATAGATGCTTCACAAGCCGACACTGTAACTTTTAAGAATTTTTATATAGCTAATTACCCAACAAGAAATTTAGCAAAGAGGGACTCCTATCAAAAAGAAACTAAACAAAAATAAAGAACAAAAAAACAAGGAAAAAAACAAACAAACAAACAAAACAAAACAAAACGAAAAAAGTAGTAGTAATAGTACTTATGAAAGGCTTTGTCTATTGTTCAAGTAAATTGATTTTTAGTCTTCTCTTTAAAAACATGAGACAAATAAGACTGTTAGACTTGATGAAACCACGACTTTATCCACGAAAAGCACCGACGGGACCGCGGGTTACACAAACTCTGTTTTTTTTTCCTCTATACATTTAAACAGTATAAAATATAGGTCATTTCATGTGCATTTAAACCACGGATTGTCTAACTGTAAGTCAGTTCAGCAAAAGGTGTGACACGTAGGTAGCATTTCCCCCCAAACAGGGCAATCTTGTGTGTTTTTTTAATACCTTTACTACTCTAGAAAAAAGTGGTTTTATATAGACTTTAATGAGAAATCAAGCCACTTAAAATGGCCTTATCAAAAAACTTTACACTGCCTGAAAAATGTAAAAACCACGAGCAAGCTCTGAGAGATTCTAATATCGATCAGACAGCTTTTTTTTTTTTTTTTATTAAAACTGCGTGGAAGTAGTCTATTCGTTTAGAAACCAGCATGGGTTTCTTACGGCAGGCCTCAAATTAAGAGTGTTGCCGACAGTAAGTCCCAACGCCAATCCCTGTATTGAACGTTCAAGTTTACTTTAAATGAATGAAAAACAAAAAACAACAACATAAAGAGAGAGAGAGAGAAACAAAAAACAATCTGACAAATAAAAAAGAAACAAAAAAGTCAAACGCAAATATTTGTAATTGTTTTGCCACAGGATTTTTTTTTTTTTTGTCGTTTTTTTTTTTCTTTGTTTTCTTAAAAGGATGCTCTGGTTATGTTAGTAAATATACTCTGTCTCTAGAGTGTGAATGCAGCGTTTTCACATTATTATTATTGTTTTTTTGTTTTTTTTTTGTCTTTCCTCCCTTCCTTCCCTCCCTCGCTCCCTCCCTCACCAGTTAATCTAAACAAACAAAAACAAAACAAAACAAAACAAAAACAACAACAAAAAAAAAGAAGCTCAAAATGAGGTCACATGCGAAAATTTTCCAAAAAAGATCAGGCTAGGATCAAAGTACAAAGATCAGTAAAAGGAGACCAGATTATGAGCAGGAGAACTCAGAAAGACATCAGAAACAATGACGGGACGATGAGACGGGTTTTTTTTGTACGCCACGTAGACATGCTAGGCAAACGATGAGCATAGAGTCATGGAGATGAGTTCTAGGGAAGAAAACGGGAGAGGAGAGTTACACACACAGCTCCGGCACACAACTAACATCATTAAACCATGAGAACAACAAACGAACAAACAAAACAAACGAACAAACAAACAAACAAACAACAGCAGCAGCTCTATTAACCAGCGTTTCACCAACATCACATTAGCATTTTTTTTCGTACAGTACACAAATTTTGAATAAATTGCCAACATGTACACGTAAATGAGGCACTCGCTCACACAGAGAATACAAACACACTCCATCTCCTCCATACAGACATACACCCAAAAGTATCCATCCTGATCCGAGACCGCAGATGGATCGCCGTTTGGGAGAGATTATTACGATTTTTTTTTTTTTTTTTGGAGAGTACGAACAAAATCCAAACAATACGAAACAAAATGAAACGAAAAAGAGATTTCACTTATGAAGTGCCGCTACTTATGACGAAAGAGAAAGGAGGAAGAGAGAGTCGAGACAGATATGATGGGGACGTGACAGATGGGATTGTGGGAAATGGCGAGAGGGAAGGTGAGAGAGAGAAAGAAAGAAAGAAAAAGAGGGGTTTTGTACGTGATTCTGTGTTCTCGTCACACAACAGATTGTGTGGTTTAAGAAGACTACCGGACGAGGCTCAGGATAGAGAGAGCACGACTTTCCAAACCCAATAACTTAAAAGATAATAAATAAAGTCCTTTACTTCAGAGGCAGTAGAAATTTTGTATAAAAATAGAACTGCATTTTTTTACAAATAAAATTTACAGGCCTGTGGCTTTCTGTAATTTAAATTTTTTTCTTTCGATAAACATCAAGTTTTCAGTTCCCCACCCCTCCACATAGAACCTAGAATGCTTTATTCTTTTTAACCATCGACAGATCAAAATCTTTTTTAATGCTCTACACAAATTCTGTTGGACAAAGACCACAATCATTTGACGCATAAAATTCGGACTTATTTTTTTCTTTAAAAAAAACAAACAAACAAACAAAAAAAAACATAAACAACAATAACGAAAAACCCTTACTGACAGAAAATGACTGAAAAAGAAAAGAAAAAAGAAAAATCACTGAACATTTGACGGCAAGTATTTGTTGAGGAAGCTGTTTAGGCAGTTGTTGCCGTTGACTACAGAGAGGCCACAGCGGGTTTAACCCTTTCCTCTCTAGTGCCAGTGGGCCAAGGGTTCGAAGGAGCAGCAAAGCCCTGAACCGACACCAGAGGCCAAAGGGCAAAGGTTAATGTGCATATTGGTGCTTTAATCATATCGGAACCTTCTCTACTTGTCCTTACAAGCCTCAGGTTCACAAAGAGAAACAAATAATACTTTATACATCGTTTCTTTCTGCTGTTGTTATCATCATAGAATGAAATAGCCATTGTATAAATATTTACTTTTAAAAAAAATCAAATAGTTTACACATGACTCAAACGAAAAAAAAAAACAAAAAAAACAAAAGTTGACCAATAATAGCTGTTCATTCATCGCAAGTCATACAAAAAAATGGCGGAAATGGAAGCGTTCATGTGAAAAACAAAAAAAAAAAGAGACAAAATAATACTGTTATTAATTAAAAAAGCTGAAAAGAAGGTTATGGGAGAGTGGCTCCCTCTGGTGGTCAAAGGGTGAAACTCCCCCTCGTGCACCCCCTCCCCCCGGAGTCCCAGTTTGGCAACCGTGGCAGCAGTGGGGACTTACCCTAGCAGTGTAACATGAGAGAGGCCCTAGTGCTAAGATCAGTACGGTTTGCTGTCGTTCTTCGAGCGCTTGAGCTGGACTTTGAGACGCTTCATGCCGATTTGAAACCCGTTCATCGCCTGAATGGCAGCCTGCGCTGACACAGGATTGTCATAACTGACGAAACCTACGATAGAGGAAAAAGAGAAAGGGATATAAGAACAGCACAATGTCTTTTGACTGTAATATTTGGCAGTAAAACACAAAACGCAAAAACTAAATGACAGAATGAAATACAGCATAAAACTGAATTTAGAAACATAGTATTACAGACTAAGCGTGAACTAGGGGTGTGTGATATTGACAAAAAATAATATCTCAATATTTTCTGCGATTTTATCGATTACGATAATTAGATGATATTTTGCTGAGTGTGTAATTGTGCTGGTATCTTGAACTGAGTTTTTGATATTCTTCATATTTTGTGTGGTGGTCAGTTCACACTGATAGAAATGAAGGTTTAAATTGATTTTTAACTTTTATGGGCAGTTATACCTTTATAAAGCCATTTTCTTTCTAAAAGTGTCCATTATCCTTTGAGTCAAATTCTTACATTTAATCAGTGAATTAGAATAATGCAGATGAAACACAGAAGCTGCATGTGAAGTGGCATTTAGATGTATTTACACACTGTTTAATGCAGGACTTGAATGCATTTAACCTGCAGTAACAAATGCATAAATAATGTTTTAATATATTAAACATAAAAGTTGAATACTGATATTTGAAAAAGATACATTAAATGTAAAATTAAAACCGCCAGTAGGTGGCAGCAAGTCACTGTAAACAAGTGAGTCATTGCGATTGAACCGAAACATTTAAACAGTTGATTCATTCAGGAACGAAACACCGTCATGTTGCTCAGAGATGCAAAACAGTGCTGTGCCTGTGTTTGGAATTATTTTTGTTGGTGAAATAAAGAAAAAACAGCCAAAATTGTGTCTAAAACGTAAGTCTCTTAATTAACTTCTTGTTTATTGAACTGTTATAAAAAAATCAACATCACATTTGTAATCATGGTCATTTTTGGAGGAAAAAAAAAACAGCACTCTTCATTTGAAATTCATTAACTATATGAAGTGGTATAAATATATACATTTTCTGCCCCCATGTCTTGAATTTGTGATCATTCTAAATGTATTTTAATAGTATTTTAAATGTCAAATCGCACATCGTTAAAACAACAATTACGATATTATCGCAGATGATATATATCGCACACCCCTAGCGTGAACACAATTTTAATTCAGTTTTGCAAATCAACAATTGTTGTAGCCTAATGACTAGTTTAATGTCAAATTAAACGTGCCTGCATACTGTAAGCCATAAGCTAATAACTGTTACTGGTATATTCTGTGTTGTCTTTCCCAGGAGTGTTTATATGTCAGTTCATACCGAAGCACTTGCTCAGATTGGTCTGTTTGTCGATAAAGACTTTGGCAGACACCACGTTTCCGAAAGGCATGAACATCTGTAGGATGTCCTGGTCCCCAAACTCCTGTGGCAGGTGGTAGATGAACAGGTTGGCTCCTTCCGGTCCTGTTCCACACACATGAAACGTACATGTGTCCATGTTTAGTGAAGAAACCACTACAAAGATACACTGACATTTAGTCTTTCAGCAGACGCTTTTATCCAAAGCTACTTACAAATGAGGACAATAGAAGCAATCAAAACCAACAAAAGAGTAATAATATGCAAGTGCTGTGACAAATCTCGGTTAGTCTAACACAGTACATGTGGCAAGCTTTTATTTATTTTTTTTATTCTTATTATTTTTTATAAGTTGATAGAATAGAAAAAAGAATAGAGAACGCCAGTGTTAGTGGGTCATTTGTTTTTTCAATAAAAAGAAAAGTAGTAGTTAGAAAAGAAATAGAATAGAGAGTGCAAGTGTTACAGGGTCAACAGGTTTTTTTTTTTTTTTTAAATAAAGAAAACAAGTAGATAAAAAAGACTGTATATATTGTGAAATATTAGAACAATAGAAAATAACACTTTTCTATGTTTTAAAAAGCAAAATTTTCAACAGCCATTACTTCTATTAGAAATCATTCTAATATTGTTGATAAAATGAATACCTTTTTTCAAAAAACGTCAGTATTTCAAACTTTAAAATGGTAGTGTATGTTTTTGACTGGCACTGATTTGGTGATTTGTAATTACAGATATAATTGCATGCAGGTATTTTTAAAATATAAGTACAATGTAATAACATGTATGTACACAATAAGTGAACTGTACTAAATGATTAATTAAATGTAAGCACATAGTACTTAAGGACCATAGATAAATATCCAACCATGTTACACTGAAGCCTCAAATATGCAAACATTTTTTTTTTCAACTTTTGTCATTGATGTACTTCCATATTTACCATACTACTTAAATGAAGTTAAACTAGATTTAACTTTACACGTCCATTGTAAGCAATGTCCAGTGTGTGAGTGTGTGTGTGTGTGTGTGTGTCCATACCCTCTTTCTGGCTGCCCGCAGCGCTCTGTTGCTGCAGTAGGGACTGGCTGTAGAGGGTGGGCAGGGCGGCAGCCGCGTACTGTTGGATCCCTGAGTAGGCCTGTGTGAGAGCGTCCATGGGCCCGGCCGACCCGTTACTCAGGCCCGTGCTGCCCAGCCCGCCGTTCAGAGCTGCCATACCTGAGAGCATGTGAGCAACTTTACATAAAACCCAACAATAAAGAAAAAAGAAGTGCTCTTACTCGTTAGCATTTGGACTCAGGGTGTGTTTCTACAACAAAGCACAACACGACACGCACAAAAACAGACAGAACACGAAAAACCCAACGACACACGTGAACAGTGAACGTAACACTTGTCGAAACAGCAGAATCACAAACGTCACGCTGGACTTTACGTCATAAACAGCACCCACTCACACACATATACACACAAACACAAGATAGAGAAGATACATAATATACTGACCGGTGTATGCAAATGAGGAGCGCGGCCTACACATGCACACTAATGTCACAATAGCAGCACGAAACGATCACCACGGCGACCCTCAGACACACAGAAACATCTGACCAATCACCTTTTTAACCTCACACAGCGGAAATCTACATCTAATTATCTCATTATTCGTATCAGCAATCTTGGCTGTATTAAAGGGGTTATGTGGAAAACATTAAACTCTTTTAATAAAATACAAATGCATCCTTGGATCCATTAAAAGCAGAACCCCTGACTGCTAAAACAGATGCACATGTGCTTCAGGGAGTAACTCCTGTAAACATATGAGCGGCATACAAGCACAGTCTATGGGAATATATATGCACACACACATTACTGTTTGTTAAGAATAAGGTTTAAAAGGTTTTGAACAAGTCTCTTCTGCTTACAAAGGTATTTTTTTAGCATAAAATTGGCGTATAAGAATAAGTTCGAAAGGATCATGTGACAAAAATATTGGCACCCTTGGTAAATATGATCAAAGAAAGCTGTGAAAATTAATCTGCATTGTTAATCCTTTTCATCTTTTATTTAAAAAAAAAAAAAAAAAAAATCACAAGAATCTAACCTTTCATGGGATAGTAAGAATTTCAAATGGGGGAAATATCATTATTAAATAAATGTTTTTCTCAAATACACGCTGGACACAATTGGAGTAAAATATCTCTGAAGTATATTACCATTCATATTCACAATTTTGAGCACTCCAGGGTGATTATGAACATGAAATTATCTAGCCATGGCTTCCTGTTTCACAGAAATATAAATAGGAGAGAAAACAAAGCCCAAATTCCCTTAATCATCCATCACAGTGAGAAAAACCAAATAATATATTTCTGATGTGCAGCAAAAGATAATTGAGCTTCACAAATTAGTGAAGTGGCTTTAAGAAAAGAGCTAGAACAGTGAAAATCCCCATTTCCACCATCAGGGCAATAATTAAGAATTTCCAATCAACATAAAATGTTACGAAACTGCCTGGAAGAGGACGTGTGTCTATATCGTCCTAATGCACGGTGAGAAGGAGAGTTTGAGTGGCTAAAGACTCTTCGAGGACCACAGCTGAAGAATTGCAGAAAATAGTTGAGTCTCAGGGTCAGAAAACCTTAAAACAAATTGTCAAACAGCCCCTACATCACCACATGTTGTTTGGGAGGGTTTCAAGAAAAATTATCCTCGCTCATCCAAAAACAAACTCCAGCATATTCAGTTATCAGAAACGACTGGAACTTCAAATGGGACTGGCTTCTATGGTCAGATGAAACTAAAAAAATTTGCTTTTTAGCAGCAAAGACTCAAGATGGGTTTAGTAAACACAGGGAAAAAAGTACCCCATGTGTACAATGAAATATACTGCTGCTATATTTCTGCTGGAGGTCCTGGACATCTTGTTTAGACACATGGCATCATGGATTCTGTCAAATACCAAAAATCAATAAGTGACTGACTCTGTTAGAAATCTTATAATGGGCCATGTTTGGATCTTCCAACCGTACAATAATCCAAACACAAACCTCAAAAACAACACAAAAATGGGTCACAGAGCACAAATACAAGCTTCTGCTGCCCATCCCAGTCCTCTGACCTGAACCCTATAGAAAATGAGTGAACTGAAGAGAAGAAGCACCAACATGGAGCTGTGAATCTAAAGGGTCTGGAGTGATTCTGGATGAAGGAATGGTCTCTGATCTCTTGTCAGGTGTTCTCTAACCTCATCAGGCATTATAGGAGAAAATTTAGAGCCGTTAAACTGGCAAATGGAGGTTTCAAAAAGAATTGAATAAAAGGGTGCCGTTAATTGTGGCCAATGTGTATTAGAGAAAAATTTCATAATGATATTTACCTCCATTTTAAATTCTTATTATCCAATGAAAGGTTAGATTTTTGTGAATTTTTAAAATAAAAGATCAAAAGGATTAACAATGCAGATTCATTTTCACAGCCTTCTTTGATCATATTTATCAAGGGTGCCGATATTTTTAGCCATGACTGTGTGTATATTTTATATATATATATAAACCACTGAATATTTTTAGGAATAGCCAATAACACATTGTATTTTTCTTTTATGCCAAAAGTCATTAGGATATTAAGTAAAAATCATGTTCCATGAAGATATTTTGTAAATGTCCTATCAAAACTTAATTTTTGATAAGTAGTATGCATTGCTAAGGACTTCATTTGGACAGCTTTAAAGGCGATTTTCTCGATATTTAGATGTTATATTTTGATATTTTGATCAACTTATTTTAGATCTTATTCTAATATGCCGATTTTGTGCTAAAGGAAAAAAAAAAGTCTTATATCAAACCGAAATTTTTTTCAGTATTCTTTGAAACATAATCTTTTTGTAGCATTATAATTGTCTTTTTAAAATCAATTTAATGCATCCCTGCTGTATATAATTATTAATTATATAACTATAATCAATTTATTTAAATATAATTATTGAATTTTATAATTATTGATTTCATATAAACTGTCTTTCCTTTTAATGGTAACAAATCTCAGTACTTAATGGGGGGGGGGCACAGAGTTCAAATCCTTCTGTCATTAAATGGATATTAGTTTTTCATTTTGATTATCAAATAACCTGTCAGTTATTTCTTAAACTGATAAACTGGATGTTCTAAATCTTGTTCAAAAACTCTCCTTGTGCAAATTATGCTCTATATAATGTATCAGATACATTATTACAGTATAGAGTAATACAATAAAATATTTTTTCTAGCTATGGCAGAAATAAAGAACTGAAAAAGGACACTTAAACTAGAGAATCTCTTGTGGCAACACATATACATAATGTAAAACAACACATCAAATTGTGCTACCGTAGAAGCAGTTGTGCACTGTGTACAGAATATATTTTATGTCTTAGTCAGTGTGTGTGTGTGTGTGTGTGTGTGTGCGTGTTTATAAAGACTGATTCATGAGTATTTACTGACTGGCCTTTTGGCTTGACGGCCTGGAAACAATAAATGATGAGTGAAGTGCTTGGATGGCCAGCTCCCTCATTTATCCAGCAATAATTACAATACTGACCTTTTATATTCAATTACACTATACAGCCTCTTAAATGAGCACTGGGAGTGTGTGTGTGTGTGTGTGTGTGTGTGTGTGTGTGTGAGAGAGAGAGTCATTTGAATGAATTTAAATTGTAGGCGTTCTGTTAGAGAGAGCTTGATTTATAAAACCAGAAACCTGGCTAAAAGGTCACTGGTGGAGATAGAGATTTTGTTCGCGTGCCGGCACACTGACATATACACATGCACAGGCCACGGTGATCTTTAGCTCATCTATTCATACTAATTACATTCCGCAACGCCCATTAGGTACATTTTATTATAAGATGAGTAGTTCTGGTCTTGAATGCTGATTTGTCAATACAGCATTCCAGTCGTGCTAAAATACACAATGTGGTAACAGCTAAATGCAAAACATCTGTTTACAAGCTACTGGCGTAAGTCACAACACCCACAGAAGCCAACTATTAACCCTGAGAGATTGTCATTTCAAACACATACAACTATTGTTTACTGTCGAAACACTAATTATTATTATTATTATTATTATTATAGGACCTGAGAGATTTCCGTCCTTCCACTGAAAGTCCATTCCTGCAAAACTAAACAGCGAGGTTCGTTCTTCTATAAAAAACAATCAGTGTTGGGGAGTAATTAGATACATGTAACGTTGCACATGTTACATATTACAAAATATATGTTAACTGTAATCAGTTACAGTTACTGAGAAAAAATGTATAATGAAATTCACAGTTGCTTTTAAAAATGTTAACGATTACAAAGGGGGTTACATCTGAATATTTTCACACACACACACACACACATACAGATTTTATTCATTTATTTCTCAAATTGCACTGACTGCTCTAAAATATGCTTTATTTTTCAAGATTAACTTTTTTTCCCCAAGGCATTGTTATAGCTGTGACGCCATAGTTGTGCAAACATTTGATTTAAAAAACAGTATCATAGCAATTAAACTATTTCTTGTTATGATTTTAAATCTGTATTTAACCTTAGAACGATCTCAAAGTAAAAAAAAAAAAAAAAAGAAAAGAAAAAAGACCTGATTTTGTGAGACCTGATTAAAATTAAATTATTATATTCTTAATTGAAGTGATGAAGGATTTTGAAAGTTTGACAGAAAGCAATGTTGAGTACTAGTGTAGTGTACCTGTTTTAATATGATTAACAATTGAAAACATTTGTTATACATTTAGAAAAGTAATCCAAAAGTAATCAGTTACATTACTTTAATAAAGTAATTGAAATAGTTACACTACTTGTTACATTTTAAATAACTTGTAATCTGTAGCCTATTTCCAAAGTAACATTCCCAAACTGTAGGTTCGCACAGAGCCGTTGGGTTCACAGACCATCGGCTGTGCAGGATTATGGCATCTTTCGAATATTCAGTGATTACTATGGTGAATGACGTCAAGTTGATCACTACAATATGGTGGACGGCTTACGTATAACGGCTTACCGAACAAGTGGTTGCCGAACAACACACAAATGTAAACAAAGGTGTATGTTTGTGGAGTAATTTACAACAGCTTCGAACTTGGCTCAACCAATCAGAATCAAGGACTGGAACTATCTGTTTTATAAATGTGAATAAAAGCCTATATAAATCTGTTCATCAAATAAAATCATGTTTCTTCAAAAGACTTAGATTAAAGTTGATTCACATGGATTACCTTAAATATGTCGTTATGGAGTGCCAATGTTTTGGTGGAATGGACTTTCAATAAAAGGACAGCAATCTATCAGGTTTCATTAAGAATACAATTGCGTTTCATAGAAGAACACAAAGCTTATGGGTTTAGAATGACACGAGGGAGATTAATTAGTGACAAAATGTCCATTTTGGGCTAAACTACCCCTTAAAAATGACTATTCTGTCATCATTTATTTACCCTAATGTGCTTCTACACCTGTATGACTTTCTGTCTTCTGCAAAACACAAAATAATTCTTCATTCATTTTTGTCCTTACAATTAAAGTCAATTGGACCAAAGCAACACTTGACCTCACTGATAAAAACAAACACTGAGACAATTTTCAAAGCATTTTCTTTTGTGTTCTACAGGGTTTTTTTTATTACATGTCAGACAGCATCTTTTACCTCTTCACGGATCGGTCTAGTCTTAAATCATTCAAACCCCAAGATAAAACAGACACAACACACACACACACACACACACACACACACACACACACACACAATAGCGACAAAACAAGTGCACGTCTATAGAAACACCCAGAGCAATGATTTAGCAGTGTGTTAGCATGTCTGAATGTGTGGAGATGTGTCTGATTGGTGCAAACATACTCACAATACAAGAGATGAACTACATTTGTTTTGACTTAGCAAATGGATTTGATCTGATCTGATTTGACTTAATAATAAGGCATAGACACAGTTTAAATATATCAGCAGACTAAATGTGAGAAATTCTCGCAAAAAACTCTCGCTGAAGCCCAGAGAGATGCCCTCGCTTTGGCTGCTGTTTAAAGTAAATCGACTGAAAAAATTCACTGTGTGTGTGTCTGGGAGATATCGGGCATCTCTATGAGCATTGGGCGGCTGGTATGAGGTGATGTTGTATGGATTGGGATGGAGAGGCCGATGGACGGTAGTACTCACTGTTGACGCTACCTGCTAGTGCATTTATGTTATTGAGGCCCACGGTGGCCCCAGCCAGACCCTGCAGTGTCCCCAGAGAACCCAGGGAACCCATCGCACCCGCGCTGGAGTTAACTGTGGAACCTGCTGTGGGGAAAGACAGACAGAGCAGGAAGGAGAGACAGGTGGAAAAATGGAAGAGAGAAAAAGAGAGATGTTTGAACGTACACATACATTCGCAGATGATACTGAAATGGTTAAATTTACATACATAAAAGCTTCGATGGAGGTACACAGAGGGAAGGATGTATGGATGGAAGATTGATTCACTGATAGATGGTAGGGTTGGGCAACTTTGATGGCAATGTAACATTAAGCCATGTTGTAAATATCGTGATGATATTATTGTGCAATTTATTAGGCCATTAAGTTTTCTAAAGAGGGTATCATTAGACTAATTTTGCAATTCTTCCTTGTCCTGTAACTTGTGCATCAAGACATATTTTTTTTTATTGTTTCTTACTGTGTATTGTTACATACTGGTGCATGCAAATTAAAAAATAAATAAATAAATAAATAAATGTGATTTTTCTTTGTGGAACGTGTGAAAAAACATGCATTGATTATAAATTATGTTAATGTATTTTTTTTCTTTTGCATTCAGTATTTATAAAATACTTTACTACAAAGATTTTTCTGTAAAAAAACAAAACAAAAAAAAACACTATGACATTGAATATCAAAGAACTAGAAATTATTGTATTTTTTTTTTTTTTTGCTATATGATGCATTCATAATAAAGTGGATAAGGTGGATGGATGGTCAGATGGATAGATAGATATATGCATGCATCGTTCTTTATTAATTCCTAAAGGGAATCAGTTAAAATTGCAGGAAAAAAAAGACAAGATAGAGACATCAACAACAATAAAGATTATTGCAATCATGACGATGATGACGACGACAATGTTTTCAGAAAAGAGCAATAAAATACAAACAAAACATCTCTCGAAACAAAAGAACTCTGAAGCATATAAAAGCTTTTCCCTCTGCTTCATTTTGAAAGTTTGAAAGAAATTTTCGAGTTTCAAAGCAATACACAAAGTTGCATGTCTAACCAGCGAACCAAGTGTCACACATAAGTGTCTGCTAGTTTCACACTTCATCTTTTCCAAAATGAATGGAGCACGGTTAAAGCCAAGGAGCACAACAGCGTAACGCCACACATATGAACACAGTCTCCCAAACATGATGATGATGAACGTGAACCATGATGGACGTTATCAAGGAACTACGCAAACAAACACACACATATAAACACAACATGAAAACTTAATTACGATGCAGGACATTCAAACATCAAAGAGAATGGCGAACTCGACTACAACAGATGAACGGACAACGACGCTATGGTGGAAATGATACTGATATCGAAGATGATGATGATGATGATGATGATGGGATGGCCTCTGGTTACCTGGGCTGGCCAGGGCTCCCAGGGACCCTGTGCTGGAGGTCAGGGCGCTAGCTGTGGACGGGCTGGCCGAGCTCTGTGCTGCAGCCGCTGCTGCTGCTAGAGTGGCCAGATTCTGCAACTGCAGAGCATTCATACCTGAAGAAAGAGAAAGCGTCAATGTGTGCGTGTGTGTGTGTGTGTGTGTGTTTTGCGCATGTTATACTAAAGGAATCACATGTGCTACAGAATGCTCTACACGAGCAGGTATTTGTGTACAAGAGTTAGTTGAGTTGTGTGTTGAGGCGTTTCGAACTGAAGTTCCGATTCTATGCGTGAGCTCGGGTGCATCTATTCCAAAGGTGACTCTAGATTAGCGTGTTTGGGACACGGCTACATGCAGTGGCCATGACGCCAACACACTGCGGGAAGTGGCTTGCAGCCAAGAAGGACAGAGATTGGAAGTGGTAGAACAGGAAAATGCACAGCATGTGTCGTATATACACGTAAAATGTATATGCTCTATACTATGAGGAAGCACGCACACACAAAGAAAAAAAAAACACGCACAAGAGACACACAAGACTTCAGAATTACAGTATCTGAATTGTAGAGGAATTATAGGCCCAGTCCCAAATGCCACCCTCCTACAAGTCCATAATTTGGTGACCAATGCCCAATTATGGTCTGGTAGTCATCCCAAGTGTTGGCTCGATGAAAGTGTGCAATAAGAGAAGATTGTAAGCACCCATTTGAAAATTAATAAGTATCACGGACAAGTGACAACCTGAAAGGTGACAAGTACACATCAATGTTTGTCAATTGAGACTGAAAGCAAAGGCTCAAATGCAGGATCTGAAGCCATCTGGAAAAAAATGTCTTTGTTTTTCCAGCCTTATCCCTTTAGACAGCACTAGCATGTAATTTGAATTGGTCAGACAGTGCTCTGGGGACGCCACGGTTGTCTGCCCTCCCGATCCACTGAGCAAGCAAGAGAAGTGCATTAAGAGTCTAATTAGCACATCACAGAAGGTGATTAGAGACAGGAAATCTACCTCTAATTGCAAAACAAAGCCCAGGTCAAGACATAAGAGCAGAGATGATTCCATAATGCGTTACAGGTCCTGAACAGCAGGTTTAAAATCAGCATGAAATGGCTCTCAAGACCCAGTCCACTTCCGTAATGTGGCATTTCCAAAAGAAACGAATACTCAACAGTGAAAGAAAAAATTGGCCAGGACTTGTGAAAAGTGGTCTCAGCCTAGGTGGTTTGAAGGAAGGGTTTGAAAAACAAGAGTGATCAGTGGTTTCACCCAAAAATGAAGTTTTAATTATTACATTATAACAAAATATTATGAAGGCAAAATTTGTAATTGTTTTGAGTAACTGTTACCAGTAAAGAATGTTGAAAGGTCAATTAAATAGGTCATTTCTGAATTCATGGTTCAAGACTTCAACCTTGAATAGTATATAATATAAAATAAGCTAGAAAAATCTTCATTGGATGAGAAAGTGCAGTGTTGGGAGGTCAAAAAGGGAGGTTATGACAGAAATGGACTCTGAAATTGAGGGCTTTGTGACCGCCTTTGTGCTTCTGAATAAAGCGGAAAAGGAACCATTTTGAGTTTTTGGCACACAAGTGTCAAAAAATGGGCATTGAGTATTTGGCACAATGTGAGTTCTGTGGTTGAGAAGGGCACTTCTGCTAGTGTGTGTGAGAGAGAGATCCATCCATGCAGTATGTTCACACTCTCAGCGTACTGAGCGGAGAGAGAGGTGTCAGGAAAGAGGTGATGCTGGCTCTCGCTGAATGTTCATCATGTGTAATGGAGCTCCTTATGGCTCGTAACTCCACCCACAGCACAGACACAGCAGATGTCAGCTGTATATATCGTCTGCCAATCATAGACCGTTGCCAGGCGACAGATGGAGGGGCCCAAAGATTTCACAATTCAGCCGAGAAAAGCCTTCAAATCCTGTTGAGTTTGAGAGCTCCTGTCGATTCGCACTTCAAGCAGTGTCTCAAACAGACTGATATGTTTATCTGGTCATATTGAGCAGGTTTCTGGCTTGGGTTTATGCAATGGTCTACTTTGAACTTTTTAAATTTTAATTTTTGGCCATTGTTCCACTTCAACAGACCACAGAAAAAAAAATAGTGGGAGTGATGAGGGACGAGGCAGATCAGATCTAAACCTGCATCTCTTGCATGAGCTTCAACATGTAGCCAATGTCCTGCAAAGTGTAGCTCCAACCTGCCCCACCACACTTGCTTGGAGTTTCTATAGTTAGTTCAGGCATGTTTAATTAGAATTAGAGCTACAATTTGCAGGATAGTGGTCTATCTGCAGTGGTCTATCTTCTAGGGTGTTTTTTTAGCTACTGGTGTTCCTCAAGTATTAGGATTGGGCCCACTCAAGTTTTGCATTAAACAAAATATTTAAGTGTGACAAATGCATTCATACCAATTAACTGGGTTTAATTAGGATTAGAGCTAAACTCTGCAGGATAGTGGTCATCCAGGAGCAAGGATGGATACCCCTGATGTACATCAACCACTAAGCTATGGCTATACTTTATACCTAGAAGTTTGATTGTATTTGGCTCATTTGTACAGAGGTAAATTCATATATGGCAAATCAAGTATCATCACATTAAGTTTAGGATCAACACAGTCAAATGTCATTAGTTGAACCTGGTGAAAAGTCTTGACATGCCATATTTAAATGTTTAACATGTACATAACAGTCTGTTCTATTTTCATTTTCACGTAAAATAGCAGCTTGTACATTTTAAAAAACTATACCTTTATGTTCCACAAAAGAATTAAGCCAAAAACATTTGGAACGACACATGAGCAAATTACAGAATTTTAATTTCTGGTTGAATGGTTCCTTTAATCCAGCACTGACACATTGCTGTGTATAATCTGTACGTATAATAACAAACTACTTTGTCCATCATGCTTGACCAATTCCCATTCATTTCCGCAAATAAACCAGTTTGATTAAAAGTCTAAACTAAGCTGTTTTGGGGAACATATTGCTTTAAAAATGAGGTCCAGAAAATTCAATTGTTATGGTAATGTGGGAATTTCTCGCTCTTTAATTGTATGATGGCAGCTGCTGCTGGTTTGGCTCGATGTGAACTTCATTCTCGCTGAGAGGCTGTCACAGATGTACCACTAAACTTAAACGAGAGCTTCCAGAACTCTTCATAATGGTAAACAAAAACACCACAGTCCTGCTCACCCTCTCCACAAGAGCCTCCATTAATGAGGAAGCCACTCTCTGGTGTGCAAAACTGTTGTCAGGGGGGAAGGCTTTAGGAGATAAAGGCACTCATCCTACACACACTGTAAGCCATTTTGGATGCTAATACGTTCTCTTTCTTTCATCCTTAGCAGCTGCAATTAGGCGAGAGCGCGTGCTATAAATATTTCACTTTCCTTGAAGGCCTGGCAGCTTGATAAACAGACCACAATTAAGACCTGACAAGAACAGAGACGCACACTGGGAATGTAACGCACAAGACAGCGAAAAAACATTGAAAATAGAAAAAAGAAGAAAAGGAAAGTAAGCAAAGAGGAACTTTCATTTTTGTTGCATCTAGCATGATGTCGGAGGCATAAAAACTGTCAAAGAGAGAACAACATGCACCTGTCTAACAGCCGGAATAAGCAGGAGCTCATTGGCAGATGTTGTAAAACACTAATCATATTCCAGAGTGCTAAACCAAGTCAGCGTGAAGATAGAATAACATATCATGTTGCTTCGACAAGGAATCCATCTTGTGTTGCTGAATTCTCTGCAGGTTTCTGGTGAATTTGACAGTATTCGTGGCATGAACAAACTGTGATAAGTGGCCTATTTGGATAAGGGTATTTTCATTTTTCCTCTTCTTTGAGAATTGCTAAAGTGAAAATGTAAAAAGCTGAAGACATCTGAGGGTTGATGGGGCATATCATCATGATTTGGTCTCCCATAAGCCTCACAGAGCTCAGGCAAGGAGATATGATTGGATGATGAGACAAACTCATCTTCCAAGAAACAAAAAAAAAAAAAAGGGTTTGATGCAAATCAGAACAAGCATGGAAAGAATGACTTTTTTGTGATCAATCAAGTCTCAGTTCATCATCAAATTCTGACACACACACACACACACACACACACACACACACACACACACACACACACACACACACACACACACACACACACACATTTACAAACATTACAAAGTGTCCAGGTGTGCTACACTTTGTCAAGAACTCTGCAACATGTTGAATCTAAACTGAGGCAGGATGAGAATATTCTCAGCCGAACCTCTGCTGATCCCGAATCTGCTCAGGTTTGAGGTATCAAACTGTTTTTTGTTTGTTTGTTTGTTTGTTTTTTTATGCAATTCATAGCAGGGATTAATGGTTTAGTAGGGGGGGATGGAAGTTTAGTTGAGGAGTTACAATGGGGCTAGTTGGGTTAACACAGATCTGAGTTCAGTATCTCACCTGCCATTTGTTGAATACCACTGAACGCTCCTAGGTTACTGGAGGAGGTTGCTTGTTGGAGCAACTGGGAGAAAGAGAGAAAAAAAACAGACCATTAATGTGCAATCATTATTATGTATTGGCTTATGGTGATGGATATATAAGGATAATGTTTGAAGGAGCTAGTGTTAGCTAAATATAGATGAAACATTGTGGTTTGTTTCCATGTTCCATGCTGTCTGGAGTGACACTATAGAGCAGTCTGTCAACAGTGAAGCAACACAAAAGCCTCTGTTAGGGTGTGTTTTTTTAAGCTACTGGTGTTCCTCAAGTATTAGGACTGGGCCCACTCTAGTTTTGTATTAAACTACATATTTAAGTGTAATAAATGCATTCATACTAACAAAATCACAGCCAATTAAAATATATTTGATCTCTAATACACAGCATGTGTGCTGTCTAATGTTAACAGCACTTTATAGTGCAGCAAAAGAAAAAGTTACCAACAAAATAGCTTGTGGCATCACACATTATTGCGATGCAGCTGCCTAAGACAAAAACTCAGTTTAAGGTTTAATTTATTGTTGAAAGCAATAAATCTAACACAGTGAGGCTGGTTAAAATACTGTGTTAGAAAGGTTATAAGGCATAATTAATATAGTCCATATACATAAAATAATGCTAACTGTGGACTCTGTTGTCTCTAAACACAATAATTTGCGATTAACATAAAACAGTTCTGAGAGTGAAAACCATGTAAAAAATATTCAGAGGAACAAAATCATAAAAGACTTGAGGACCACTTCAAGGTATTAGCCTCATACATCGGTGCCAGTGAAAACTGTCATGCTAAGAGTCACCCGTCAGTTCTGCTGGCAGTGTGTTGCTGTCCTGTGCAGTTTCTGCACATGAAAGGGGAGAGGAAAGCAGACTCTAAATGACTCTAGAGGATTAGGATGACATTGAACTAGACCTCTCAGACTGCTTAAAAGCTAAATGTAACCTCAAAATGACAGGGAAGTGGAAAAAGGCAGAAAAAGGAGAAGCAGAATGGTGGGAGAGATGGCCCTGTCCCAATGCTCTTGCATAGTCCTTTAATCCTCACCCACTGTCCTTATGGACTAAAACGCGAGTAAATGTCACCACCATGTTGCATCCTCTTTATATTTAGTAGGATGAAGACGGGCATGAGTGAAACAGGGAATTTATGCATTGTCCTCATCCCAATCCAATTACACAACAGAACCCAAGCCGGTTTCTGCAAATAAAAATCTCTTTCATTTTTTCTATAGAAAGAAAGATATTTAACAAAATTGCATAAACCTTTTAAGACAGACCTACCATGATTGTTAAAGCCTATATATGTTCCTAAATTAATTCTATAGGCATTGTTTATGTAATTTCTATATTTATTTTTAAACATAATTTCATTTTCATTTGATTAGACCTACATTCTTTGCAATGCACCATGCCATTGGATAAAATGTTGAATTGTGGTGACTCATCTCAGCGCTGGTTGGTTTGGGATCATGGCTTTAACTATAGATTTTAAAAATGCCAATGCCAACAGGAAAAATACTTTTGAAACCAAGGCTGTTTAAAAATGGTTCCCTCTCCATCTGCCTTCTTGAAAATACAAAGAAAGCCGGAGCGACTGTATCCCTAATGCAGTGGTTCTCAGCCTTTCTGACTCTGTAAGGCCCCCTTGTTACCACAACTATATTTGAAGGCTCCATGACTTTTCCTGTTTGTGATTTACTGGAAAAGGATTAAGGATAAGTATTATTAAAAATATGTTTTCATAATTTCTACAAAATATAAATATTTTAAAGCTTGGCATAACTATACAATGTATATGTATGTCAACAGAGTTTAAAGATTTTAATATTTTACATGAATTTCCAGGTTTATAAATCACACTTTTAAACTGTACTGTATATCCTGTTTTTTTCTAGACAGTGGGGAACCTGGTTCTTTTATGAAGCAAAGAACTGTTTTACAGGGTGAATTAAAATAAGAAATATCTTGATTTTCAGGTGTATTAGTGTTTGCTCTGTCTTATTTTAAATAATTTTAAGTCTTAATGCCCTATCGCAAGTTTGATGTGGCCCCCTGGTTAAGAACCACTGCCCTAACAGCTTCTCAATAGCAGCACTACCCTTCAAAATTTTGAGTATGGGGACCGGTTTCGAGGCGAACTTCGATCAAGGCGCGATCGAAGGCGCGATCGAAGTTCAACAGATGAGAGATTTGGAAAAGGGGTTAAGACTGGCTCAGAGAGAGCAAGAGAGGTGGGGGCGGGGCAGGTGGGCGGAGACAGTGACTGACTGCGGCGGCTGCGCTGGCTGTGCTGCTGGTGGGCGTGGCTACATGGGTGTGTCCTCTTACTGCCAGATACTGCGGGGTGAGGCCAGTCAGGCCGGTCAGGCTGCCCCAGGCAGACGCGCTGTTCAACTGCTGCATCTGCTGCGCCAACTGCTGCTGCAGCCGCCGCTGTTCCTTATCCTTCTGCGTGTCGGCAAACTTCACCACCATGGGGGAGGAGCAGCCCTGTGAGGACAGATTGAAAGAGAGAAGAGGAAAGTGGAAGAGGGAGATGGATAAAAAAAAAAAAAGAAAAAAAAGAAGGAAAGCTAAATATCTAGAAGAGCAATGATCTTGTGCAGTGGTACTGCATAAACCGATAATGGCACACAAACACACACAACCGCTGGAGCGACGGGAGTTCTTGGTGAAATGAGAGTTCTGTGCTGTGCTGCTGATTTTATTTCCCAGGAAAGCGATTTCCTGCTTTATAAAACTATTTCATCATCTGTCTGAGAGAGCGAGCGAGATCTCCCACCCCACAGCCCTCACTACACCCTACAGACCTGCGCATTTCTGCTAATCTCTCACACGTTCGGTCTCTTTCCCCGACGAAAGCAAACAGACCTAAACACCATGGGGCTGACCTGCGATGCCCGTTTAAGTAAAGTCCTGGGGGTCAGAATATAATGAAAGAAGGGTGTGCGTGTGCATAGCAAGTAATAGTGTTATTTCATAAAAGGGTTATTCAATCAAAATGAAACATTTTCTCATGATTTACTCAGCATCATGTTCCTCGAAAACAGTTAAACTGCTGAATACAAAAATCTCTAAAAAGGTCCAAAAGGGTTAATCTGATGTCCAGGTTACATTTTGTTCCATTCATTCATTAAAAAAAATGCATAAGACAATGACAACATAGTCAAAATATGTTTGGCACCGTGACATTATTTTTATGAGAATTGAGCACATCCTCCCAAAATTCTCATTACCATAATGCCCCTATGTTTTATTATTATTATTATTATTATTATTATTATTATTATTATTATTATTATTATTATTATTATTATTATTATTATTATTTTATTATTTGACTATTTTTATTTTGTAATTTCCATTACTGTTAGTGCTGATTCTTATTAGTTTCTAATTACTATAATACAACAACAATGCTATTTTATTAAAATATGCATAATACAGATAATTTACAATTACAATAATATATCAAATGATTGTATTCTCAATGATTATTAGATTCCAATTACTATATACAATAATTTATTGTAATATAAAATTTGCATAAATTGAAGACTTAATTTAAATATTTTTTCTAATGCAATAATGCATTTTTTCCCCATTATGGTAATAAGAAGTGGGCTAAGCAAATGTGTTGAATAAACTTATTTATTTATTTTTAACATGATTCAATACAGTTATACTTTTATTTAACTAAAACAAGTTGTATTCTTTCTTCTTGGTCTGGTGTAAAATCTGACCTGGTGTAAAATCTGGTGTAAAATCTGGTAAAATCTGGTGTAAAATCTGACCTGGGGCATGAGATGCAACCAAAGATGTACCATAAGTCGACACAAACCACTTGCTATATTCAAAGTCTTCTAAAGAGTGCTTTGTGCGAGGAACAGACCAAAATTTAAATCATCACAGTTGAGCAGAAGATAACAGAATTCTACTTCTCTGACGTGAACACATGAGCTCATACGTTACAGAAGACAGACTTTGTGAATGGTGTACAGCAAGAACATTCCGAAACACCATTACATGTATTAATATCAAAGCTGTTCCTCAGGCAATGCCAGCTAACGCAGGGCAGCCATATGGAGCCACAAGAGGACGAAAGATTGAGACGAGTGCTTCAAGGCAATTATTCTACATCTCTGTCTCTTGTCTCTACCTTACAGGTGCTGATTCACTCTGATAAATCACTCTGCCTCTTTTACTGTGCTCTCTCTGAACTGCAACCACAGCCTGACAAAAAAAGATGAAAGATCACAGACCCTCTAGAACGTGTGTGTGTGTGTGTGTGTGTGTGTGTGTGCATGTTTGTGTGTGCGAGAGAGAACATTTGAGAGTTTCTTGGAGGTGGAGCGCCTCACATCCACCCGGAGTGTTCTTCGGTGTTCCTTCCATTTGGAGAGCTGATTTTCTTATTTCTGCTCTCAGATGGAGGGGAGGTAAAAATAAAACTTGTAAGGGTGGGGGGAATGAGATTTAACTCAAGCTGTCAATCGAGTGGTGCCATCGCCGAGTGAACATCTCAAGAGACCTAAAAAATCTCATTACTCACTGGCTCTATCTCAGTCTTTCTCTCTCTCCCACACACACACACACACACACATACTCTCTACAGGCTAATGTGAAAGAAGCAGAATGAAGCTAAAATGTTAGCTCAAGTTAACATTGTTAGAGTTGGTATCACTTGACTGACTGTTAATCTCACAAAAACATGCCCAGTTCACATACCCCCCCCCCCCCCCCCCCTTATACGAAGAACCCATTTAAGGATGGATTGTATGTTTTTTTTGTGTTAATTGTACAGTACTTTGGTCTGCATATACAGATGTGTATATGCTTAAGAAAATGCTTATTGCTTAAGAAAATGAATACGTACATACTATTCATTTCTATATGTAAAATAAAATATGTATAGAAATAATGTTTTTTAAAGAAATAAATTTAAATTTGTAAGTAATTACCCTCCTTCTGATTTAAATAAAAATAAACACTGTATTACAGTACATATAAATAAAAACAAATATATATTTAATGTATTATAGTAATTGGAATTATATTACATTTTATTTATAAAGCATA
Organism: Acrossocheilus fasciatus; assembly: GCA_036784905.1. Taxonomy (NCBI): domain Eukaryota; kingdom Metazoa; phylum Chordata; class Actinopteri; order Cypriniformes; family Cyprinidae; genus Acrossocheilus; species Acrossocheilus fasciatus. The sequence goes on from CM071941.1 coordinate 17,118,843, forward strand.
TATTGATGCCACTACACCCCAAAATAATGTTGTATATACACTTTACGAATTTAATTTATCATAGCTTTTTTTCCCATATTGTCAAGCAACAATGCAAAAAATAAAATAAAATAAAATAATAATAATAATAATAATAATAATAATAATAATAATAATAATAATAATAATAATAATAATAATAATAATAATAATAAATAAATAAATAAATAGCCCTTGTGATATCATTGTGTGTTTTATAGCTGATCCCTTGGGTTCTTTACATTAATTGTACAGTAATTTGCATATTTCCTATTGCTTAAGAAAATTAATACATAAATACTATTTGTTTATATATATATATTAAACAGAATATATACAGAAGTATTATATTTTTTAAATAAATAAATTCATTTTTAAATAAATATAAATAACAGTAGTTTGTTGTAATTATATATAAAAAATAAGGTATTACAGTACATATAACAAATAAAATAAAACACTTTAATAAAACACAATTTTTAAATGTAAATAAGCATATACTGGAGCCACTACAGCACAAAATAATATTGTATAAACAATTTACAAATTAAATTTATTGTAGTTTTTCTTTTTCATATTGTCAAGCAACAATATTATATATATATATATATATGCATGTATATATTTAAGAAAAATATTTTACGTTTATATATTAAATAAATTTATACATATAAATATATACATGTAAATTAATGTTAATATTTTCAAAGTATGTGCTGTATGTGTGTGTCTTCATATATACATAAGAAATATACACAGTACACACATATATTATGTAAAAAAAATATAAATTTTGGATGTGATTAATCACGATTAATCATTTGACAGCACTAATTATATATATATATATATATATATATATATATATATATATATATATATATATATATATATATATATATATATATATATATATATATATAAAATGTATTTATTTATTTATTTTTTTGAGAGAGAGATATATGACCTGGGCTGCCATGCACACAGTCCCATGAAATATACTGGTGTAAACGAGTGTGCATCTGTGAAGAAAGACACATACACACACACACACACCACAAAAACAGTAACGCCATCACAGAGATAAAAAGAGACAAACATATCAAACGAGATGAATGTCCAGGGAGACTATTGCAAACCACAGCACTGAAAACAACCCTTTGAGACGACACTAAAGGAGCAAGGCCGCTCGCGACTGTGTGCGAGTACCCAGGCACATGCATGACCACCCTCGGTCATATCCGTTTTCATTAAGTCATGACATTCAGAAAGGCCACAAATTCCTCGGTGTGAGGGGAGGGTGGAGAGATGGCCGAAAACAAACAACAACCCGACACAATTTACTCACTCTCATCTAAACCGGGTAATTACTTTCCCTTTGCCAAAAAAGATGTGGCAAAAACGCCTATTTGGACACATAGTGTGCACAAAGACACAACAGAAGCACCCTGAAGTGAATAGTGGATCATTTATACATGGTCAGTTACATGAAGGACGAATATATGAATTGATAATTACAAACCTTCAGAGGCTTGACAAAACAACTTAAATCCATTAGTGTCAGTGATTTCTGATTGGTTAATAGGTGGTCTTTAAAACCGGGCGTTAGTGTTAAAAACTGAGTGTATGCAAGGGTTAACATGCAATGGGAAATTCGCAGAGAGTGGTGACATGCGTGCGCAAACTCGTGCACACACAAGCGAATAGTTAGGGCCCTGTATTAGACAGCTGTCAGCACCCTCTGATTTGGTGTGTCAGAGCTTTGACATTTTGACAGGCACTGAGACGGACTGCTAAACTCTGAGAGCAGCACGCCGGCATTCTACAGGGCAATCACAATGCAAGGGCCCGTCGGAGGTCTGTTATTAAAGCGTCTGTGACATCGTCACCGTGAGACCCGTCTGCTAATGGCAGACTGGTTGCGTGGTGGGTGCGGGGGGGTCCTTCTTAGTTTGACCCGTTTGGCCAGGGGTGGTTTTGGCAATGCCTGACAGTAATAACAGGGAGCGAAGAGGCACTTAATATGGTGTTGAAAGTTCTGCAGAAAAGTGAGTGAATGAAGGGAGAATTTGGTTTAAAAAAAGTTTCATCGTTTCAACTTCATAGGGAAAATATTAGAATCTGTACAAGGTTGTAATACTGGCCGCCAATTCAAACAGAAACGAGAGAGAAAAAAGATAGAAAGAGTAAGAGAGGCTCTGTTCTTAAATCTAGTAAGCTTGCCTAGGCAGCATCCTAAGTGAAATAAACATTAGCATGTTAAGCTAAAAACCATATTCTAATAAGCAAAACAAAGTTGAGAATCCAGAAAATGGTGAATGTGGACAGATTCTGCTAAACTAAAAAGAACAATCTCATAAGAAGTGGTCACATTAGCGAAATTTCACGGGCAAAAAAGCTCAATTATCAATTAGTGTAGCAACTAGTTCAGTTCCAAACTAACCAACTTTATATACTGGTTAACACATCAAATGTGTATGTTCAAAGTTTAACAAACTGAAATTTGATGCGAAACACAGTTGACTTTAATAGTGTTAAACATTAGCTTGATGCTAAGCTAACAGCACAACACTCAAATTAACAAAACAAAAAGACACAAAAACAAAATAGTTCATTTAATTAGACATAACTATTAATTTAGATACTCTGTGGTACTGAATGAAATATTGTTGTATATATATATATATATATATATATATATATATATGTATTTGTATATATTTTTGTAAATAACTTCATATCTTTCACCATTTTGGAAGAAAGCCGCTAAGCTAACAACGACACTCCAATAAGTACGCGCAAAAAATGAAAATGGTTGATTTTAATCAGACATAACTACTTTTGTTGATGCTATGAGATGAATTATATTTAGAAGAGACATTTCTTACTGCATTGTATGCCATCTTGGATGGATTTTTTGACAATGCATTACGAAATTATCTTCTCAAAGTGAACATTACAATTTGGTCAGAAGAAAGTTAGAAGAACGACCAAATGAAAGCATCTTCTGGAACAACTTTTCACACCCTTAAAATGCTGCCAACGTAGGCAGCTCACTATGTTTTGGAACAGAGCAGAGATAGAGAAAGGTAGAGTGAGTGTGTGTGTGAGAGAGAGAGAGAGAGAGAGAGAGAGAGAGAGAGAGAGAGAGAGAGAAGACAAGGGTACAGTACCTCCATGGTTTGAGACTGATGCATGGCTTTGATTGCATTCTGTGCCATAGCCCTGGTAGAAAACGTGACAAACGCACATCCTGCAGGAGGGAGGGGAGGGACGTGGGAGGGAGGAGAGGAGAGGAAGGAGGAGAGACGAGAGAGAAACAAAACAAGACAAAAGGGTTGGACAGGTTGTTATAAAGCCAAAAAACAAAGATCGTACAAAGAACACAGCAGACAACAGTGCTATACAGTTGCTAGAATAGAACAATCAACATTCAACATTCAGCTTCAGATAAACATTCAACATTCAACATCTCAAAATACACACTCAACAAAATGTCAGCAATGGATATCAGTTCTTTAGATTTGTTTGGTGTGATGGCTTGGAAACTACAGTATGGGGTTAGAGTGTGTGGCTAGTTTCATCTCTCACACTCACACATACATGTAGGGTTACTGTAATACCAAAAACTGTAATTGTTAATCCAATGAAATTTCAAAATTCTCCATTTCAGTTCTGAAACCACAACAAAACCTAACATGATAACGGAACATACTTTATTTAAATACTTAAACATTAATATAAAAAATAAATTAAAGGTTTAGTTCATCCAAAAATTTAATTATGTTTCTGTTACAATGTTTTCATAAACTTTTTGAAGCTAGAAAATTTTGATAGAATGGCATTTCAATGGAGGGATCTCTCAGGCTTTAATTTGTGTATCGAAGATGAATGAACGTCTGAATGACACAACAGGTTTGTGTAAATGACAATATAAATTTTTGGGTTGAACTAGCCTTTTAAATTTAAACAATTTAAAATAAATTTAAACATGAAATTTAATGCTTCAAATTATTAATGGAATTATTCAAGCAAACAAAGAAACAAAATCAAGAGCAGTGAGTGATTTTCTCTTTTTTTTAATTAATATTATCAAAATAGTGGCACATCTCATAGGCTGAATGTAAAACTGCAAATCTATGCACAGTATTTTTATTCAAAATTATTTTAATACTAACTTTGTACCCAAGTATCTGTGCTATTGATTTCCCCACCAACCCTGTTTCCTTAATATTCCGTCTGTTCATAAATATGTAAAAACACACCCAATTTCTTTCTTTTTAAACAACTGTAATCAAAGCAAACAATCCCTGGAGGGGAGTGTGTGTTTCGGGAGAGCTTGCAATGGCATCTGGGACAAGAAGTCTTGGAACCGAAGCGGTGCAAGCATGAGCCAGAAGAACAGGCCATATGGAGGCATGCTGGGGGAAAACGCAGCCCTGTTTGAAGAGCTCTACACTATTGTGCAGTCCAGCACATTTATACATATGGAGGACACACACATGCACGCATGCATGGACAGTCTAGTTAATGGGTTAACTATTTCTCACACGTCTACATATGCGGATACGCTGAGAAGGGAAAGAATGGAGGAGAGGAAAGAACAAAGTCTTGGCGTCCTGTCTTATCATAAATGGTTCCTTTTAAATTTGGAAACTCTATTTACAATGTGATGTGTGTCCAAGTGTTGTTGGCTAGAATAACAAGGACATGCTGGCCAATTTCATATTACTTTCTCTCTTTTCCTACTGCAACATTCTCATGCTCCCATAGAGAATATTGGGAAATGCAATTTTTTCGCATAAACCTGTAAAGTCATAAATTGACTTAATAAGTATTATTTTCTGGAAAACGTTATCATTCGTACATAATTTGCGCACAAAATACAGTATAGTCAACATTCAAAATTATATATGAAAAATAACACCACATTTCCACCTGGATTCTTTAAGAAAATCTTGACTTTCCAATTAGAAATGAGGACATAGTGGTTGCCCATCTCATAAATGGTTAATGACATCCTAAAATAAAATAAAATAAAATAAAATAAAATAAAATAAAATAAAATAAAATAAAATAAAATAAAATAAAATAAAATAAAATAAAATAAAATAAAATAAAATAAAATAAAATAAAATAAAATAAAATAAAATAAAATAAAATAAAATAAAATAAAATAAAAAAGTTGATTTCATTTATTAAAAAAATAAAAAAATAAATAAATGTCATGTGTCACACGGTGTAACGTGGTGTAACCACAATTTCCTACACTGTGATCATCTTAAATAAAAATAAATAAATATATATTTTAAAGGTAAATAGTATTTCTTATACACATATCATGAATTATTATTTAAACATTAATTATTTTTGTTTTTGGGGAGTTGCACCACATGACATTTTACAATTTGAAATAACCATGCTTTGTCATAAAAAGGTAAAATGATTCAATATTTAAAGAGACATATATACACACACACATATACATACATACATATATATATATATATATATATATATATATATATATATATATATATATATATATATATATATATATATATATATATTTTTTTTTTTTTTTTTTTTTTTTTTTTAAGTACTTTTAATATTTTAAAAAACCTGTTTAAAAATTGCAACTCTTCCCACCTCCCAAACAAATAATATCAATACTTATTTTAATTCAGAAATAAAAAGAAATAAAATTCTCCACATAGAATAGGTGCATTCATTGCATTTTAAGGTTTTTTTTTTTTTTTTTTTTTTTTACTAAATTACAAAAAAGAAGCATCATGCAATTTTACGTGGCTTAAATTCAGCAATAATTCCACCCTGCAATGCGATGTTGAGACCACACGGTTGCGCTGTATATCCGCTGGCACCGTATACCTGCTCCAGCGGACATACCTTTATTCTCTCCTTCTCATTAGCATCTCTCTCTTCACTATCGCTCTGATACAACCTCCTTTCTGTCTTCAGAGCGGGAGAATCTGGCCCCGGCGAACCGGAGCATCACCACAAGTGAAAGCGGAATGAAAGGCTGTTTATTTTTAGAGTTGTTTAATTAGCCTCATCATTAAAGCAGTTTTGGACACTCTAAGGGTAATATTTGTGGGTACTGGCAGGGTGCGAAACTCTAGAGAAACTGTCTCGTGGGGGAGAAATGCGGAAAAAACTTTCTCTTTCAACTCTCAAAGTCCTCGCTTTTGCTGACCTGCGACTGCAGAGTTCATTCACGGTTCGAATGAACTGTGATCTGTTGAGATAAGAAGCTGTTAACGAGGAGACCGAATGAAAGAATTTCCAAGGAAAGCGAGTAATTATTCTTATTACGCAGCCCTCTGGAATACTTGATGGTGATTGGTCAATCGCAGCATTTTGGGGTCAATTTGTTTTGGTATAATGAGCTGAAAACGGCATAATTGTCCTAGTCAACGGATTTCCTCTGTTAGTCTCATCCCATCTTTTTTGTTTTAAATATTAAAATAATTTCAAGTCAAATCACTGTTTCATGTCCATTTATTTAATTAATGCTCAGGTGTTTTTCTAGTGACCATATGACTGTACGTTTTCCCTCACACATGTCGTAGTTGTGGCAAATACAACACCTGTCGGTGTTTAAAAAAAGAGAATGAACGAGGGCGATATAGAGGGATAGAGAGAGCGAAAGATGAGTTTTTTGAAGAAAGTGGGGTAGCTCCCAGGGCACTGCGCTCGCATGTGGCCTGATCTATATTTTATTAATAGTGAAGTTCAATGATGATTGATAGACCGCTTTAATAGCAGCACGAGAGCGCTTTTAAAGTCGTCCTAGTCCATGGGCTTTACCGTACACCTCTTTTACGTACACATTTGCTCATCTATTTATTCATCCAATCCTTTTTTATGGGAGGGGGTGGTAGTTTCTCTCATAGAAGCATTTCAAATATATCTCCAACCACGAGCTCAGGGAATAAAGTTAATCTCCTGTGGAATTAAAATATTCATGAGGACAGGAGGAAAAGACGGAAAATAAGGACTGCGGAGGAGTAGCGCGAATGAGCGGAGGATGGAGGGGCGACTAGAGGAGTGGATGAGGAGGATAAACGAGTGATAAAAGATGGCTGTATGCGAAAGCAGAGGATTGTGGGAAGTTGGAGGTACGCTGTAATTCCCTGCAGGTTACATCAAGATGGAAAAATCTTCAACACTATCATGTACCACATGGAAATCGAACATCCTCCAACACACTGTGAAAGACTGACTTTGCTAACTACAGACATAGATGGCTAGAATGGTAAATTCACTAACTAGTATCAGAATGTATGCATATGTCTACAACAAATATCCCTTTAACGAAGTATAAAAACACAAGCACAGTAATATATCAAACATGTGCTCCATATAAAGCATTGTATTCTACACTTTTGTTGCAAGTTCACATATAAAATTAGTTTCTTGCACCAAAAACACTCATAAAATAGTTTTTATAAGCATTTCCCATACTCTTTATAACTAAAAAGGCTGATTTTGCTACTGTACCTTTAAGACTTCTATATTTAAATAAGCCCTGTTATGATTTGCTAAATGTCAAACTGCTGTAGTTCCAAACGATCTCACAGAGTAATGGAAGTATTTCGTATGAGTTGAAAATTATCATGCAAATTAGCCACCGATACGCCAAAACGTACAATAGTAACGAATTGCCATGAGATTGTGTTGAAACACACTCTTGTTTGTAAGGACAGCATAAGCTGCTTAAAGGAATAGTTCACCCAAAAACTTCTGTCAATTCTGTCATTAATTACTTACCCTCATGTCGTTCCAAAACCTTAAGACCTTTGTTATATTTTTGATGCAATCTGAGACCCTCCATAGATAGCAACGCAACTGACACATTTAAGGCCCATAAAGGTAGTAAAGCCATCGTTAAAATACTTGTGGTACTCTTGTGAAAATGCGTCAAAGACTGACACGAAAGAGAATAAATTGTTGAATAAAGTCATTATTTTTGTTTTCTTCGCACATAAAAAGTATGCTTGTAGCTTCATAACATTAAGGTTAAACCACTGATGTCACATGAACTATTTTAACGATGTTCTTACTACCTTTCTGGGCCTTGAACGTTGTAGTTGCGTTGCTCTCTATCCAGGGTCAGAAAACTCTCGGATTTCATCAAAAATATCTTTATTTGAGTTCTGAAGATGAACAAAGGTTTTACGGGTTTGGAACGAGATGAGGGTGAGTAATTAATAACAGAATTTTCATTTTTGCGTGAACTATCCCTTTAATAATGAATAGGTGTTGATGGGCGGTCATATGTTAATTAGCTTATGGATGTGATGTCACAGTTGTGACGTCCAGTCCGTTCACATAAAAAGTAAAATTCTGTGTGACAAAATCACTGACCATCAAAAACATATTTTTTTTGTTTACTATTTAGCTACATGGAAAGCTGTATTGGACCAATGAGGTTTCAATGTGGGCGTGGCTACCCATTGTGATGCTTCATCGCTTCACATTTGATTAGCTCACAGTGTTAGTTTCAGATTTGCGTTGAAAATTTTGGAGTAACATCAAACTTGTTTCAAAAGAGCAAGAAAAATCCTGTTTTCCATTATATGTTCCCTTTAAAAAATGTAAAAACAAATACAGTATGTACAGTACGTGTCTCACCTCGGCTGAGTCCGTCTGGTCCCCTCAAGATGCGACACTCCTCGATCTGTCCGAAAGGAGAGAACATGACCCGGATGTCGTTCTCATTGCATTTCTTCGACACCATGCCAATGAACAGCTTTCTGTCCTCCACCGCTGAGAGAAAAGAAGGGTGGAAAAAAACAAATGTGACCAACATGTGGTAAAAAAAAAAAGACGTTATGGCTGCATGTGATCAATGTCTCATTAGCACATCAAGCCCAGACACACAAAACCGCAAATTTTTGCTTGGGTCTCTTTGATCTTTCTTTCAATGACCCGAACACTCTCTTTTGCCCGTAATCTGTGTGCGCTGCCTTCTAGTCCTCCTGGGAAGATCCTATTTACTAGCTCAGAGGCCGTAATTATGATGTGATGTGCGTTTATGTTGGAAATAAAATGGATGTGTTGAGCAATTTCATTTTTATTTCCTCCCTTTTCAGTTCACCATAAAGACAGGAAGCTTTTTAGCGCTAATGCACCAAAATGAAGAGGAAAAGGTGCATTAGGTGTGTAATTGATGCTTTATTTATGTATTTTATCATTCTTGCGCAGCCACAGAGAATGATGGGAAATGTAGTTTTGTTGCTCATCTCATTAACCGGCTAAATGAGTAGTATTTTCTGGCAAGCTGTATTGCTATTTTTTTAATCAACAGTAGATAAAATGTGTACAAACTACATTGAATGACATACGGAATACTCTACAAATATCAGTGGAATTGGAATTTCTTTATGTAATTTTGTGGGCTAATTTGATTTTGCTTTCAGCTTCCTATAAGACCATAAAACTTTCAGCTCCATTTAACATGTTACGACGTAATATTGTGAATATGTACGGAAACACACTTCCACCTTAAATTAAATGAATGAATTAATAAATAAAATAATGTGACTTTAAATCTTACAATATAACTTTGCGTTTTAATCATAGACCTTCTATGAAGCAATATTTTAACCAATTTCAAAGAAATGTCGATTTTATTTATAAGTGCATGTGTGAATTATAACAACAAAATATGAGCCCATATGGAATTCTTCACAAATATCCATGAAATTGCGGAACAAAATAAAATAAAATAAAATAAAATCCCCCAATTGTGGCTTTTAAACTTGTGAATGTGAATTGTGAGAGAAAAAGCAAATCTTTAGATGTTTCTAATCTGAAATGATCAGCATAATGGGAAGAGGACTGAACAAGGAAATATTAAAAATACAAATAGAAAACAATGAAATCATATATTCGGTGACAGTTTGCAGTTGTGTGTTTGTGCACGCTTGAGTGTGTGTGAGAAAGAGGGAGAGAGAGCAAGAGAGAGGCAACTGTAATCCAATTTTTTTTAATGAAGAATGTGTCAGCTCTTACCGCTGGGCGGCTGATAAGCAAGCCGCTGCACTCTGGGAAATCGATAGCTCACTTGTTTATTTTGCTGTTTGAATTGTTTGTGCATTTAACAGCGACAGGATGAGCCAGTGATAAGTGCTGTTTCAAAGGCTTCGCCTTTACGCACACACAGTGTCATATCAGAAAATTAACCACACACACACAAACAGGAGCAAGGTTCTCAGTTTGATGGGTTACTGTGTCCACTAATAACCAGAATGAATGCATTACAGCTATGCTTGCAGTGAACACTTGATATAATATCATCTATGAGAGACGTTTTATGGTGGGTCACATCTATAACATCATTGTCACTCAGAGAGACAGACAGACACGGATCCTTTTACACAGACAAGCAGCGGAGCCCAATCTGACTCTGAAGAAAATACATGAAATGCTATTCGTACACCATTTTATTTTCATAAGTCATTTTAGAGGCAGAACAAGTTATTGTATTTTGATTAAATATTACAGCAAATATTTTTCTTTGCAATAACATGCAGCAAATCAAATACAATAAGTCCAATAACTAGTGTTAAGAAAGTTATTATCCATTGACTTGTAAAAATCAATGGATACGATTTTTGGCAAATAATTCTGTTTCAGAGCAATTCGGGAATGAATAATCCAGACTGATTTGTGAACCAGTCTGACAGATTGGTTCAAGAATCGACTCAAAGAAAAGTAAACATTAATATGGCTTGCAAGCAAGTTTTACTCTACACAAAAGCAATTTCTAGCTGATAAAATATTTTAGCTCATGTGTATTAATCATAGACCACCTATGACGTAATATTTTACTAATATCCAAGACATCATAATTTATTTATAAATACATGTGTGAAATTATTATTATTTTACTACAGATTTAAAGATATATGTGTATATATATGCAGTCATGGCCAAAAATATCGGCACCCTTGGTAAATATGATCAAAAGGCGGCTGTGAAAATGAATCTGCATTGTTAATCCTTTTGATCTTTTATTTAAAAATATTCACAAAAATCTCACCTTTCATTGGATAATAAGAATTTAAAATGGGGGGATGTATCATTATGAAATTTTTCTCTAATACACATTGGCCACAATTAACGACACCCTTTTATTCAATACTTTTGGAAACCTCCATTTGCCAGTTTAACGGCTCTAAATTTTCTCCTATAATGCCTGATGAGGTTAGAGAACACTTGACAAGAGATCAGAGACCATTCCTTCATCCAGAATCATTCCAGACCCTTTAGATTCACAGCTCCATGTTGGTGCTTCTTCTCTTCAGTTCACCACTCATTTTCTACAGGGTTCAGGTCAGAGGACTGGGATGGGCAGCAGAAGCTTGGTTTTGTGCTCAGTGACCCATTTTTGTGTTGTTTTTGAGCTTTGTGTTTAGATTATTGTACGGTTGGAAGATCCAAACATGGCCCATTATAAGATTTCTAACAGAGTCAGTCACTTATTGATTTTTTATCTGTTGGTATTTGATAGAATCCATGATGCTATGTGTCTGAACAAGATGTCCAGGACCTCCAGCAGAAATATAGGCCCACAACATCAAAAATACAGCAGTATATTTCATTGTACACATGGGGTCCTTTTTTCCCCTGTGTTCACTGAACCCATCTTGAGTGTTTACTGCTAAAAAGCTAATTTTTTATTTTCATCTGACCATAGAAGCCAGTCCCATTTGAAGTTCCAGTCGTGTCTGATAACTGAATATGCTGGAGTTTGTTTTTGGATGAGCGAGGATAATTTTTCTCGAAAACCTCCCAAACAACATGTGGTGATGTAGGTGCTGTTTGACAATTTTTTTTAAGGTTTTCTGACCCTGAGACTCAACTATTTTCTGCAATTCTCCAGCTGTGGTCCTTGAAGAGTGTTTAGCCACACAAACTCTCCTCCTCACCGTGCATTAGAACGATATAGACACACGTCCTCTTCCAGGCATTCCATAACATTTTATGTTGATTGGAAATTCTTAATTATTGCCCTGATGGTGGAAATGGGAATTTTCACTGCTCTAGCTCTGTTCTTAAAGCCACTTCACTAATTTGTGAAGTTATATTTTGCTGCATATTAGAAATATATTATTAGTTTTTTCTCATTGTGATGGATGATTAAGGAAATTCGGGCTTCGTTTTCTCTCCTATTTACATTTCTGTGAAACAGGAAGCCATGGCTGGATAATTTCATGTTCATAATCACCCTGGAGTGCTCAAAATTGTGAATATGAATGGGAATATACTTCAGAGATATTTTACTCATAATGATTTCTAGGGGTGCCAAAAATTGTGTCCAACATGTATTTGAGAAAAACATTTATTTCATAATGATATTTCCCCCTATTTTAAATGCATATTATCCAATGAAAGGTTAGATTTTTGTGATTTTTTTAAATAAAAGATCAAAAGGATTAACAATGCAGATTAATTTTCACAGCCTTCTTTGTTCATATTTGGCCATGACTGTAAATATATATATATATATATATATATATATATATATATATATATATATATATATATATATATATATATACACACAAAATATTAAAATTTTAGTGCTCAAAGTTATTATGATTTATACAACCATTATAAAATGTGGGAATCAGTATGGTTTATTTATTTATTTTGTAAGAAATCAATACTTTCATGTAGTGAGGATGTATTAAATTGGTTAAAAGTGACAAATTATTTCACATAAATAGATAAAAGCAGTACTTTTGAACTCTCTTTCCATCAAACCATTCAAATAAATCAATAAATCAATCAATGAATAAATTGTGTCATGATTTCCACAATAGAAATAACTGAACTCAAATTACCATATTAGAATCATTTCCAAAGTAATGTTACTCTGAATACTGGAGTAATGGCTGCTGAAAATTATGAGGTGAATCACACAAATAAATTCCATTTCAAAATAGATTAAAATAGAAAACATTTATTTAAAATTATAATAATATTTCACACAAAAAAAAAAAAAAAAAAACTGACCCACATTTTTAAACGGGGTGCAAACTTTGTGCTACATTAAGCATATATATCTTATTTCTTTTTTTTTACTCTTTTTTTTAGGGTAGGTTATGTAGTAACACAGGTGTTATAGTTACATCATAATTCAGCTCTCAAGTTTCTGGAAATGCAGGCCCCTGGCCAAGCACCAAATCCCTTACAGTGGACTTCCTCACCACATCTATAAAATCTTTTTGTGAGCAATATGGCTTATGTGAGTGTGTGTATATGTGTTTGGGTCACTGCCAGGGCACACACTTAAACTATTCTTGACCTGCGGCTCTCCTGGGTTTCAATAATTCATCCATCTCCCAGTCCGTCACACAAACACAGAGACAAACCTCCAGAACAAACATACAGTCAGACGACCTGAGAAAAATAAGAGACGCATACAGACACTCACCATTTGATTTCTCACTGTCTGCGGGCTTCATCTGTATGGGATGGTGCATCTGAAACACAGGACACACACGGGTTACATTTACACAAACACGGCACATTTACTACAACACACTCATTAACGCTCACGCCAGCACATAATCAACCTCGTCTCACTGCCGCACTGATGTTCTACATTATCGCTGTAATCTTGTTAATGTGTCGTCATTTTTTCCGCTGACTCTATTCTTCATCTCGATAGATGCTAGCAGAATGAAGACATACGCGTATCGGGGGTTTGATGAAGGTGATTTGTCAGCACTTTGCCGATGAAATGTTTATTGCGTTCCATTTTTCTTTCGCACACACTTGTTCTTGTTCTCTTAATCTCTAGTCAACGATTTTTTGAATAATTTGCCGTACACATTTTGTCGTTTCATCTGCACAGTTTTTCAGTTGTCAGTTGTCAGATGTCTTTGGGGGGGTTTCACTGTGTAATACTGTATTTTCAGCATTTTTTTTAAAGTGTTGTGTCATAAGGTTTTTCACAAGAATTGCCCTAACTGTTTGACAATATATAATATCGGTCACCATATTCATGTATGTGGTGTAAAATGTCTCACAGCAGGGTTATTTCTTTTTTCCTATCACATAAAACTCATTATGACTTTTTTCTTTTTTTTCAATTTATATATATATATATATATATATATATATATATATATATATATATATATATATATATATTATATTATATATCACAAACCCACACATTTTATTAATACAATTAATAAAATATAATTAGAATTAGTATAATACTTAATATAACATTGAGTATAAAACATATTAAGATACAGATGTATTGAAATTATATGCATGATGCACTTACAAAATCAAACTAACAAATTCCTCATTTTGTCAAATATAAATATTCATCACCATAATTAGGTATTTGTCATCAAATAACAAAAAAGACCAAACAGATGACCAAGCAATTACTTATATATATATATATATATATATATATATTATATAGTGCCCTCCACTAATACTGGCACCCTTGGTAAATATGAGCAAAGGCGGCTATGAAAATAAATCTGCATTGTTTATCCTTTTTATCCTTCATTCACAAAATTCCAGCCTATCATTGAAGTAAAACAATTGAAAGTGTGGGGAAAATCTCATTGTGAAACAAATGCTTTCTCTAGTTCATGTTGACCACAATTATTGGCACCCAATTATTGCAATGTCCTTTTCCCAGGGTAACAGCTCTGAGTTTCCTCCTATAATGCCTGAAGAGTTTGGAGAACACCTGACAAGAGATCAGAGACCATTTTCTTCATACAGAATCACTCCAGATTCTCCAGATTTACAGCTCCATGACGGTGCCTCTTCTCTTCAGTTCACCCACTCATTTTCTGTAGAGTTCAGGTCAGAGGACTGGGACAGCCATGGTAAAAGATTCATTTTGTGCTCAGTGACCCATTTTTGTGTTTTGATGTTTGTTTTGGATTGTTGTCCTGGTGGAAGATCCAAACATGGCCCATTATACGATTTCTAACAGAGGCAGTCAGGTTTAGATTTTTTATCTGTTGGAATTTGATAGAATCCATGATGCCATTCATCTGAACAAGATGTTCAGGACCTCTGGCAGAAAAACAGGCCCACAACATTAAAGATCCAGCAGAATATTTAACCGTGGACATGGGGTACTTTTTTTTTTTTATCCGTTTATATTAAACTACCTGGTGGGTTTGCTGCCAAAAAAACCTATTTTTTCAGTTACATCTGACCATAGAAGCCAGTCCCATTTGAAGTTCCAGTCGTGTCTGATAACCGAATATGCTGGAGTTTGGTTTTGGATGAGCTACGAGAATTTTTCTTGAAACCCTCCCGAACAACATGTGGTGATGCAGGTGCTGTTTGACTTTTTTTTTTTTTTTTTTTTTTTTTTTAAGTTTTTCTGACCCTGAGACTCAACTATTTTCTGCAATTCTCCAGCTGTGGTCCTTGGAGAGTCTTTAGCCACTCAAACTCTCCTCCTCACCGTGCATTAGGACGATATAGACACATGTCCTCTTTCAGGCAGACTTTTAACATCTTTAGTTGATTGGAGACTCTTAGTTATTACCCTGATGGTGGAAATGGGGGTTTTCAATGCTTTAACTCTTTCTTACAGCCACTTTCTATTTTGTGATGCTCAACAATCTTGTTCTGCACATCAGAACTATATTCTTAGGTTTTACTCCTTGTGATGGATGATTAAGGGAATTTGGCCTTTGTGTTCCTCATAGATATAACCCTGTGGAGCAGGAAGTCATGGCTGGACAATTTCATGATCCTAGTCACCCTGGTGTGCTAAAAAATGTAAATATGAATAGGAATATACTTCAAAGATAGAATTTTTTAGGGGTGTCAATAATTGTGGCCAACATTCATGAGATTTTCTCCCCACTTTCAATTGTTTTACTTCAATCATAGGTTAGAATTTTGTGAATTTTTTGAGTGAAAGATCAAAAGGATAAACAATGCAGATTTATTTTCGCTTTTGCTCATACTTATCAAGGGTGCCAATATTAGTGGAGGGCACTGTATATGTATGTATGTGTGTGTGTGTGTGTGTGTGTGTGTGTGTGTGTGTGTGTGTGTGTGTGTGTGTATGTATGTATGTATGTATATGTATATGTGGCGAGGGGGGGCGTGGTTAGCGGGATCCGCAGCGGGGGAGAGAGGCGGGAGAACGAGCGGTGAGTAAGTGGGTCAAGTATGAGATGACATTCACCTGTTTCTCGTTCTAGTGATTGGCGTGGAGAGATTAAAAGCCACAGAGGGACAGACAGTGAGGGAGAGACACTGAGGACTCGGGAGGAAACGATCGCCACTGAGCAGAAACTCACCAAAGTGCTGTGGACATACCTTTGTTTGAAAGTGCCAGAGTGCACGACCTTTTATTTGTTTTGTGAACACTGAATAAAATTTCCCGAGCCTCAGTCACGCCGACTCCGACTTCTTCCTTCCTCCCCGCGAACTTTGTTACACTGGTGCCGAAACCCGGGAAGGAAGAAGCCCGGCTACCGCCGTCATGCAGTCTCCGCCAAGTTCGCCATTTGCGGAAGTTGTTCAATCCCTCGCGGGCCTCCACCAAGAACACCATCGGGCGCTGCTGGAGATGCGGGACGATCAGGAACGCCGTTTCCGCTCCCTGATGCAGGCCCAGCAGGAGGACCGTGAGCTGTTCCGGAGCTGGGTGGACCAGGAGGGACGGGCTGGGGGGTCATCCTCGAGAAACTCCACCGGCCCCACTCATCTGCCCCTAAATAAAATGGGGCCAGAGGACGATCCAGAAGCTTTCCTCGACCTGTTCGAGAGGTCGGCCGAGGCCTGTAGATGGCCACAGGACCAATGGCCGGTGCGACTCATACCTCTGCTGTCGGGGGAAGCCCAGGTGGCGGCCCAACAATTGCCCGTCCAAAACCTCCTGGTCTTCACCGACCTCAAGCGAGCCATCCTCCAGCGGGTCGGCCGGAGCCCGGAACAACATCGCCAGCGCTTCCGGTCACTGGAGCTGGGTGATAGTGGCCGGCCCTTCGTGCTCGCTCAACAGCTCCGGGACGCTTGCCGCAGATGGCTGCTGGCCGGGGAAGGCGGCGTCGACCAGATCATCGACCGAGTGGTGCTGGAGCAGTTCATCGGCCGTCTCCCAAGGAAGACGGCAGAGTGGGTCCAGTGCCACCGCCCGACGTCGCTAGACCTGGCCATCCAGTTGGCGGAGGACCAGATGGTGGCGTGCCCAGGAGTCGGCGAATCCCTGCCAGCTGTTTCTCTCTCTCTCTCTACCCCTATTGTTTCTCCTCGTCCTGTCCCACTTCCCAGGTCCCGTTCGGGCATTCCTCCTCGAGTCCCACCCCGGGGAAGGGGTGGGCCGTCTCCAGAGGCTGCCGCTGGCACAAGGGCGCCGCCCAGGGGGGCAGGCCTCGCCAGCGCGGGGACCACAGCAGTACCTTTTTTTCCGCTCTCTCCACGTCAATCCCTTGACCCACTTCCTGCCACTAGGGCGGCGGGGAGGCCTGGGCCGGCCTGTTGGCGGTGCGGGGACCCGGGGCATTTCATGGACCGGTGCCCCGTAATGGAGGTGGGGGCGCTGATCCGGGTCCCGGACAGCCCCCAGGCTGCCCCCGATCAAGCTGGCCTGTACCAAATACCTGTGAGTATTAAGGGGGGTACTTACCTCGCTTTGGTGGATTCCGGTTGTAACCAGACCTCGATTCACCAAAGCCTGGTTCAGCTCGAGGCATTGGATAAAAGCCGCATGGTTTCGGTTCGATGTGTGCACGGGGATGTGGTGAAGTACCCTTTAATATCCGCAATCATTCAATTTCGGGGTCAAAAGCATAGTGTGGAGGTGGCAGTTAATCCGCACCTCCGACATCCGCTGATTTTGGGGACAAATTGGCCAGCTTTTAGTCAATTATTGGGATGTTTAGGTGCGGATGTCTCTTGTGGAGAGAGGAAGCAGGAGAATGGGGTGGAGGCGCAGGTGGGAGTGGCTGAACCGGGACTACGGGATACTGAACCGGGGGATCGGAGCGCGAATGAGAGGCTAATCCTCTCTGAACGCGATGATTTTCCCCTGGAACAGTCCCAGGATGAGTCCCTAAAATGGGCGTTTGAACGAGTCCAGACCATCGACGGACAGCCTCTCCAACCTGCCCGTCCACTCTCCTATCCCTATTTTGCTATTTTAAAGGATCGGGTGTACCGAGTGACACAAGACACTCAGTCAAAACAGGTTACAACCCAGTTGTTAGTCCCTAAAAGCCGCCGGGAAATGCTATTCCAGGCGGCTCATTGTAATCCGATGGCGGGACATCTAGGGCAGGCAGCGACACTAAATCGTCTCATGGCCCGTTTTTTTTGGCCGGGCATTCACGAGAATGTGCGCAGGTGGTGCGCGGCTTGTCGTGAATGTCAGTTGGTGAATCCACCGGCCTCCCCAAAAGCGCCATTGCGCCCTCTTCCTCTAATGCAGGTCCCCTTCGAGAGAATTGGGATGGACCTCATCGGGCCATTAGAACGATCGGCACGAGGGCATCGCTTTGCATTAGTTCTGGTGGACTATGCAACCCGATACCCTGAAGCAGTGGCGCTTCGCAACATTTCCGCAAAGAGTGTAGCGAGCGCACTGTTTTCATTAATCTCCCGAGTGGGAATCCCGAAAGAGATTCTCACTGATCAAGGCACGGCATTTATGTCACGTACGTTACGCGAACTGTACGAATTGTTGGGCATTAAATCGATTCGCACCAGCGTCTACCACCCACAAACGGACGGGCTGGTGGAACGATTTAATCGCACATTAAAAACCATGATTCGGAAGTTCGTCCATGAGGACGCCAAAAATTGGGACAGGTGGCTGGAACCCCTCTTGTTTGCTGTGCGGGAGGTCCCGCAAGCCTCCACGGGGTTTTCCCCCTTCGAGCTTCTTTATGGGCGTCAACCCCGCGGGGTGCTGGACGTCCTGAGGGAAACTTGGGAGGACGGGCCTTCTAATAGCCGAAATGAAATTCAATATGTGCTGGACCTGAGAACAAAACTCCACACTTTGGGGCGGCTGTCAATGGAGAATTTGTTACAGGCCCAGGACCGGCAGAGCCGGCTGTACAACCAGGGGACCAGGCTACGTAAATTTACACCGGGAGAGAAAGTACTTGTATTGCTTCCTACGTCTAGCTCTAAATTACTCGCCAAGTGGCAAGGGCCCTTTGAGGTCACACGGCGAATTGGAGATCTTAATTATGAGGTAATTCGTACCGACAGGAACGGAGCACATCAGATTTACCACCTCAACCTCCTCAAAAAATGGAGTGAGGCAGAGTCAGTGATGCTAGCGACGGCAGTGAGCGGAGAGGAGGATCTTGGGCCAGAGGTAAGCACCAAGCCACAATCATTAGCTCTGGCCCCTGGCGGTGACCACCTCTCGCCCTCGCAGCTCACTGATGTAGCTAAGCTACAAGCCGCGTTTGCGGATGTGTTCTCGTTCCTGCCGGGACGAACCAACCTCATACAGCACCACATAGAGACCGAGCCGGGCGTGGTGGTTCGCAGCCGGCCATATCGTCTACCTGAACACAAAAAAAAGGTAGTTCAGGCAGAGTTAGAGGCAATGCTAGAGATGGGAGTAATAGAGGAGTCCCACAGCGATTGGGCGAGCCCGATAGTTTTGGTACCTAAAACGGACGGCTCCGTACGGTTCTGTGTGGATTACCGCAAGGTGAATTCTGTGTCGAAATTCGACGCTTATCCAATGCCGCGGGTCGACGAACTGCTTGATCGGCTAGGTACAGCTCGATTTTATTCGACACTGGATTTAACTAAGGGATATTGGCAGATCCCCTTATCACCTTTATCCAAAGAAAAAACAGCCTTCACAACGCCGTTCGGATTACACCAATTCGTTACGCTTCCGTTCGGGTTATTCGGGGCGCCGGCCACGTTTCAGCGCCTCATGGACAAAATTCTGCGGCCGCATGCAGCATATGCCGCTGCATATCTGGATGACATTATCATCTATAGTAACGACTGGCAGCGGCATATGGAGCATTTGCGGGCCGTACTGAGAGCGCTGAGGGGGGCCGGACTGACGGCTAACCCGAAGAAGTGTGCGGTTGGGCGTGTGGAGGTCAGGTATCTGGGCTTCCACTTGGGCCATGGGCAGGTGCGTCCCCAAATTAATAAGACCGCGGCGGTTGCGACCTGCCCGAGACCCAAGACCAAAAAGGAGGTGAGGCAGTTCCTGGGGCTGGCGGGATATTATAGAAGGTTTGTACCTAATTATTCGGACCTCACCAGCCCGCTGACTGACCTCACTAAAAAGGAAGCGCCAGATCCGGTCCAGTGGACGGAGCTGTGTCAGCAGGCTTTCACCCAGGTAAAGGCTGCTCTGTGTGGCGGACCGCTTCTGCACTCTCCTGATTTTTCTCTCCCCTTCTTGCTGCAGACAGACGCGTCGGACAGGGGGCTTGGGGCGGTCCTGGCCCAGGAGGTAGAGGGTGAAGAACGGCCGGTGCTGTACATCAGTCGCAAGCTCTCTAAGAGAGAGACGATGTACAGCACCATTGAGAAGGAGTGTTTGGCGATCCGGTGGGCTGTTCTCACCCTCCGCTATTATCTCCTGGGACGGGAGTTCACTCTCTGTTCGGACCACGCGCCCCTGCAGTGGCTCCACCGCATGAAAGATACCAACGCGCGGATCACCCATTGGTATCTGGCCCTCCAGCCATTTAAGTTCAAGGTGATCCACAGGCCGGGAGCTCAGATGGTTGTAGCGGACTTCCTCTCCAGGAATGGGGGGGGGGGGGGGGGCTGCAGGCCGGAGGGCTTCCCGGCCTGAGTCGGGCGGTGGGGGTATGTGGCGAGGGGGGGCGTGGTTAGCGGGATCCGCAGCGGGGGAGAGAGGCGGGAGAACGAGCGGTGAGTAAGTGGGTCAAGTATGAGATGACATTCACCTGTTTCTCGTTCTAGTGATTGGCGTGGAGAGATTAAAAGCCACAGAGGGACAGACAGTGAGGGAGAGACACTGAGGACTCGGGAGGAAACGATCGCCACTGAGCAGAAACTCACCAAAGTGCTGTGGACATACCTTTGTTTGAAAGTGCCAGAGTGCACGACCTTTTATTTGTTTTGTGAACACTGAATAAAATTTCCCGAGCCTCAGTCACGCCGACTCCGACTTCTTCCTTCCTCCCCGCGAACTTTGTTACAGTATATGTATATGTATATATATAAATTAAAATATAACAATTAAACCAATTTATAAAACCAATTTATTGCAATGAACAGTTTGACCTAGAAATGATTTGTGAAAATAATCCAGCTTCGCTATTCATCATTTTTGTTGTTAAGATTTAAAATCGGAGATGCTATTCAATTACCTTTATCTCAAATACTCAAAAGTTGCATCACAAGGATGTATGAAACTAGTTTACTTGCAGAGTTTTAAGGAAACTAATAGCCAAAATAAAAGGCATTAAAACAACTTTGAAATTCACATTAAAAACTTAAAACATGAGTGTTGAAACCCCTGGATTCTGTTTGATTCTGTCATTGAAAGCAAAAACGTGTTCTGTGTGAACATCTGCTAAGTCTACACCTCTACATTTGGTTACTTGTCTATTTTTTCTTGTTTTTTTTCAAAATCTGTCCACCTCTTGTAACACCTTTAGCTTCATGGTCAACTTTGAATTCAGCTTTGAAATACTGCCAGAGACCAGATCTGTCCAGCACACACATACATATGACATCTGTCTCTCAATATTCATGTAGTCTTTTCTGAATGGTGTGTGTGCTTACATGTGGCCGTCACAAAGCTCATGGACGTGTGTGTTCTCATTCTTTCCTATTAAAGGCCATGACACTAATGACAGAGATCATGCTCAGTTAGCAGTTTCTCATGAAATACACATTTTCTCTCACAACACACACACACACACACACACACACACACACACACACACAGACACCTGAAAGAAGTCAACATCTGCTGCTGAAGACAGAATGACAGCTCCATAAATCTTTGGTCAGATCGAATTATAAAAGCAGTCAGAAATAACTGAAGATATCCGTTTACTTCATTTCAACTCTGACCTTTGACCTTCATCTCACACACACACACACACACACACACACACACACACACACACACACACTCATGGTCTTTGATGGTTTGCCCTGCTGCCGGCATCCTCAGGCATCTGATCCTGTAGGACACACACGCTCTTTCTGACCGTGGATAGAATACTTAAAGTTTGTTGTTTGAGGTTATTTGGTCTCTTTGGACACAGGCCATATAGCATTTTTGTATTTACAATTAAAAATATATATTCAGATGTTTAAGAAATGTTTAGAAAATTAGCTAATTTCAAATTTCTTTGTGTGTGTGTGTGTGTAGTCCAGTGGTTTGAAGACACACACTGTGTGTGTTTGGGTAAAAGATCACAGAAGTCAGACAGATGGGCACACAGTGGGGATTTTATAAGCTGCCACACTCTCCTGAACACACACACACACACACACACACACACACACACACACACACACACACACACACACACACACACACACAGTGGCATAAACAGTAAGTGATTTGTAATTAAATACACACACACACATACACATTATATATATATATATATATATATATATATATATATATATATATATATATATATATATATATATATATATATATATATATAACAACAACAACATTGCAACTACCTTTATTAGAGCGTGCACACACACAGGAACACTTTCAAACAGACGAGACCTTCTTGAAACCAATTCAGATGGGAAAAATTGATAACATCTGTCAAAGTCATAAACAGATAACCCACGGTCACACACACACACACACACACACACACACACACACACACACACACACACACACACACACACACACACACACACACACACACACAGGTGGAATCTTTTAATTAACTCAAATAAAACAGCAAGGAGATGATAGATAGATAGATAGATAGATAGATAGATAGATAGATAGATAGATAGATAGATAGATAGATAGATAGATAGATAGATAGATAGATAGACTGCACATTTCTACAGAACTAAAACGCCTGTCACTGATCAAATTCAATAAATACCCGGCGTGTTTATTAAATTTGCAAATATGTTTTCTTATTAAATATTTTGATTTCGCTTTCAACTACAGTTTTATTAACCCCCTTAGCTAACATTTTCAAATCCATTCAGTAGAGTTCTGAAATTTTCCTTCAAAATAAGCATAAAGTCTTCAGATTTAATTTGGGCCTGCTCATTTGTGACTGTAATTACTGTAAATAAATGTCTACTGCCCAAAAAACTTCACAACAAGCATATTCACAAAACTGAACTGATCTTGTAGTGTATAAGCAGGCTTCAGTGAACTGAATTAATGTACATTCACATTATCCATTCACAGCTGGAGGATACTTTAACAGACATGTCCTACATTAGCCTTCAATCGTCCTCACACACACGCCGCTTCAGAGACGGTCTGATTATGGCAGCAATTGATATGATAATCGTATGTGACATCTCTAGGTCTGCCGTAGGCTAAAGGGTTTGGAATAGGAAAAACAACATTTCTAACTAAACAAAAAGATGATTTGAAAACAATGAAAATAAAAGCAGATACTAAAAGCAAGAAAACAGTTTATCTGTCAGGTTTTTAATAGCACTATTGTTATGTTTTCAAAAAATGAATCTTGCTCTGACTGTATGGACAACCTTACATTTCATTTTATTACAGTTGACAGTGACCTTTGATACTGTTTTAATTCTAACCATTCAGTAAAAAAATAAATATTTATCAAATCTCATGTTTTTATTTTTTTTTTATTGCATCTTATGATGTTCCAAACCCATTAATTTTATTTTTCAGTATTTCTTTTTTTATTTATTTGGTAAAATTGATTGGAGTCAGATTTTAAAATCTGGCATTTATTGTTTATCAGCCACAACATGAATAACCATTGGTTTAATTGGTCTCAGACAGAATTTTAATATCAGTGCATACCTTATGAAATATACTAACGTTCAAAATGTTGTGATCTGTAAAAAAAAAAATAATGTTTTTGAATGAAGACTCATATGCTCACCAAGCTGCATTTATTTTAAATAAAACCGTATTCAAAATACAGTAAAACTGTAATTAATCACAATTTAAAATGAATGTTTTTATTATTATTATTATTATTAATGTAATATCTTCTAAATTTGCAGTAGCCATCACTCTGGTCTTCAATGTCACATGACCTTTCAGAAATAATTTTAATATACTGATTTGGTCCTTTTTTCTTAATATGTTTGTGGAAACTGTAATACTCTAAGATTTTTTTTTTTTGATGAACAAAGTTTTAAAGCACAGCATTTATCTGAAATAATTTTTTGCATTTTCTTATTGTTTATATTTTAAAAAATGTCTTTTCTGTAACGTTTGATCAATTATTTGATCAATTACTTTCCCAAACAAATGAATGGAAAAAAAAATAAAAAAATCTTACTGACCACAAATTTTTGAACGCTAGTGTACAGCTCAAATCTCTCCCATAACCATTTGTGTCTGGATTTCGAGAACAAGGGCTCTGATTTCATGACAACAAACATCACTCGCTCCGTCAGAAAGCGCAAATCATAAACTCATTAAAGTCGCTCTTTGACTCGAGACAAAAAAACCACCATAAGCCTGTCTCCTCAACACAACTTCACACATTTTCCTGAATTACAACCTTTAACAAAGGAAACCAGATTAAAAACTTGAAACTGTCGTCATTTGAATAAGAAATTCTCTGCCTCGCTAGCTTTCAGAGAGAGACAGACATGAGCAGATAAACAAACACTCACCCCAGTTAAGGTCTTTATGTTGTGCAGTGCATTCTGGGCCTCCAGGGCAGCTTTCCGTGTGTAGAATGTGACAAAACAGCACCCTGGGAAAACAGACAGAGACGGAGAGAGAAAGAGAGAGAGAGAGAGAGAGAGAGAGAGAGGTAAGCATTTTAAGCATGCAATAAGCAAGTGGATTTGATCTTTTTCTTTTCGTCTCACTACCTGCTGAGAGAAAAAACAATCTCACTGCTGTCATACAGATCTCTGCCAAACTACACCACAGAGAAGATAAGGGACGAGGGAGAGAGAGAGAGAGAGAACGAGAATGAGAGGAAAGAGGCTAATATATTTGATGCTTAATAAACAGCCATATGGAGTGGGATTTTGGACCAATGAGATTTCACTGTGGGCGGAGCTACTCAGCTTGATGCCTCATGTTGTTGCAAGCATGACTAAGGTAAAAGCTCTGACCATGTGTGAAAAATCGTTTGTACTTTCTGAAAAAGAAAACACTGCACATTCTGGCACAATGGCAGTCAATCAGAACACATTTGAAAAAAAGAAAAGAAAAAGACCACCAACAACAGATACAGGACTTTTAGATCAATGAGATTTCAGTAAGTAAAAACAAAAAAGGTTAAAACTATTTATTTATTTGTTTATTTAAATTTATAAACATTTATTTAAAATGTTAATAGTACAATTAGTCATGTAAGAAAATGTTTTATATAAATATTTAAAAACACACACACACACACACACACACACATTATATATATATATATATATATATATATATATATATATATATATATATATATATATATATATATATATATATATATATATATAATATTTTATTTTGAAACAAACAAACAACTAACTAAATAAATAAACAAAAAAATGTTTGCATGATTTTTTTTTAATAATTCAATAAAAAAAAATGTTCATAAGAGTCATTTGATTATGAATCAGACACTGATCACATAATGTATTTCTGTGCAGCCGAGGAGGACAACCTAATGCGAAGCTTTGTTATAATTTATATTATTTTGCATTAAATTGTTTTTACTGAGCAGTGTTTTATTGTTAACTAAAACTAAGACTAAAACTATTAAAATTTTATTAACTGAAATAAAGTTGAAATGAAATAAAATATAAATATTAGATGAAACACTTAAAATTTTGAATTGTTGATTTGACAATTAATTGAAATTAAGTATTAAAAATTGCTAACACTAAAAGTCAAATAAAAATAAGGCCAAATAGAAGTAAAAAAATAACTAATTGAAATTACAAAAGCACATAAAAATACTAAAAACAAATTCAAACTAAAAATATACAAATAAAAGCATATTTAGAGTATTAAAAATATTATAATAGTTTATAGATATTACTGAAAACTCACTTCAGACTCAAACTAAATATGTAACACTTAATGGACATGTTCCATTAATCCACAAAATTTCAAGAGGCCAACAAAACCGATCGACCAAAAGGCTCTGCCCTTCATCAGAAGATTGAAAACGAGTATATGTACAGTATGCATCCGCATGCATCACTGTCCTTGACTGGCCATTGTAGCCCAGAAGTGCACACACACACACACACACAAACAGGCAGAGATCGCCAGAGAGGACTGACAGAAAGAATCAGCTGGGGACCTTTGTATGTATGTGTGTGTGCGGCTAAAGCAAGCTGAGAGTGCTGGCATGTTTTATTTAGAGAGAAAAGAGAAGAGGAACAAGAAAAAAAAGAAGAGTGAACTGAATCCCCTTTTACTGCCAAGGAGAATTTTGGCAGGATAAACTAAGGACTCACTCATCCCTGGCAACAGTGCAGTCCAGTCCATGGCCAAAACAACCCTGTTCCCAGTGTTACACACACACACACACACACACACACACACACACACACACACCAGACACCAGTAAGGGATCATACACATTTAAACTCCCAACATGCCTGAAACATTCCCATCAGTCAACATTGACATTGGTCCTGGCTGGGGGGCTTAATGGTTCCGGGCCATTAACACAAAGGTTGCAAGTTCAATCCCAATTAAGTGTGACCTAGGAATTGAAGTGTTAATGAGATCCCGTTTCTGATCAATCACCATTGTGCCTGAAGACAAAATACTGACCCCTGGGGTCTCAAAGGATTGTATCCAGAATTAGTGTAGCATATCTGCTAAGTAGACATGTAGTCTGTTTGAACAAAAATACAGAGAGCTTTCTAAAAATTATAAGCTTAAATCTGACTGGTTGGTTTTGAAGATGAAAACAATGGTTGGTTGGTTGTTTCCTGTCTTAGTGGGCGGTTCCTGGCCAAAATATATTTACATTTAGCCATTTATCAGACTCTTTTATCCAAAGTGACTTACAAATGAGGACAATGGAAGCAACCAAAATCAACAAAAGAGCAATGATATGCAAGTGCTATAATAAGTCTCAGTTAGCTTAACGCAGTACACATAGCTAGTTTTTTTTTTTTTTTTTAATTATAATTATAATTATTATTATTATTATTATTATTATCATTATTATTATTATATAATGAAAAGAAAACAGATAGAGTAGAAATAGAATAGAGCAAGCTAGTGTTAAGAGGCCTTTTTTTGCTTTTGTTAATTTTATAATAAATAAAAAGAAAACAGATAGAATACAAAAAGATTAGAGAAGCTAGTGTGTGTGTGTTTTTTTTTTTCTTTTTAAAGAATAGAATTATAACAGAGAGAGCTAGAGTTAGAGGGTCAAAGAGATGGAAGAGATGTGTTTTTAGCCGATTCTTGAAGATGGCTAAGGACTCGGCTGCTCGAAATGAGCTTCAATGTGGACCAGACTTTATGGCGTAAATTTACGGTTATACAGCAATAATCATAAATCTGTTTTCATAAGAATGGTACTGTTTGTATGAAACAACTGTGAACATTTTGATATAGGGGGAGTGTTCACATGCGTTTTGTGTACAGAGATTTGAGTTAATACCACATGAGCCTAAACACTCCACAGTTACTCTAACAGTAATACTACATGAGCTCATAATACTCAGGTAGCATTAAGTAACACTCCACTACATCAAGATTTGGAAGGCATCATACACTTGCGTAAGACCAGTGAAGGTAAATATAAGAATAAGATTGAGAAATCTGATAGTTCTGACGAAAGAGCCATGCTCAAATCTGTTGTAAAAAGCTTTATACACACCTATGAACTCACAGAAGTGAACCAATTTACCAATTTAGTATGCTGCTTTGTTGTTGTTATTATTATTTATTATTATTATTATTATTAAGGAAACCATACTGTTTGTACATATTAAGTGTGATATATAAAACATTATTAAAAAATAAATAATAATAATAATAATAATAATAATAATAATAATAATAATAATAAACAACAACAAAAACAACAACAAAGTAACATACTAAATTGGTATTAGAAGAATAATATTAGGTTTATAAATTGTAATGCATCCAAACACTAGTTTTATTCTGCTGCTTAAATAACTAAAAACATACAATTAATGATGATGTTATACTGTACCATTGAAAGTTTTTAACAGTAAGTAATAAGTGAAATGCAAATAATAATAATAATAATAATAATAATAATAATAATAATAATACTTTTTTTTTCTTTGTTTATCTCCAAATCATTTCAATATACATACTCTTACCAAAAAAAAAAAAAAAAAATTGCACTTATGTGTGATGTTTTAAAATTTTAGGAAGGGGGTCCCCAACAAGTGAATTATTTTATTTTTTGGTCCATTTTGCCACACACACACACAAAAAAAGTTAACTTGGCATTAAAAAATTTGAAAAAGTCTGTGCTAAAGGATTTTTTAATTATTATTTATTTATTTATTTTTGCTAATTGAAGAGTGGTGTCATTTATCATATTACTGTTGTTGATTTTCCCATGTTTAATGTGAAGGGGCGCTTCACATTCCACCAAAACACACAGATGACAACTTATGACTTATTGATTTTGCATATTTTCCTTTTCCATAGATATGTCCAAAACCATTAAAACGCCGCCTTCAAAACAACGCTAATACGCTAATATGAACCAGTCAGCCAATAAGATCATGTTCATTCCTTTGTTGTCAGCAAAAGTGAAGGAAACGCAGGCTTTCTCGACTCTGCCAGCAACTCATTCCTTGGCTGTTGACAGCGGTTCGTGTTTAATCGTGTTGCGACACTGGAAACTTTTGACAATCCCAGGCAGGGAGGTCAGAACAGCCATCCTCAAAGTGTTTTCCACATCCGTACGTGGCAGGACTGCTGACGTACAGTCTGAAAGCCCATGCCTCACCTGAGACGGATAAGACAGGATAAAACCACGAGGCATACAACCGCCTCAAGAGCTCCGTGACCATTCGCACTCATGCTCAGACTTGCTGACGGATGGATTCTGTAATATCGTACAGCATGAGTGCATACTTACAAACCCAGGACTCATGTTTGGGTATTTGCACGTCTAACACTAACAGAACAGTTTTTACATTTGTTAATTTATTCAAAAGTGTACCTGTGGCATATTTCTTTAAAATGAATTTCACATCTGTTCCATGATGTTGTTGTACGATTAGTACCAATACAATTAATACTATTGTTCTTTACAAATAACAAAAATAGATTTTTTGTCCCAGTCACATTTTCTTGGTTAAATAAAACATTCCTTAAACCATCAGAAGCAGTCATCATTTACTCCCGACATCTGAGCCGCTGAAGACGCAGTCAATTACATTTGTTTCTGAAGGGAATGCGCCCTCCGATCTACCTAAATGTGTTTATGTTTGCGCGAATCATTCGTGAACCAGCTTCACCTACAGAAGAAATGAGTATAAGGTTTTTTATTAATCTTTGCAAATCGCCTTTCCTAATAATGTGCTAGTTAGCAAGTTCCACGGCTAAATGCGGCTAAAGTTAACAATCTCAGAGAACTGCTTGTCACCCCACGGAAAAGAGCAGAGCTCATTAGCATTTAAAAGGGACATGCATCGAAACGGGTCGCTGTGAACAGAGCTGTTTTTGACAGCTAAAAAAGGTGACAGGTAAAAAGGGTGTTGTTTTACATTACCATTGAGGAATTTTAACCAAAGTATATTATAGACTTTTCATGAAGACCCTAAAGAATCATACCAACTTGTGGAAAATGGGCATCTGATGTCGGTATTCTATTTATTAAAGCCATGTATGAATCTCATCAAGTTAATATTTTTAAGCATTTTACATGTATTACAAAATAATAACTCACGTCAGTAACAATTTATTTGTGAACATATGTTCAGCTATTCTTTTTAATAGTTAATTTGTAACTTTTTTTTAATTGTTTTTAATTATTTGCGGAACATGCACAAACACAAGAGATGGGATTTCTCACATGAACCAATCAAAGCCGAACATAACCAAACATATCGCAATGAAGGCATTGCCTCCTCTCATGTGATTTTCCGCCATTCACGGCATACTTTACAGACTCTGTTAAAACTCAATGGGCTTAGGGGAGGCGAGAGACACGCCGACTCCCACTGTAACTTTACCTACTGGTGTCGCTATTGGACAATGTTTCAATGATTTATTCTCTTTTTAATGTTAAATTGTAACATTTGCTTTGTTTTTATTTTTGTACTACAAGTTTTTTCTCATCCAATATTTTGAGGCGGCACTGCCTCCCTTGCCTCCTCAGGTGAAACGCCCCTGCTCCGATACTACTTTTTTCCTTTTCAGTTTAAAAATCAACAGTTCCCAGCATTTTTTTTTCTGAAAAGAAAAGTAGTCTTTCACAACTGACTGTGAATTCAGTCCCGAAACTGTCGCTTTTCATGATCCAATCAATTCCTGAAGGACAAAACGAACCTCCCTAAGCATTCTCCATCTCGTTTCACTTGGAAATGTGTCACATTATGGACGTATAACAGGTTGCGGATCCCGTTTTCGTGTTGACTGTAAATGAAAACGTCTTGAATGCCAATTCTTCCCAGATTCAGTTTTTGATCTGTTATACGAGACAGACCGTCCAAAGCCCTAAAGTTATGGACTTAATCCCATGAACACACACATATCTGTTAGAATACATTTCAATACATTAGCATAGCACGTCTGCATTTGGCCTTAGAGGACATACACACACACACACACACACACACACACACACACACACACACGTATCATTCTGCGGCTGTGCTACGTGTCCAGGGACTGAAAAGGATGCACACACAAACGCATCCATTCATCTTGTGAGCGTGTAGGCGTGCGTATGTGTGTGTGACGGACTTCAAAGGCAGACAGGAATACATCTTTACTAAAGAACCCCAGCTGCTCAGGGCCATTTAGCCCTGGACCGCTCTCGCATCACTCAATCAACAAGGGACAGTCTGTTTCTATGTGTGTGCGCGTGTGTGCGGACCGTTCTAAATTGCAGCCCGGCTCTGATAAACAATTCCTGCTCTTCACCTCTGGGTGCATTTATATTCTACGCCTTCGTTCTGGCCTCGCACACACATGCATAGGGCAGGCGATCTGTGAGGCCGTCTGTTCGGAAGCACCTCCCTGCTGATGCTCAGGCTATGGCGGCCAGGCAGGGACACACGCAGGGCACAGGATGCGACGTCCCGTGCTGAATTGGCACAGCGGGCAAGTGATCGTAGATTTAACCGGTGAGACCGCAACTCGACGCAGTTACGCACCCTTGCTGGGATGTGTGCGAGTGTGACTACTTTTCGGCTGGGCGCCGCTGCCCAATCTGTAATAGACTGGTACATTTCCACACTGAAAAAAGGTTGGATCTGGGTTGACAGAATATCACACTGGCCCCTTAAACCAGGAAGCACTAACGTCAATGGCCAAGGGTGCAGAATATTGTCCTCACTGTGTGAAGCTAATAAAACAACAACTCAAGATGCAAATCTAGATTGCTTCCATTATAATCCAGTTGTCTGCACTGCTGTGGTGCAGCATGATGTGATGGACAGTGAGGCACACAAAAGCAAAGCTACTCCATCCACTTACAAAATACATGTTAATACATGTAAAACACATATTTAATATATTGTAAAAATATATATTATATTATATTATATTATATTATATTATATATATATATATATATAATATGTTTGAATACATATTTAGTTTAATTATTATAATGATATTATATGTGTGTGAACTGGTGTGTAACAAACTGTATTTGACGAATGAATAAAAAAAAAGTATTCTTATATTTTTGTGTTTATATATTTTTAAACATATTTAATGTATGTTAATATTATATAGTCAAACCAAAAATTATTCAGACACCAGATATAATTTTGGATATTTGTTTTTTACTAGTGGGTGCAGGATACTATAGTTCATAAATGTGACAGTGACAGTAACGTGACATGTGGCCAAATATGGCAACCCATACTCGGAATTTGTGCTCTGCATTTATCCCATCCAATGTGCACACACACCGCAGTGAACACACACCCAGAGCAGTGGGCAGCCAATCCTGCGGCGCCCGGGGAGCAGTTGGGGGTTCGGTGCCTTGCTTACGGGTCTCACCTCAGTCATGGTATTGAAGGTGGAGAGAGTGCTGGTTATTCACTCCCCCCACCTACAATCCCTTCTGGCCCGATACTCGAACCCTCGACCTTTGGGTTACAAGTCCGATTCTCTAACCACTAGGCCTTAAATTTAACAGCTGAATAATTTAACTGAATATTGTAATCCATTACATACCTTTCTATCAAAGTAATCTGAAATTATCAAGATGAATTTGTTCTGACACATTTTAACTCTGAGTTATTGTCATATTTTATTACCATTTTCTAAACTATAGCAAATAAACTGTGATAATGTGAGAAATGTTGAAGGTGTCTGAATAAATTTTGGATTAATTGTATATGACATATGAACTGATGTATACATTTTTTTTTTTTTTTTTTTAACATTTTGTAAAAAATTGATTAATTAATTCATAAAACAGATGCTGAAGTGAGTTCCCAAAAATATATGTAGCTTATATAAAAACAAGTTAACTCTTATAAAAAAAACAAAAAGACTGCAATGTACCGTGCTTGCTTGTAGGTGGGATGCAACACTTGTCGGACAGTGCAAAATCCAAAAGCACTTATTATTTAAATATTATTTATTAACTTTATATTGTTATTACAAATATTATGTGAACTGATGCATGGAATGAATTTATTTGTTAAACATTTATATTAAGAATGCATATCATTTACAAATTGATGCATGCAATGTATTTTATTTGTTAAACATTTAATTAATAACTAGTCGGTTGCATCAGTGGAAAGTCACGGAAACTAGAATTAGTGTGTGCGAACTTGAGTACGATCTCAGGTTATCTAATACTGTGCGTTTATTTTGCTTTAGGACACTTCAAATTGAGTCCTGTTAACTGGCACACTTTTCTTAATATAATCTGCCCATTAATTGGTAATTTCAAAAGGTGGAAAACTGTCCTTATGGGAGAAAAAAAAATGGAAAACCAAATCCTTTTTAGAGAAAAATCAGTTCTAATTGGCAGACGCCACAGGGAAAGACAGTGCCAGAGAGACACGCGGGAAGTTAACGCTCACCTTGCGACTTTGTTGGTGGAGAAATCTTTCAATACTGTCTAATTTAACAGTTGGAGTCGCGTGCAGACGACCTTTTCCTAAATGAAAATGGGTTAGAGTGAAGCTGAAGGCTAGCGGCGGCCATTACGGCCCCCACGGCTGTGTCAGAGGCCTTGATGAAGCTGGACCTGAGAGAGGCACTCTAACTGCAGCTAACTGAACTACAGGAGCACTCATCACCCCGTCTGAAAGCCAATCACACACCTCGGCTCTGCCGGAGATACCCGTCGCAATGCCTGTGTGTGCGAGAGCGAGAGTACAGGACTTGAGTAATGCTCTCCCACTCGGCCCTGACTCATCCTCCATAAGAGTGAGAGGATGGGCGGCACTGTGAACGTGTACATGCCATCTTCCTGTCTGAGTGTTAACAACTCCACAGAACCGAGGTTAACGCCTACGCTTTAGCGCTATTCTGAAACCCAGAGAGCTACCTCGCTGTCTCCCGCCTACATAGGCAGCATCGGAACCAAAACTAAACCTCATAAATGACTATTTGGAACATTGCTGCATTCAAGTCGTGTTGAAAGGATCATATCTACGAGATGAGCGAACATGAATGCCACCACAATGTCATAATTATGAGTCTGAAACTCTTAAGTTCAGATTTTCTGAGTTGCAGGTGTGTAAATTATAGAATCAAGGTGGAAGCTACATTTCAATTGTTATAGTTGATAAGTATTAGTTTGCATGCATTTAATGACCTGTTTGATGAATAAAGCTAAAGCTAAACCAAAAGCTAAGCAAAAAAAATGCACCTGGTGAATGAGACATTGGGATAAGTGCGACCAAGCTACATTACCCATCATGCTCTGTAGCAGTACATTTGCAATATAATAAAGTATTAATTACACACATAAAGGCAGTTGATCGTTATGCTCTCCTTTTGCAGCTTATTGTGCAAACGATTCTCAAGACCTAGCTTTTTTTCATTTCAGTGCCTTACGTTTCATGTATTTAAACTATTTAAAAATGCACATTCTGTGTGAATCTTTTGCGCTTAATTGCGTTGTATTGCAGTTTGTTCGTAAATGAAAAAAATAAATGAGAAATAAATATGAAACTGACCAACACAATCATTTCTGACCAAAACCACATGAAGATAATGATTCAAGTTCATGAGTGGAAACTTTACAGAAGGACATAAAGGCAGCAACGAAGTGCGCGAACAGCTTGGGAGACTCCAATTTTGTTTGACGTTAGCATGTTGCTAAGCTAATGTTGTGATACTAAAAAAATATAAACATCGTAAATACTGGGCTAAACTCTCAGTTTTTATTACAATTAAAAATTCTTTATTGCAATTCTGTCCACCATCTTTAGCGATAGTTTTAACTGAGCCTGTTGCGATGCATTAAAGCCTAAATAGATTTTTGAACATAGCTTTTGAGAAATGGAGAAAAAGAAAGATAGGGATGGAGGATGCAAGTCAGAATCAGGCAGACAGGAAATGAAGACACAAAACAGGAAGTACAAGATTTAAAGGTGCTGTATGTAGGATTGACACCTAGAGGTTAAACTAGGTATTGCAGTCCAAATTCAAAATATTGGAGACGTTTTTTTTTTTTTTTCACATGGCCCCTCCTCCTCAGACTTGACGCACACGCAGGTTGCCAGATTAACGACACCAACAGGAACGAGTGCACATGACGATGAATGAAATTAAATACGCTGTGTTTTCCGCCAACTGGCAACCCGGGGTGCCGAAATACAATTGGGTAAACTGGCAGTGGGCGGGTTTCACAAACCATAACAAACACAGACATTCCGGGCCGGAATGCACATTTTCAAAGGAGAATAACTGACTGTAGCATTGTTTTTCAGATAAAGAAGTATGTTAACTTAGTATGTTTCTTAAATATCTGCAAACATATTATGGTATTTGTATGCTTTAGTGGAGTCAAAATCCTACATACAGCACCTTTAAGCTAACACATCACACATGTGAGCAAGTTTACATGACACAGCACGACACCCTGCTGCTGCGAAGGCGTTTGTGATGTATTAAGACAGGAAACGCACGCTACCTTTGCTCTGTGGTGGGTTCTGACTACGATCTCGCAGTATGTTGATCTGGTAGACAGCTCCGTACGGCTCAAAAAGCTCCTTTAACTCTTTCTCGGACCAGGAGCGAGGGATCTGACCCACAAACATCTTAATAGCGTCCGGATCAGGCTGGTCCGAGTGTTCCAGGGCGCCGTTCATCTTCCCAGCTGTACCGTTACTGCAGAGAAACAGAAAGCAAGCGTTATGAAGTGTCAACAGCGTATGTCGTAGTCTAAAAACACTGAAAGATGGAAAGTGAGAGGGGTTGGTCTCTGAGCTCACAGCGAGAGCAAATTTGGGCCGGACAGATTGACAACTGCTCCTCATTAAAGCAGGAAGACATGGAGACACAAACCCTGATTAAAATCACAACAGTGTTATTACACTCAGCGTGTGTGCTGTGTCATGTGTGTGTGTGTGTGTGTGTGTGTGTGTGTGTGTGTGTGTAGTCCTGAGCAGGTACAATTCAGACTCCGTTCCGGGTTCAATAAGCTCTATTATCATATAAAATAACTTTAATTTGCTCCTCAGTTTGTACAAACAAAGAAAATGCGTGTTTACAGTAAATTTAAAATGAGATTCTATGGGGCAAATGTCGCAAATGATAAAAATACACATCGTGATTATGATTA